>OY757931.1:27355192-27430192 GCA_963585895.1 Sepioteuthis lessoniana
CACAAGAGAAAAGCCATTAGCGGCTTCAATTTCGCCAATTATAATGCACTACATTCCGGAATAAATGTCATGGTGAGACTGAACAATGAAGTTGGTTCTATCATACTACCACCACAACTATTACTACTATGGAATTGGCAACCAGAGTTCAAATCCTACTCGAGATTGTTTTCGTTTCACATTATTTTTTTTGCCTTTGGCGAAGGGATAAATCCTTCTGTTCTGCACCGCTAACCACTATGTATAATAAAGGCCGAGAGGGTTATTTTGTAACATATTGACCCTGGCCAAGCTGTCAAAATAGGAAATACACCTGTGTAAATAACAGGTGCATCCGGTCGAGGAATATCATGATATAACATTGACCGTGGACGGGTTGAATGAGTTCGATTTGTGACGCTCGCAGGAAGAAGAGTGGACGTCAAAATATTATATAACTCGGTGCACAGGAAGTTCAATCAGTTGGACAGAAGATGCTGGAATGACGAACATGTCCCAGAGAGGCTGTGTCCCCCAGGCCCCCGGTTGAGCAGCCCAGGAGAACGGGAAAGAAACGCTGTTATGGCCATAAGAGTGGGGGTCAACATGTTGCAGTTCTCTTGCGTCTACAATTCCCTCTCACAGTAAAACCTTTAGTAACCCTTTCGAACCCTTTCAAATAAAGTGAGAGGTATATTTTTCTAAAGAACTGTGTCGCTCGTCTTTATTGTGTCGTCGTTATGATTCTGCATGCATATGTGTTTGTATAGTTGTTCATGGCTATACAACAATTTAGCCTTTTTGTGTCGTGGTAAGGCGGCTAATAATTCACTCGAAGTGAAAGTAGTTGATAAGTGGGCGACCATAGTCGCGGGTAACCCGTAGGCTCCCTTTTCGATAGCTACGACACCAAGTTGTAGGGGAGGACGCTACACCTTCCCTGGATTGCTCTACTTTACCCTTGATCCGTACCTTATAATGCTGAGTGTTAAGCAAGGAGGCATCAAGTACCATTTTTTGAGTCTTTGGTATGACTCGACCTGGGATTGAACCCAGGTCTCCCGGGCCATTGGCGAACACACTAACCGCTAGGACAAATCAAATACTTGGTTATTGTACATTTATTCGATAAGGAATTCATTTACAGACTTGCCATCTGTCTGATAGCTGATAAGATGGACACAGCCATTCTTTTTATGGTTATAGAGAAGGTAGGTAATCCTTTACAACAGCCTTACTAAGGAAACTAATGCAGGAGAATGAAAACTCTGATTTCAAACATGTTTACTCATCTTAAAAGTGACTTTGTATCACATTCTGCTCGAGTCAGGTAAATATGTACATGGTACTCCAACAACTAAAATGACACACATAAACTCTCATGGGACCTTGACATACACACGGATCACCTAATCTCGGCCAGAAGACCAGACCTAATAATAAGCAACAAAAAGAAGAGAAATTGCAAAATTGTCGACTTTGCTGCCCCGGCTGACCACAAAATAAAACTAAAAGAATATGAAAAGAAGGATAAGTACCTCGACCTTGCTCGGGAATTGAAAAAACTCTTGAACATGCAGGTGACAATTATACCAATTGAGATGAGGTGCCCGTGGTGTAATGGTTATCGTCGTAGGAAATGAACACGGCGACATGAGTTCAAATCTTGGACGAGACTGATTGCATTTCACATAGCACTAATACCCTTGGGAAAGGTATGAATCCAATTATTCTCCCTCCAGCTATGGGTAAATAGTAGGGCAGACTATGTTCTGCAGCCTTGGCGAGGCGACTAGTCTAGGAGAAGGAAAACTCTGAATTCAAACCAGTTAAACTCCGCTTAAAAATTGACCTTGTGTCATATCCTGCCCGAGCGGGGGGGTTGGTAAATATGATTATACCAATTGTAATTGGTGCGTTTGGAACAGTAACTAAAGGATTACTAAAGGGAATGGAGGACTTGGAATTTGTTGGACGGGTGGAGATCATCCAAATGACAGCATTACTGAGAACGGCCAGGATACTGCGAAGAGTCCTGGAGACTTAAGGAGACTTACTCTCACTCAGACTCCAGTGAAAAACCATCGGCTAACGCTGATGTGAAAAGCTCAAATGAGTGAATAATAATACCTGCTGAAGAGTGGAGTTTGCCCAGCTGGCAGAACACATATTGAAATTGAAAGAAACCGAAAAGAGAGATAGGTACCTGGACCTTGCTAGAGAACTGAAAAGGCGATGAAACATAAACGTGGCAATGAAGCTAATTGTAATTGGAGCACCTGGTACCGTCACCGAAGGATTTTTAAATGGAATGGATGACGTGGAAATTAGAGAACGAGTTTAGACTATCCAAACGACAACATTATCAAGAATTAACAAGAAAAAAAATTGCTATCAAGATATACTAATATTTAGAAAGCTAAAAAGAAAGTTGTGTAACATGAAGATTGTTATATATTCACCCTCGACCGAGCCGTCAATCAAGAGATGGACCTGTGTAAATAAGCGGGAAAACAGCGAAACAAGTGCATCCGGTCGAAGATATCGGAATATCAACTTGACCTGTGGACGTGGTTGAATTCGGTGATGGTGGCTGATGCGTACGCCCACAGGAAGCAGGTAGACGATAGACAATTATATAACCAGGTGCCACTGACGGTTTGGGGCAGTCAGTCAGTTCCAGTTGAAGTTGGAGTCAGTTGTGGACAAGATGCCGGAGTGAGAGCCAGTGATAGACAGAGGGCTTTGGGCCCTCGGGGACCTACGGTTAAGCAGCCCAGCCAAGATGAGAAAGAAGTGCTGCTATGGTCAGAGGAACTTTGGGTCAATATGTAGCAGTCTGTCCCCGTCTCCAACTTACCTCTCTCACACAACCAGCATCAACCCTTTCGAAAATAAAGTGTGAGAGGTATGTTTTTTATAAAGAAGTGTGTTCTCTCGTTCATTGATCTCGTCCACTTGCTAACATTGATGTAAAAAACTTACAAGGAGTGAAAAAGTAATAATAAGAATAGCAAGTGTTGGTTATGTTGTGATAAATTTGGTTAGGTTTATTTTGCTTTTATGGCATACCAACATCTGTAGGTTAATTAATGCCAAATCCATTTTTATACAATAAAACAGTTCTACATCATCATGTCGCGCTGCCAGCACGAATCTCCCTGACCCTTTCTCGCCACCTGTCTCTATCGTCCCTTGTTTCCGGGAGGTCATCAAGGCTATATTCTGTATATCGGGCCGTCCTAACTTTGCTCGTCTATGGGAAGAGGTCAACGGGAGTATATCGCTTATGAGCTCGTCCTTACTTCCCCAGCAGTGTCCCGTTTGTCGTGTTTGTCTAACTTGAATAGTTTTCGTGATGGGTGGTAGGTGACCGTACAACTGCTTTTTTTGTGGGGTTTTGCCTCCAGGACATGCATTCTTTACCTGTTCAATATTGCTTGCACAGTTCTATTTCAAACAATTCAGTTCAGCATAATTACACTGTTTAGTTCTATTTAAACGATTTATAGGACCCAACTTGGGTGCTTGCACTTAGGGCCAGAGTGGACCTGACAATAAAAGGGTACTCCACATTCACCAAAGCTCCAGTATTACCGGAACCTTGTCATCAGATCGTTTAGTATTATATCCAGGAGACATGTTGGGCGAGTCTTGCCTCTCTGCAGAGATGCATTCGGTGTATTCTGCAGCCACATCTGACTGGGCCAATTGGGATTGAGATGAAACGATTCTTCACATAGTAAGTAAATACATCACACTAACATCAAATGAATACAAGAAGAAGCACAACTGAATGGAGACGGTGATCCCCCAGGAATTGTGCAAAAAATATTTCATTCTACAAAAAATGGTTTATGTTCAAACCAGAAGCTGTACATGAAAATGAGACGCTTAAATTCTCGAGCCATCCAATCTAGGCCAGATAAAACCTAGTTCAAACTTACAAGAAAAGAACTGGATTTTTTAGTTGCAGCAGTTAATAAAGTTAAAATGAAAGAAGGCGAAACAGTAGACAAATACCAAGACCTTGCAAGAGAGCTGAAAAAGATGTAGAACATGATGTTGATAGCAATTGTTGTTGCAGCCCACGGAAAAGAAATTAGATGAACGGAAGAATTAAGGAAATATTCAAACTCATAGGTAACTAGTTTTCTGAGACGAAGCTTGATGGTTTTTATCATTAAGGGTTTTCTTCATCTTTATGGTTATTTCCATAACGTTTCAGCCGATATATCCTCCAGCCTTCTTCAGGTGTTTGTCGAACTCGGGAACCTACAGGGAACTTCGAACTACATCCTTTATTGCACACACGGGGGTCATCTGTTCTGATTCCGCTAGCCATAACCAGGTACAAGTGATAAGAATCCCGGTATTGTTACTCGCCAGTAGTCAGGATTGAACCTGCAACCTCCAGATGATTGTCTCCTTAGAAGCTTAGGGAACCAACGCTTATAACTGTTACGCTATGTGTCCTGCTGGACTGTGAATTTCTGGGACTTATAAACTTCATATTCTTACTTGACTTGGATTACTACTATTATGTATGATTTTTTTTACCTGTGCTCATATTCAGATTTTTTTTATCTTAGCTTTTTAATTATCGGTTCCCATATTATATTTATCTCTATACTTGGTCTAATCAGCAGGTCATTGTAGCCCAACATATGTGCTGATTCCTTAATCCTCCAATGTTCAGCCCTATCAATTATTTTAACCTCATTCCATAAGGGCAGATGGTTTCCCTTTTCCTTCCTTATATGGTCCGCCATACTTGATTTTTCAATCTCACCAAGTACTACTGCCTATCTATCATCTTCTAGCTTTACTTTTAGTGGGTGACCTGTCTCGCCTTTGTATAATTTACACACAGCAGCAAGGGATGGAGTAAACACAGTTCTTAATCATGTTGAATTTCGTTGGTGGCTTGACCTGGAAGAGATATCTCCGGAAAGTTAAATAACTTGTGAATACTGTCCTGATGTCATATGGACTACATATCTTTTGGACCCTTTCGGCTAGTCTTTTGACATAGGGCAGACATACTGTGATGAGTTTTCGGGTATTGTCCTCTATCCTTTAATTCAGGTTTCTGAAATGCATCAGTTTCGCTAGAAATGGTTTTTGAGCGATGTTGTAAGCAACGGACTATTCCTTTCGTTACCGTATATGGATGACGGGAGTTGTCAGGTACTGTCAAGTGAACGTGGGCTTACGATACACAGATGACCTAAATCCTTGCTCTGGGCGTGTAACTAATGCATCAAGGAAGGGTAATTTGTTATCTTGCTCTTTCTCCATAGGGAACTGTATAGCTGGTCGGATTGAGTTCACGTGATCAAGTAATGTCTGAACATCTTCCTGATGAGGCCAGAGAATGAATGTGTCATCTACGTATCTAAGCCACATAGACGGCTTTAATGATGTAGATCCTAATGACATTTCTTCGAAGTATTCCATGTATATGTTAGCCAACACGAGTGACAATGGCGAACCCATAGCTAGTCCTTCTTCTTCTCGATATATATCAGATCCCATCCCGAAGTAGGTTGTTTCCACGTAGAAAGTCAATATTTCCATTAGATATTCGGGATGCAAGTAAGTTCTTCCAGCAAGGGATCTGCAGCCAGTTTATCCCGCACTACAACAAGTGTTTCTTCTTCAGCCGTTTAGTTAGCGTCCAAGTAGTGCATCCATATAGTAGTATCGATACAACCGCTGCCTGGAAGAAACTGCGTTTCATTTTATCGGTCAGGTCTGATTTCCATATGATCGAGAGCCTATCGATAGCTGTCTATGCTTTCGTTAGTCGTGTGTTGATGTCTTTTTCGGTTGATGAGACGCAACTTCCTAGGTAGGTGAATTTGTCTACTAGTTTCAGGGAGGCTCCGTATCCGGGCCATTGGCCTAATGAGTAGAGGATTCACCAATGGTCCAGAAGACCGGGGTTCAATCTCAGATCGACTGAAACCAAAGACTCAAAAATGGTACTTGATGCAGCCTTGCTTAAGACTAAGCATTATAAAGTGAGAATCAAGTGTAAAGTGGAGATTTCCAAGGAATGGTGCAGTGTCCTCCCCTGCCGTACACCTCGGTGTAGTAGCTATTGGAAAGTGAGACTTCGGGTCACCCTCGACTAAGGTCACCAACTTTACTTATTTTCATATACTCAAATATGTATTCACCCAACTCCTCTAACATGTGCAGAATAAGAAAAAAGATCAATTTTAAAGTGGAGTAAATCTGGTTTGAATTCAGAGTTTTTATTCTTCCAGACTAGGTGCCTAACCAAAGCTAAAAAATTTTGTCAGCTCTACTATTGTTTGTTTGTTTCTTTTGTTTTACGGCATATCAACCTCATCGGTCATTTAATGCCGAATCGAGTTAAGGAAAATAAGTCTGAAAAGAAATTCAAAAGAGAGGTCTTTTGAATTAATGATCAACTTTATATAATTAGTTGGTTATTTGTTTTTTATTAGAAGTTTACTGGTAGGGAATCTTAATCATATTTTTTGTGAAACAGATTGGGGAAGGGATGAGTTTGTTTGAATATATCTAGTAAAGAAAGGGTTTATAGAAGTAATTTGCTCTTATTGTAAATTTCTTTTGATTTTTGTGTATAACTTCTGTTTTTAGAAATAATATCACATTATCTATTTCAGTGTTTCGAAAGAGTTCCTTCATATTGTTTGCACTAAAGAAGGTTTGTCCTTATATTGGCTTGGTCGGTACATTCGATGAAAATGTGCTTCACGATGTATTTGGCCTGGCATGCATAACACATTGGTTGCTGTTTTCCTTCGAGTAAACAAGAGTGTGTTATCCTTGTATGGCCTATCCGGAGTCTGGACAATATAATTTCATCTTTTCTTCTTTTTTTAAGCTTTGCTTTCATTCCCCCAATGTGGGTTTAATTTCTAATAATTTACGCATATCTGGAAGGAGAAGAGAAGGGTTCTTGCAATTCATAAAGTTATTTGCGCGAATTGAAACACAGATTCATTCATAATTTGAACTCATGTTTCTCATAGTACAGCGGCTCGAGCTGTAGAATATACCGACTACATCTCTGGAGGTGCCCGTGGTGTAGTCGTTATCGCCGTAGGAAATGAACACGGCGATACGAGTTCAAATCCTGGACGAGAATGATTGCATTTCACATAGCACTAATACCCTTGGGAAAGGTATGAATCCAATAATTCTCCATCCAGCTATGGGTAAATAGTTGGACAGACTAGGTTCTTCAGCCTTGGTTAGACAACTAGTCTAGGAGAAGGAAAACTCTGAATTCAAACCTGTTAAACTTAGCTTAAAAATTGACCTTGTGTCATATCCTGCCCGAGCGGAGGGGTTGGTAAATAGTACCGACTACATCTCTGCAGAGAGGTAAGACCGCCACCCAACGAATATCCTGATTTGGACACTAAACAATCTGATAATGAGGTTTCAGAAATGCAGGAGCTTTGGAGAATATGCAGTATCCTTTCATCGCCATTGTTCCCAGGTCATCTCTGGTCCGGAGTGGTAACCCCTGAAAGAGATAAGGAGGATCCTACCTTTACCAAGGGTATTTGTCCGAAAGGGAATATAATAGCGCGACTGGAATTTGAACTCACTTACTACGATTCTGCACTCCGTCGCTTTACCCATTACACCACGAGGATACCCCCTCATCATTTTAGGAAACAAGTGGTTAAAAACACCACGACTGTTCTTCATAACCTACCAACTAACTTTACGATAAACCTTAAATTCTAGTTTGTTGATATTCCTAATAAGTAAAATGTCACACATGAACTTGAATATAACTGCACCCTACCTTTTCTGGACATTTTACTTATTAGGAATATCAACAAACTAGAATTTAAGGTTTATCGTAAAACCACCTGTAAAAACGACCACATTCACTTTTATTCACACCACAACAACAATACTAAAAGAGGTATCATTATAGGTTTTTTACCTCAGAGCTCTACGCATTTGTTCCTCGAAATATTTAAACGATGAATTCATCCACATAGAAAACTCCTTCCTCAACCTACAGTACCCCAAATCCTTTATACATTATGCTAAATCTAAAGCCCTCAAAATCCACAACAAGAATCAATCTCAAACTAATATCTACTCAATATCTGATAAAACTAGTTCCCCCCATAGATACATAACTTTGCCAAACAATTCTTCTTCTCACAGCATAACAAACAACTTAAATAAACTCAATATCAAAACTACTTCTCTACCTTCCAAAACAATCCGCGAATTAGTACACTCCAGCCCTCAACGTAACATATTTTCTGACGCCGGTGTTTATTGCATCCCTTGTAAGGATTGTAAACTAAAATACATCGGTGAAACATCCCGAAACCTTCATATCCGTTTGAAAGAGCACAAAAGAGACATAAGAATTGGCAACTCAAACAACGCATTACTCCTACACACTTCTCAACATAATCATAACATTAACTTCAACTCTGCTAAGATGCTTACTTACATCCATAATAAAAATCTTAGACGAATTTTCGAAGCCGCAGCTATCTCATTCCTCAGTTCCCTAAATACTCGTTCTGGCTTTTATAATATTTCTCCTTACTTAAGCAAACACATTTTAAAAAACTACAATATATTCCATCCTTAGTTAATATTTTTCCGTATATCTCATAATTTCCATGTCTTTTATTCTTCTTTTGTTCTTTCTTTCTTTCTTTTCTTCCTTCTGTCTCGTAATCTTTCTCGTTAAACAACGTACATAATTCTATGCAATATTCCTAATAAGTCAAATGACGTAATTTAAACACCAAACAACGTGTGGAAGCACGTGCGATACCCTAGCCTCATCAACCGCCATCCAGGGTGTTATCACCCTGGATGGCGGCTGATGAGGCTAGGGTATCGCACGTGCTTCCACACGTTGTATGATGAAAAAAAAAATACAATATTCCTAATAAGTCAAATGACGTAATTTAAACATCAAACGCTGATTTGCCAGTTAAACGGCTAACTTTTTCTTACTATACATATTTTCCCTTAGGTTTTTGTATTTCACATTTCTAAACATCCATCGTTAACTTAAAATTATTAATATCACCCCTCATGGTCCTGATGATGGTTCAGTAGAACCGAAACGCTATAGTGTTGACCCGTTAATAAATCATTCCTTCCACTTGGATCGTTGTTATCAGTTTTTCTACATATTGTCTGATTACAATCCTTTATTTACTCTTCATATATATATATATATATATATATATATATATATACTGTGTCAATACGTTTGTTTGCACAAGTAAGAGGTGAATATATGATCGTGTCGCCAAAACAACAATTTCTTCCAGTCGTAAATGAAATGCCCCACTATTCACAGGAATTAAAGTAGGTTTTATACCTCAGGGTACGAGGTAGTAAGTTTATGGACGATTGAATCACAATTTAGCTTAATTATGACCCTGGTCTTTACGGCTATTCCAGGTGCTTTTATACGAACAGGACTCAAAAGCCATTGATCATCATTCTTTTTCCGGTTGAGATTTAAAAAAAAACAACCATTTCTAGTACGGTAGCCTAAACGTGTTAAAAAAAGCTAAAGCCCAAGGCTCTCAAATTTCTTTTACGTTTTGATTCGAATATATTTACTGAAACAACATCTGTGACAACCATGAAAACATGTCAAACATTAAGTGGGCGAAATGCACAGAGTCTTTTCACTCACTATTGTCTAACTAAGAGAACGAACATTTTTGCACCGTTCCTGCAACTGTCTTCAATAAATGGGCCAACGAGTGTCCTGGATATGACACTTAACAAGATAATGATAAGGTTCCAGTATGCTGGAGCTTTGGGGAATCCGGAACACCCCCTTCATTGCCATCACTTCCAGGTACACTCTGGCCAGGAGTTGTTGCACCTGGTACGGGCCCTATCTATTGGGTAAATTGAACTATCCTGCGTACTTATGCTAAACTGAATTGTTTGAATCAGAACTGTTTGATTGCCTAGCGGTTAGAGTGTTCTCCAAAGGCTCGGGAGATCGGGGGTTCAATCCCAGGTGGCTTAACACTCAGCATTATCATATAGAACTATTTTGACATTTAACTGTGCAAACAAGATTTATACTTATACGGAACTGAATTGGTTGAATTAGAACTATTTGTCTAAACAGAATAGCTAGAAATAGAAATGTTTTTAACAATTAAACTGTGTACTTATGCTAAACTGAATCGTTTGAAATAAAACTGATTATTTGCATAAAAAGGATTTGGCATTAAATAACCTTCAAAGTTTGATATGCTATTAAACCTATAAAAAAAAAACACCCAAACAAATAAACTGAGTGTATTCACTCATTATTGTAAAACTGACAAAAAGAATCCCACAGCTGAGGTTGTAGAATACGCCGACCGCGTCTTTATAGAGGAGGATGACCACACACCAAAGACTATCCTGGATATAATACGAGACTGCATCTGATGTTGAGGCTTCAGTTCAGGTGCTTTGGACAATGTAGTAGTACCCCTTCATTGCAATTACACCTATGTTCACTCTGGCCCGGAGTTGAAGTAACTGCTAGAGTCCCAGCTATAGGTCAAATAGAAGAAGTTTTCTTGGTACAACACTAAATTGCATCTGATCGTAAGGTTCCAGTCGCAAAGCTTCTGGGAATATGGAATGCCTCTTCATTGCCATTACTCCATGTCTAATCTGATCTGATGTTATAGTAGCCATTACAGTCCTATCTACGGGTCAAATAGAACTGTTTAATCATTTATCATACTTGAAACCATTTAACTGTGTGCAACCAAATGATTAATGTCAAATCGAATTAGAATCTGATAGCAATGCTTAAAACATTTAACTGTGTGCTAACAACAAATAGAAATACTTGAAACCATTTAACAGTGTCCCACGCATGAGCTCTTGCTCATTTAAAAAGGGCACCAACAAACTATTAGTTTACTTTATATATATATATATATATATAGTGCAATGAGAAGGAAACTCAAACCTGGTTAAATTGTCAAAAATTCATTTCGCGAGAGAATATCATTATACTCTCCGTCTGATCAGATGACTACACATCTTAACTTGAGGTTGAAAAACAGCAAATGTGGTTTACAGTGTATAAAAAAAGGAAAAACCTACTGATATATATATAGAAATATAAGTAAATCAATATTTTTTTCGTGTTTTTGATTTATATCAAAAACACATAATAGGATGGAAATAAATTTATAATCCTAATGTGACCGGCTTTGCTTTTTTCTTAAAGAAATTGTTGCTCTGTAATGTCAGTTACATTGAGCTCTTTACCAGGAAAATTTAAATGTTCACTGTTGAATGTTTTTTGTCCTGATGGAATTGCTCCCAACTCCGATTTATCTAGACCGAATAATACTAATATATATATATATATATATATATATATATATATATATATATATATATATATATATATATAAAAACAGGATATGCCAATGAAGAAGAGTGATATGATATATCTAGGACCCTTTCTAGTAATTGTGTGCCTAAAATGCACCGAGTGACTTAACTCACTATTGTAAAACTTACGAAACGAAATCTATGTCCCTTTCCATCAACCCCATTCATTATAAAATGATAATTCGTAAATTCGGTTTATACCCGTACATAGGTCGAATTTTAATAGATGATCAACCAATACATGATTGAATAAATCAATAATATTGAAACTCAAACACATTGGACGAATTAGACAAAGTTTTGGCTTCAAAAATGCTATTTATCACATAAATGTGTGATAGTAAACCTAGGGTTGGCCTATGGACGAGAAAGACTCATAAACAAGTACGTAGGGTATTCAATCCTTCAACTGTGTGTGAATCAAAAAGAGTTGAATGTCCCTCGCCCCACCATACACTTTCTTTAAAATCTCCTCCACCTCCAACCCACCCCTCTCTTCCTTTTCGTTTTACACTTTATCTCTTGGGCTCGCTTCGCTGACGACTCAATTATCAACAAGTTGGTGCTCTCAGATACAACTCCCCACCCATACACACACGTCAGCTACCCACCGTGTCCAACTTAAATGTCTGTGTAAAACATAAACTCTCTACCGACAAACGACTTTGGCTGTTTAACTCCGATGACAATGAATAGTGAGCGATCAAAATAGCAGAAAGATAACATTTAGTTCGAATGCTTTTGTTAGTTGTCAACAATATAGGGCATCAGCTTAAAAACATGTGAGAGATTAGAACAAAGAAAAATGAAAAAGAGAGGAAGAAAGAAAAGTGCAAAGAAAGAAAGAAAGAAAGAAAGATAGACAGAAAGAGAGAAAAATGAAATATATTAAGGAACGAAAAGAAAGAACAAAGAAAAATGAAAAAAGATTATGAAAAATGGAATATATGAAGAAAGAAAGACAGAAAGAAAGACAGAAAAAAAGAAAAATGAAATATATTAAGGAACGAAAAGAAAGAAAAAAAATGAAAAAAAAAACATGAAAAATGGAATATATGAAGAAAGAAAGAAAGAAAGAAAGAATGAAAGAAAGAAAGAAAATTATAAAAAATGGAATATATTGAGGAACGAAAAGAAAGAAAAAAGAAAAGTGAAAGAAGGAAAATTATGAAAAATTGAATATATGAAGAAAGAAAGACAGAAAGAAAGAAAGAAAGAGAGAAAAATGAAATATATTAAGGAAGGAAAAGAAAGAAAAAAGAAAAATGAAAAAAGATTATGAAAAATGGAATATAGAAAGAAAGAAAGAAAGAAAGAAAGAAAGAAAGAAAGAAAGAAAGAAAATTATGAAAAATGGAATATATTGAGGAACGAAAAGAAAGAAAAAAAGAAAAATGAAAGAGAGAAAATTATGAAAAATTGAATATATGAAGAAAGAAAGAAAGAAAGATAGACAGAAAGAGAGAGAAATGAAATATATTAAGGAACGAAAAGAAAGAAAAATGAAAAAAGATTATGAAAAACGGAATATATGAAGAAAGAAAGAAAGAAAGAAAGAAAGAAAGAAAGAAAATTATGAAAAATGGAAATGTGAGGTACGAAAAGAAAGAAAAAAGAAGAATGAAAGAAAATTGAGAAAAATGGAATATATGAAGAAAGAAAGAAAGAAAGAAAGAAAGAAAGAAAATTTTTTAAAGATTAAATATGTGATGAATTAAAAGAAAGAAAGAAAGAAAGAAAGAAAGAAATATGTAAAGAATAGAAAGAAAAACTAGACAAACCAACGAACAAATTAAGAAAGACATACATAAAATTTAAAAAATGAAATATCCAAAGAAAGAAAGAACATTGCATAAGGAAATAAGGTTTCAGTTTCTTTGCATAATGGCATATCAACATTAAGGGTTATTCGATGAGAAAGCCAAACGTTTAAAAAAAAAAAAAAAAAAAACAGTAGCCGCACAATTTAACTTATATTTCACGGAAAATGAGGTTTCATTCCTTTCCCAAGGGTATTTGTCCAAAAATTAATACAATAACGTGACTTGTGTTCGAACTCGCTTACTACAAAGCGCTGTCTAGCACACGACTGGATACGTAACGAGGACGTCCTCCAAGGAAATATTCAAGGCAAAGAAAGGGAGAAAGAAAGAAAAAATATTGAACAAAGAAACTATGCAAGGAAGCGAAAGAAAGAAATAATACACAAAATAAAAATTTAAAAAAAAGGAGAAAAGATATTCATAAGGGATGGAATATCAGGATTTTTATTATCGATTTTACTGTGGAGGTACCCGTGGTGTAATGGTTATCGTCGCAGGAATTGGACACGGCGACTCGAGTTCAAATCCTGGACGAGAATGATTGCATTTCACATAGCACTAATACCCTTGGGAAAGGTATGAATCCAATTATTCTCCCTCCAGCTATGGGTAAATAGTAGGCCAGACTAGGTTCTTCAGCCTTGGTGAAGGAAAACTCTGAATTCAAAACCTGTTAAACTTTGCTTAAAAATTGACCTTCTGTCATATACTGCCCGAGCGGAGGGGTTGGTAAATAAGATTATCGATTTTACTTGCAGTCTTTAATAAATTCGAAATATTGGGTTCAAGGTATCTAGTAAAACGTTACTCTGTTAACAATATGCTGGTGCTTATAGACGCGGGAGAATAGTTTTAAAAATTCACTAAACATTAAAAATAAGTCATCACAAAGGCTCTAAAAAAATCAACAATGAATACGACGATAATCGAAAATATTCTTTGAATATTAACAACTCATCACTAAGTCTCAGACAAAAACAAAATATAAGATGAGTTGAAAACATTCATTGAATATTAGTAACAACTCATTTCAAAGTCTCTGTTAAAAGAAAATGGAGGATGAGGATAGTTGAAAAACATTGATTTATATATTAACTTATATCAAAGTCCCCATAAAAAAGATGAGGATGGTCTGAAACACTGAAATATTCATGGGACATTTACAACAACACATTTAAAAGTCTCCATCAAAATTAAAAAGGATGATGAAGATCGACGAAATCATTCACTAAATCTGAATAGATCATTTCAAAATCTTCGAAATATTCATTGAATATTAACAAGTCATTTTAAAGTTTCTATAAAGAATCTGATGAAAATATAGATTGTCAAAACAGTAACTCATTTTAAAGTCTCTAAAAACAATGAAGATGAGGATAGTCGAAAATATTCATTGAATATTACAACCACTCATTTCAAAGTATCCGCCAAAAGCAACAATGAAATGGTTTCTAATGGTTTCTTTGTTTAATGGCATATCAACTCTTTTTAGGTTATTTAATGCCAAAGCTATTCTCGTAGAAGAACAGTAGTGGTACTATTTAACCCATAGCTGGGAGGATAAGGGGGTTCATACCTTTCCCAAGGGCGCAACAATGAAGATGAAGATAGTTGAAAACATCCATTGAATGTTAACAATTGCCCATTTCAAAGTCTCTATGAAAAAACAATGAAGATGAGGTCAGTGAAAAATATTTGAAATTAAACAACATTAAATTTAAAGACTCCGTCAAACTAACAATAAAGACGAGGATAGATGAAAACATTTACAGGATAATAACAACAAATCTTTTCGAAGCTTCCTGGAAAAACAAAATGGAAGATAAGGATAGTCCAAAACATTCATTGATTATTGACAACAATAAATAACAATAAATCTCAAGGTCTTTGTCAAACCAAGGAAAAAGATGAGGATAGTTGAAAACTTTCATTAAAAATTAGCCACTCATTCCGATGTGTCAGTCAAAAACAAATGAAAAGTGAGGATAGGCGAAAACGTTCATTGAATAATACAACTCATTTACAAGTCTTCATCAAAAAACAACAATGGCGATGAGACAGGACAAAAACATCCAGTGAACAACTCATTGTCACATCTACATCAAAGAAAAGATAGGCGATTTTAGTCGAAAATATTCATTGACTATTAAGAGCTCTTTTCAAAGTATCTGTCAGAAATAGCAATAAATTTGAGGAAAGCCGAAAACATTTATTGAATATTACCAGTAACTCATTTTAGAGTTTCCTTCAAAGACAACAATGAAGATGAGGGAAGTTGAAAATATTCAATGAATAAAAACTTCTCATTTCGAAGTATTCGTCATAAAACAAAATTGAAGATGAGGATAGTTGAAAACATTCAACTATTAATAATAACACCTAATTTTCGAGTGTCCATTAAAAACCAAATATATTTATGAGGATAACCAAAAACAGTCATTGAATATTAACAAACCATTTCAAGGTATACGTCAAAAACAATAGTGAAAATGGAGATAGTTCTGAACACTCATTGAATATTTTTGGTAATTTATTTCAAAAAATCTACTAAAAGCTACAGCAAATAGGGGAATAGTGAACAACATTCATTCATAATAACAACTTCTTTCCAAGTGTATGTCAAAAAAATTTAAAGATGAGAGGATAGTCAAAAATATTCATTATTTCAAAATATCTACTAAAAGCTACAGTAAATTGGGGGATAGACAACAACATTCATTCATAATAACAACTTCTTTCCAAGTGTATGTCAAAAAATTTAAAGATGAGAGGATAGTCAAAAATATTCATTATTTCAAAATATCTACTAAAAGCTACAGTAAATTGGGGGATAGACAACAACATTCATTCATAATAACAACTCCTTTACAAGTGTATGTAAAAAAAAGTTAAAGATGAGAGGAGAGTAAAAAAATATTCATTATTTCAAAATATCTACTAAAAGCTACAGTAAATAAGGGGATAGTCAGAAACATTCAATCATACTAACAACTCTTTTCCAAGTGTATGTTAAAAAAAAATTTAAAGATGCGAGGATATTAAAAAATGTTCATTTTTTTAAAATATCTACTAAAAGCTACAGTAAATAGTGGGATTGTCAATAACATTCATTCATTATAACAACTCCTTTCCAAGTGTATGTCAAAAAAATTTTAAGATGAGAGGATAGTAAAAAAATATTCATTATTTCAAAATATCTACTAAATGCTATAGTAAATAAGGGGATAGTCATAAACATTCATTTATAATTAAAAAAATTTAAAGATGAGAGGATAGTCAAAAATATTCATTAAATATCAAGAACAATTCACTTCACAAAGTTCATCAAAATCAATAAAGAACTTGTAAAGAATCGAAAATATTCATAGAATATCAACAACTGGTTTCAACGTTTTTATCTTAAATGAAAATGAAGAAGATGATATTCGAAAACTTCCGCTATACATAAACAATCACTGATTTCAAAATGAGCCCAGTCTGCTAGGACTCTAAAATATACCGACTTCATCTCTGCAAAGGAGTAAGACCCAACCCCACCATCGAGTTTCGTGGATATGACACTAAATCATATGATAGTGAGGTTCCAGTAATGCTGGAACTTTGAAGAAAGCGGAGAACCCCTTCATTGCCATTGATCCCAGGTCCACTCTGACCCAGAGTAGTGGCAACTGATAGGGTCCAATCTGTGGATCAAATTGAACAAATTGTGTGCAAACAAATGACTGATTTCAAATTGCTACTGTTTTATAGCAATACTTGAAACCATTTAACTGTGCGCAAAAAAAAAGCTCAGGCTCGTTTAGTAATGTGATCTAGAAAATGTGTTTACAAATCATATATATTTAATATATATCTATAAACAGAATTTAGTATTAATTTACCAATAATGGTTGATATGCCATAAAACCAAACTAAACCAAACCAATCTTTTCAAAGTATCCGTCAATGTTAGCTATCAAAATTAGGATTGTCAAAAACATACATCGAATATAAACAACAACACATTTTAAAATAGCTGGGGCTGTAGAATACACTGACTGCACCTCTGCAGAGGGGTAAGACCCAACAACGAGTGTCCTGATATGACACTAAACAATCTGATGGTGAGGTTCCAGCAATGCTGGAGCTTTGGGGAATGCAGAGTACCCCTTCATTGCAATTGCTCCCAGGTCCACTCTGGCCCGGAGTGGTAGCACCTGATAAGGGTCCTATCTATGGGTTAAATAGAATTAACAGCATACTTATGCTAAAATGAATTGTTTGAGTAAAACTGAATAGTTTGAAATAGAAATGTTTTTGACAATTAAACCGTACTTACATTTAAACTGCGTGCTTATACTTAACTGAATTATTTGAAATAGAACTGTTTTTCGACATTAAAACTGTATTTACACTTAACTGAATTGTTACATACAACTGCTTGAATAGTTAGAAATGGAAATGTTTTTGACCATTAAACTGTGTACTTATGCTAAACTGAATTGTTTTAAATAGAACAGATTATTTACATAGAAATGGATTTGGCGTTAAATAACCTACAAATGTTGATATGCCATAAAACCCAACAAACCAACAAACCAAACCAAACATTTTAAAGTCTCTGTCAAAAAGATCAATAAAAATGAGGATAGTCGAAATCATTGATTGGATATTAGCCACAGCTTATTTCAAACTATCAGTCCAAAAGCAAATGAAAGAAAAGGATTGTCGAAAATATTCACTGGATATTAAAAACTAATTTCAAAGTATCCGTCAAAAACAACTATGAAGATGAGGATAGTGGGAAATATTCATTGAATATTAACAACTCATTTCAAAATCTCTGTTAAAAACGACAATAAATTTGAGGATTGTCGAAATCATTTAGTGTACATCAAAATTTTGTATAATTAAAATTTTGTGTAATTAAAATTCTGTATCACTTTAAATCAATGATGTTGTTAATATTTATAATTCTTTTTTTTTTCATTTGATTATAAAATAATGACGCAATTTTAAAAACATAAATTGGGTGTGTGCAATATTTTCTTTTTCTTTTTTTTCTTCCCGTCCGAAAGAATTCAAATAGTATTGCCTTCATCATCATCATGTCATGCCGCTAGCACGGATATCCCTGATCCTCTCTCGCCACTTCTCCCTATCATTCATCGCTTCTGGCAGGTCTTCAGGGCTACATCCCGTATCCTCACACAGCTGATGTATGTATGTATGTATGTTCGAGCTGGTCGTCCTGCTTTTGCTTGGCCATATGCGGGGGTCCATAGGAGTACATCACTGATGAGTTCGTCCTTGTTTCTCCAGCAGTGTCCTGCGTGTCTTGTTCGTCTAACTTGTATAGTTTTCGTGATAGGAAGCAGGTGGTCGAATAGTTGGTGCCTTGTGGGGTGTTGTTGCCAGGACTTGTTCAATATTGCCTAAATGAATAAAAAAAAATCTCTTAAATGGCCATTCATGTTACTATTTCTTTATTTTTTTGCTTCGGAAAATATGCACTGTTCTTTCAGAATTTCTTTGTTTGACGTCATATCATCCTTTATGGGTTATTTAATGCCAAACTCATCCTTGTAGAACAGTTGTGGTACTATTTGACCAATAGCTAGAAGGATAACAAAGTCATACCTTTCCTGAGGGTATTGGTCTGAAAGTGAACGTAAGTAACGTTACTGGAGTTTGAACTCGTTTCGTACGATGTTGAAGCCCAGTACGTTAGCCATTACGTCACTGGCCTCTCCTCATTTTCCCATGGTTTTTATAATAGTCTTTTACAAAGAATTTCTATCGTAAAACTTTTGCAGGGTTTTATATAGTAAAACTATCGTCAATGCTTTTCATTCTACATATAATAACGCTGTTATTCTGTCATTAGTATTGCATTTATATTATACATGCAATTGTCCAAATCTATAAGATTGCTATTATTCCAGACAATTGACAACCACTTTTTTTTTCTATCTTAAAGGCATGTTTACCTTAAACTCATTTGTATTTCATTTACAGGGTGCGGAAGCAATATTAGGAATATTCTTGTATAATAATTAAGGACTCTATTATAAAACAAGATTGATTCTCATTCTAAAAAAATAAAAAAACAAAATAAAAAGATTGACACAAAACAGTAAATTTAATCAATATGACCGCCATTTTTTTTTTCAATTATTGTATCAATACGCCTTTGAAACGATTTACATGCCTGCAAAATGAATTCTTCAGACATTTTATTCCTTTCATCCTCAATAGCATTCTTAAGTCAACCAATATATGGATAGGATTGTTTTATTTTCTAAAACGCCCCATAGAGCGTAATCAAGGAGGTTATGGTCTGGGTTTGATGGAGACCATAAAGAAAGTCCAATTTTTTTTTAAATTTTGGGTTGGTTTTGGCTTTATGCAAACATAAATTCTTTGTCTTTTTCTCTTTGCTCATTCATATTTGGTTGAAATTTAATTTTAAAACAGTTCTTGAATGAATGGGCTAATCATGACAATTTAGATTTCTCGCATATTTTTCAAAAATTGGACTATTATTATTATTATTATTATTATTATTATTATTATTATTATTATTAAGTAGAAATAGCTTCTTGAAACCACATAACTGCTTGCAAGAAAAGACTGACGTCAGCATCAAATAACCCAAGATAGGTTGACATGCCATATAACAAACAATTTTCCTTATTTATGTTATTGTATTAGTTTTTTCACGTTCTATAAGTTTTTTAGTTCTCTAGCAAGGTCTACATATTTTCCTCTCTTTTCGCTTTCTTTTAATTTTATTGTGTGATCTATTTGAACCCTAAAGCCAACCATTAGGCAGGTCTTCTTTTTGTTTTTGTTTTTTGCGATTTTTCTTTTTTTTTTACTATCACTAGGTCTAGTTGTCAGACCGAAATTAGGTGACCTGTTTATTATTATTACTACGATTAGATAGAAATAATTTCCTAAGACCTTATAACTGCTTGCAAAAAGACTGACGTCAGCATCAAATAACCCAAGATGGGTTGTCATGCCATACAACAAACAATTTTCTTAATTACTGTTATTGTATTATCTTTTTGTTGCTTATTTCTCAAGTTTATAAATGCTGCTTTTTATGGCAACATTATTATGGGATGATACTCCCTTGACAAAATAACCCCCAAAAAGTGATGAAAAATGACAATAAGTAAAGCGACCTTAGGGCTCCTTTTCCAATAGCTACTACACCGGGAATGGGTAACTCCATTTCCTGGATTGTTCCACTTAACCCTTAACTCGTACCTTATAATGCTGAGTATTAAACAAAGCGGAATCCAATAACATTTCCTAAGTCTTTGGAATGACTGGATAAGTGATTAAAACCCCGAAAACCTGAATCACAGGCGAACAATCGAACTATCATGCCAATGGTATAACTACAAATCTCAGAAGGAAATTAAGATAAATAAACAAATAACTGATATCATGCGAAAGAAAGAAAGAAAGAAAGAAAGAAAGAAAGAAAGCTTTAGTTAAAAGGAATTGATTCCTAAAAATATAATTAAAAAAAAGAAAAAAAATTAGCACTGTTGGAAAAAAAGAAACAAAGAAAGTTTACATAAAAGAGGTTGATTCCTAAAAATGTAATTAAGAAAAAAGAAAAAAATAAGCAGTATTGAAAGAAAGAAAGAAAGAAAGAAAGAAAGAAAGAAAGAAAGAAAGAAAGTTTACATAAAAGAGGTTGATTCCTAAGAATGTAATCAAGAAAAAAGAAAAAAATAAGCAGTGTTGAAAGAAAGAAAGAAAGAAAGAAAGAAAGAAAGAAAGAAAAGAAAGTTTAGTTAAAAGGAGTTGATTCCCAAAAGTATAATTAAGAAAAAAAGAAAAAGAAACACTGTTTAAGAAAGAAAGAAAGAAAGAAAGAAAGAAAGAAAGAAAGTTTACTCAAAATAAATTGATTCCTAAAAATATAATTAAGAAAAAAACAAGCTCTGTTGAATAAAGAAACAAACAAACAAACAAACAAACAAACAAACAAACAAACAAAGCTGTAGTTAAAAGGATTCTAACGAATATAATTAAGAAAAAAAAGAAACAAGCACTGTTGAAAGAAAGAAAGAAAGGAAGAAAGAAAGAAAGAAAGAAAGAAAGAAAGTTTTTGATAAAGGTTTAGTAAGAATATAATTAAGAAAAACGAAAAAAAAATCAAGTGCTGTTAAAACAAAGAAACAAAGAACACTAATTTCCAAACAAGTACCATCATTGCAAAAATCTCTCTTCTTTTCTAAACCCTTTTCTTCTCCTCCTTTTCCTTTTATTCTTCCCCATCTTTCTCCCTTCCACCCACCCCAGAGTTTTTTTCTTTTCTTTTCCCTAACTAGTGGCGTGTCGATAATGCTATTTATAAGAGAAAGAATTGAAACACTGACCTGACAATTTTCAGGGCGGATGAAAGAAAAGAAAAACGGTTAATCAGTGAACGTCAGAATGAAATCAGCTTTCAAAGAAAGACAGTTAACCGGAAGTTTTGCCTTCGTATCAGCTGAACACTTTTTCTTATCAGTTTTGCATCTGTGAAGCGGCAACAGTTTGCAAAACTTTAAACATGATTACAGATTTGCCGCTAAGAAAAGTTTTCTGTTGGCCTATACTGTCATTTTGTAAAGCTATACAACCGTTTGCGCGGCCTTGATGACATTCGTGTCAGACGAGGTATTGTCCATCTAAAGCAGACTCAAGGCCAGAAGGCTCCTTCCCTCCGGCTTCGATCGGGCCACCTTCAGGTGGGCGAGCTGCATTATTGACACCTTTGTATAGCACTTGACCTTGTCGTCCAGTTTAAGCTATAATCTGGCATCCGTGCCTAGACTCATGTTTGGATCCATGTCCAGCAAGTCTCATGGGCTCATATTGCATCAAATGAGCCGATGATCAGCATAGACCAGCAGGGCTTGAGCCTCTGCACAGGCCCTACTCCCACCCACTAACTCCCTCTAGAATCCGACCTCGGGTCATTTGACCTTGTGTCAAATTCTGTCTGGTGGGAGACAGAGACAAATACGGCCTTGATGGAACATAATATGCAATATGCTTGATTGAATCTTTCATTGATTTCTGTTTGAAATTGATTTGTGACTCAGTGTGAGACAATATGCATACTTGCATGTGCGTGTGCTAGAGAGAGAGAGAGAGAAATCGAACGAGGGATATATGTATAATAGAGATAAAAAAAACGATATATATATATATATATATAGTATAATTAAATGGAGACTCAAACTCGGTTAAGCCGTCATAATAAATTTATTTCGACGGAGAATATTGTTGGTATATTCTCCGTCTCGTCGGATGACTTTTTACATGCTCTGTATTGTCCCAGAGATGTGATGCGAATGAGGAGTTACAGTTCGTATTCAGAAGATAAATAGGAAAATAAAGAAATTAAAAAATAAATTAAAAATCAGAAAACAAAGATAGAAATAAAAATAAAACAAAAAATAAAACAAAAAATAGTATATATATATATATATATATAGTAGTTGTTGGTGACCGTAGTCGAGGGTGACCAGAAGGCTCCCTTTTCAATAGCTACTACACTACAGGTGTAGGGGAGGGTTCTACTCCTTTACCCTGGATTGCTCCACGTTACCCTTGATTCGTACCTTATATTGATGAGTGTTAAGCAAGGAGGTATCAAGTACCATTTTAAAAGTCTTTGGTATGACGCGTTCTGGGATTGAACCAAAGTATCCCGGTCCATTGGTGAGTTCTCTCTCTCTCTCTCTCTATATATATATATATATATATATATATATATATATATATAAATCAGAAGGAAACTCAAGCCTGATTAAATTGTCATTATAAAATTATTTCGCCAGAGAATATCATTATACTCTCCGTCTCATCAGATGACCGTACATGTATAACTTGAGGTTGAAAAACAGCAAATATGGATTACAATCCACACTCACTGTCTTCGGATGTTGACTAGGTATTACTGATATATATGTACACACAAACACCCACACACATATACATATATATATAGAGAGAGAGACTGGGAGAGAGAGAGAGAAAAACTTGGTAATCGATTGATTGATCGATTTATTCTAATGGCATTTCAACACATACAAAAAACTCTAAAGAAACAAAATCTCGAAAATATTTACACATACCTATTATGAACACCATTCCCTAACTTCTTAGCATGATATAACCCTAGACTTGTTGAAGTGCTATTAAAGTCAATCGAACGAATGGTTTTTCGTTTTTTTTTTATCCAAAATTGCAATCACACGCAAAAATGGAAATAAGTTTGGCTCCTTTTTTTAACGGTATTTCAACCTTCGTATGTGTGCCAAAGCCATCTGTGTTGAAGCACAGCAGTTGTAGTACTTAATTCACAACTAGGGGAATTAGGAGTTTCATGCTTTTCCCCTGAATATTTACCCGGATGTGAACGAAAGTGTACAGTTGGAGTACGAACTCTCTAACTTCGAGGCTTCAGTCCACTGATTCAGCGATTACACCACATGGACAACCCTGAGAGAAATTTCCTGAAATACTTTTCACTAGAGATTACTTCTTGTTGATGTTCTTGTATCAACTGGGTTAATAACCGTTTCAGATTTCCGTTAAAAAGATATCATTCCAAGTTGTAGATAATCTAAAACGAGAGCTTACTCAATTTACATCTAGATTCCTTTCAATAGTCTAAGACTATTTTATATTGTGTTAATAATGAATACTATGCATCGAATTGTGTATCGATAATAAAGTTCTCTGAGTTAATCTTAAAAGATAAGCATTCGAAGAGCAAAAAAAAAAATATCTAAACTTTATATCCAACACGATTATTAGTTTTTTTATGTTCTACCTTGCCGTGCATTGCAAAGAAAATTTAAGAGAAAAAATTCTTATTTTATTTTCTAGGATGAGGCAAAAGTTTTGCAATATTTTCGTTGGTGCTAGTTTGTAGAGGTTATGTTACATAGCTAGTTTGTAGAGGTTATGTTACATAGCTTGTTTGTAGAGGTTATGTTACATAGCTAGTTTGTAGAGGTTATGTTACATAGCTAGTTTGTAGAGGTTATGTTACATAGCTAGTTTGTTATGTTACATAGCTAGTTTTTAGAGGTTATGTTACATAGCTAGTTTGTAGAGGTTATGTTACATAGCTAGTTTGTAGAGGTTATGTTACATAGCTAGTTTGTAGAGGTTATGTTACATAGCTAGTTTGTAGAGGTTATGTTACATAGCTAGTTTGTAGAGGTTATGTTACATAGCCATGATATGGCTACGCGAAACGTACATAGAATATTCATAACATAAATACATAGAACATAGGAATCTCGAAACACGAAAAAAACTCACGACTTTTCAGTTCAGGAACGAAACTTTTATCACCTTTGAGTTTAAAGGTTATTCGACCTAAGGAGAGAGATACACGTTCTTTCTATTCTGGCTTTTCCATCTGCGCTCCCCACCACTCAACAAGGTCACTGGCCTGACTTCGGCGAGCAAGCGAAAGCCAACCGACTTCTCCCGGGGCAGAACTCAACTAACTGACTTTTTCAAAATCCCCTAAATCCTCCGCACGCTTCCGGTGAGTGACGTCACCCGCACTCTCTAGCCCCGTTTCCAATTTGGGCTATTGTGACATCTCTGAGTGACACATCCGCTCCGCCCGCGCGCGTGAACACCTTCGTTAATGTTGCTCCTAAGTAACCCATGCACTGAGCCGAAAGGTTCTCAGCCTAACTAAACCCAAAGGCATAAAACGAAATCCCTCGGCCATTATATTGCAGTTATATAAAAGTAATCAGATGGTTGAAGGTATTTCACTCGTGTCGAAAGAATCTCGGTGATCAAAGAAAGCCAAGGAGTATCAAGCGAACTCGGCATTATACAGCCCATAGTGGTTTGTCTCCTTTACGACCTGCTGCTCAAAAAATGTGTTCCTCATTAATAAAATATTGCAAAACTTTTGACTCAGCCAAGATTTTTTTCCTTCACCATAGAGCATAGGAAATCTAAGATAATCATTTTTTGTTCATATCTGTTGATTGTTTTTTATGGCATATCAACTCTTATGGTTTGTTTAATGCTAAATCTTCTTGTTACGTATATATTGTTAATAAATGAATAGTTTGTAAGTAACAATATTTCTAAACTCGTTCTTAGAGAGGATTTGTTCGTACACACTTAAATAGCACAAGTATTCAAATCTAGTTCTCATAATTCTAGTTAATATTAATCTTTTGTTTGCACACTATAAATGGTTTCGTGTGTGTACTATCAATAAAAGTGCCCAAACAAAAAAAGTTTGGAAACTTATCAAATAATCCTCGTACGTTATTCTCTCAGCTGATATGGTCTTAGACTTTCTCCTTAAAATAAAATAGAATCAAGATAAAAATGAAAATAAAAATAAAGAAATAAAAACCTTTCGGCAACGAACAGATGCCTTTAATTAACCCTAAAAATGGTCAAGAGGAATTAACTACTCCAGAAATCCAAAACGCTAATTTTTTAACTAAAATCCAAATTTCACTGAATCTCCTCCTGTACATACGAGGTGCATACGATAAGTTACAAACCTTTTTCCTATGGGTATTTAAAATTTGTCTTAGACTTTTGAAAATTCAGTATGTTATTGCTATACATCTTATGAGATGACTGACCAATTTTTATGATTTCAGGTTCAAAGGAACAGCTACAACAGCAATTGGAATACACCCTACTAAAGCCTGATTGTTACTGCTGGTGAATTTCAAAAATGCAATCTGACACTTTAGAAGAACGATATGCAATAAAATTCTGTTTTTAACTTGGAAAAAATAACACAGAAACGTATGGAATGCTTCAGACTGCTTTTCGACCATCTGGCATTAATCGAGCATGAGTTTTTGAGTGGCATAAGAGATTCAAGGAAGGCAGGGAGTCTGTGAGGGATGATGAGAGGTGTGGGAGGAGTAAGGCTGTCAATACAACAGAGTTGATTGGCCAAAGGGTTAGGGTAAGGGTTACTATGTTGAGGTTTTAAAGGAGTTCAGGTAGAGATTCTGTCGGAAGAGGCCAGCACTCTTCAAATCGGCTCAGTGGCATTTCCAGCAGGACAATGCACCAGTCCACAACTCCATCCTTGTCACAGACTATTTGACCAAGATGGGCATCAAAACAGTTCCTTAACCTCCCTATAATCCAGACCTTGCTCCTTGTGACGTTTGGTTATTTCCTAAGCTTAGCGGCTGTCGTTATGAGATAATTGAGGAGATGAAAGAGGCTCTGACGAAGGTTATTGACACGCTCACACAAGAGGACATCCATGGGGCCTTCCAGTAGTTGATGGAACGGTACAAGAAGTGCATTGCAGCCGAAGGAGATTACTTCGAAGGGGAATAAAGTTCCATGTGAGTACTATCCATAAAAGTGCCCATACGAAAAAAAATCTGGAAACTTATCGTATGCACCTCTTAAATCTCGCCGTCGTCATAATATCGACTACTAAATTAAATGTTATTAATTCCAATAAAAATCCTCATCAATATCCCTGCTATTGACTAGAGTAGGGGCATCGGTGGCCATATTAGCCCTGTTGGCTGGAGCTGTAGAATCCAATGACTGCATCTTTGCAGAGGGGTAAAACTCCCACAACGATTGTCCTAGATATGAAACTAAACAATCTGGTGGTGAGACTCCAGTAATGCTGGAGCTTTGGGGAATGCAAAGTACCCCTTCAATAATATTGCTCCCGGGTTCACTCGACCCTGAAGTGGTGCCACCACATAGGGGTTTATCAGTGGGTCAAATAGAACTGTTTGACATTTTAGCTGAGAGCAAACAAGTGACTTATGCTAAATTGAGTTGTTAGAAATAGAACTGTTTAATCATTTAACTGCGTGTAATAATATGACCGATGTTTAAATAAATTGTTAGTTATACATAAGAATATTCGGAATCATTAAACTTTGTTGACTTATGCCAGATTGAATTGTTTGAAATAGAACTGTTTAATCATTTAACTGCGTGTAATAATATGACCGATGTTTAAATAAATTGTTAGTTATACATAAGAATATTTGGAATCATTAAACTTTGTTGACTTATGCCAGATTGAATTGTTTGAAATAGAACTGTTTAATCATTTAACTGCGTGTAATAATATGACCGATGTTTAAATAAATTGTTAGTTATACATAAGAATATTTGGAATCATTAAACTTTGTTGACTTATGCCAGATTGAATTGTTTGAAATAGAACTGTTTAATCATTTAACTGCGTGTAATAATATGACCGATGTTTAAATAAATTGTTAGTTATACATAAGAATATTCGGAATCATTAAACTTTGTTGACTTATGCCAGATTGAATTGTTTGAAATAGAACTGTTTAATCATTTAACTGCGTGTAATAATATGACCGATGTTTAAATAAATTGTTAGTTATACATAAGAATATTTGGAATCATTAAACTTTGTTGACTTATGCCAGATTGAATTGTTTGAAATAGAACTGTTTAATCATTTAACTGCGTGTAATGATATGACCGATGTTTAAATAAATTGTTAGTTATACATAAGAATATTCGGAATCATTAAACTTTGTTGACTTATGCCAGATTGAATTGTTTGAAATAGAACTGTTTAATCATTTAACCGTGTGTATCTAGAAAATGTGTTTACAAATCATATATTTAACATATGGGTAAAAACATGATTTGACATTAAATAACGAACAATGGTTGATATACCATGAAAACCAAACTAAACCAAATCATATATATTTAATATATATGTATAAAGAAGATTTAGCATTAAATAACCTAAAGTGGTTGATATGTCATAAAACCAAACCAAACCAAATCATATATATTTAATATATATGTATAAAGAGGATTTAGGATTAAATAACCTATAATAGTTGATATGCCATAAAACCAAACCAAACCATTTGTAGATAGATTAATAGATTATATATTTCTAGAACTACTCTATCAACAGTATTGCAACGACCTCCATTCGTTAATTGACCTTCTGGTATCCCGTCAGTCACCAGGTGTCCTTGCCTTTCCTCCCCCAGAATCCTTTCTGCACCTGGTCCACCTGACCAAAGACACGATAATACAAACTTAATAACAATTGCCCCAGCTGGTTTTCCCCACGGACAATCGGTGATCTTCCCGCTTTCATTCAAATCTGACCTTTAAGGATTGGTCAATAACATTTATGGCAAAAGGTCACACAGTGCTTACAATTATCTGAAGAACAATTGAAAAACAATGGCCAGTGTTAGTTTTGTTGTCACATATAAATAATTTCGAACGCATTCTGTTGAGCAGGGTCATTTCTATTCGAAAAATATTCACGGGGAGAACTTTTTTTTAAATAAGAACCAATGACTAGACAGTTCTCTGCTTTTCACAATGACTTCATATTTTACACTTTGCAAAATTTCACATGAGTTTCGCATCATTCATTAACATTTTCCCATAACTTGAAAATCTTTTCATTATTATTTTACACCTTTGAGAGTTTTTCACTATGTAGGCTCTCGTTCATATGGAAATCAGACCTGACCGATAAAATGAAACGCAGTTTCTTCCAGGCAGCGGTCGTAACGATACTGCTATATGAATGCACTACTTGGACGCTAACTAAACGGCTGAAGAAGAAGCTAGACGGCAATTACACAAGAATGTTGCGAGCAATATTGAACAAGTCATGGCAGCAACACCCCACAAGGAACCAACTATACGGCCATCTGCCTCCCATCACGAAAACTATCCAAGTTAGACGAACCCGACACGCAGGACACTGTTGGAGAAGCAAGGACGAGCTCATAAGTGACGAACTCCTATGGACCCACGCATATGGCCAAGCAAAAGCAAGACGACCAGCTCGAACATACATAGGCAGCTATGTGAGGGTACGGGATGTAGCCCTGAAGACCTTCCAGAGGCTATAAATGATAGGGAGAAGTGGCGAGAGAGGGTCAGGGGAGCCACAGAATTAAGGGTGCAATCCATTGCCGTGAATAACGTCGAACCACACTATTACGTTGCGTATCATCAATTTTTCCATTGATATAATTGGTCTTCATGGCATTATTATTATTATTATTATTATTCTCCTTGCGAATTTTTCAGACAGATTTAACTATTCACAGAAGTTTGGCTATTCACTGAAGTTTGAATAGCAGCAAGTCTCCTTATGTCTCCAGGAGTCTTCTAAGTATTTTAGCTGATTTTTATATTACAGAGTCCTAGATGTTTTCGGTTCTTCCTCTGTTCTCTAGTTTCTCCGGTCTCCTTTCCAGGATTTTTAAGACCGTTCTAAGTGCAGCATCTCTTATCGGTATCACAGTCATTTTCATGTTCCACAGACTTTCCAGTTTTCTGGAAAGATTCAGGTATTCGTCTGTTTTTGTTTTCTTTTATTTTCCCTATGTGGTCAGCTGAAAGGGCAATATCCACTAGAAGACAAGTTTTTTTTTTCTTTTGTGATTAAAACTAGCTATGGTTTTCTGGCCAACATTGGGTGATCCGTTTGTATATCAAAGTCCTAGGGATTTTAATACGTCTGTGGAAAATCTGTAAAGATTTACGTCTACGATCAAGAAACTGATTAGGATTTGCGGGTGTCTCCTCCGATCATTAAATTTTCACAATGCAACCTGCTAGAAGCCAAAATTGAGAACATACATATTGTTTTGTTTTGACCTTTTGACCCGACCAAAAATGCCATTCAAGGTGGTGCACCGGAAGGAAGTGACACATCCCGGTCGCTGGAAATCGGAAGAGGTTGCGCAGGCGTTGAGGCGTGTCTATATTACTGCGTGGGAGTTTGAAGGTAATATAAGGCCGACGAATTGAGGACAGTGGGAGAGCGAGAAGGAGTGCAAGCAGTACAGTGGAAGACAGAGGTAGACGCGATGTAGTAGGGAAAGCCAGCACACAGAAGAGTTTACTCCAGGGTCCGGTTGAGCAGCCATGAAGAACGAGAAAGACACAACGCTGACAGCCATAACTTCGGGGTCAAAATATTTCAGTAATGTTCGGTCTCCAGCTGCCTCTCACACGCAAACTTTGAGTAAACCTTTTCGAAACCTTACAAATAAAGTGAGAGGTAAAATATTTTATAAAGAAGTATTCCTGCGTCTTCCTTGCGTGCGTCGTTTATTCTTGCGACTTTATCATCGTGCATCTTAATTATTATTGGGTCGGTATGTATCCAGCATATATATATATATATATATATTTCTGCATGAATCAGCAGATGACTATATAACAATAGGAATAACCAAATAACGGAGGAATAGATCCCTGACGTCACAAATTTTGACAATCCCTCGAATTCTTGAAGGTGTACGTGCAAAAAACCTAGGGGCAACAATATTATTCGTCGACTTCTCCAATGCCTTTGACTCCATACACAGAGGAAAGGTGGAGCAAATACTACTTGCATGAGACCTACCAGAAGAAACAGTCACTGCCATAATGATGCTATATCGAAACATGAAAGTAAAAGTCCGTTCCCCGGATGGAGACACCGTCTCCTGCGACACTGTAGCAAGTGTGCTGCAAGGAGGCACATTAGCCCCATACCACTTTATTATCTGTCTAAATTGCGTGCTTAGAATGTCTATTGATAAAATGAAAGAAAACGGTTTCAAGCTAACAAAGGAAAGGAGCAGAAGTTTCTCCGCACAAACAATTACCGACGCAGAATACGCCGATGACATAGCGCTTCTGGCAAATGCACCCGCCCAAGCTGAAACCCTACTATATAGTCTAGAATGAGCGGCTGTTGGCATATGCCTCTATGTCAATGCACACAAGACGGAATATATGTGCTATAATCAAACAGGCGACATATCCACACGAAACGGTACATCTCTGAAACTAGTAGACAATTTCACATATCAAGGAAGCAGTGTCTCATCAACCAAGACAGAGGTCAACACGTGACTAGTAAAATCATTGACAGCTATCGATAGACTATCGGTCATATGTAAGTCAGACCTGACCGATAAAATAAAACGCAGTTTCTTCCAGGCAGCAGATGTGTCGATATTGCTGTATGGATGCACTACATGGACGCTAACTACACGTATGGAGAAAAAGCTTGACGGCAACTACACAAGAATGCTGCGAACAATATTCAACAAGTCCTGGCGGCAACACCCCACAAGGCACGAACTATACGGCCATCTGCCTCCCATCACGAAAACTATCCAAGTTAGACGAACCAGACATGCGGAACACTGCTGGAGAAGTAGGGACGAACTCATAAGGGATGTTTTCCTAGGGACCCCTTCACATAGAAGAGCAAAGGCAAGGTCGACCAGCGAGAACCTACATACAGCAGCTGTGTGCTGATACGGGATGTAGCCCTGAAGAATTGCCGGAAGCAATGGACGACAGAGAATGGTTGCGAGAAAGGGTCAGGGATATATGTACTGATGGCACAACATGATGATGATGATGATGATGGTGATGAAGATGGTTCTTATAAACGTAATGAAAATTTAAATCAAGTCCTTTTTCTTTACTGCTTCTGGACCCCATCTTCAGATGAGAATTAATTAGTCTTATCGATAGGGTGATGGATTGGGCTCAACAAAGTTTCAAAAGTCATTTTATCTATATAACTTGATCTGGTAGGTCCAAGTTATAAAAAGAACGAGAGGCAATTTTAGGGGAAGGGGAGAGAGAAGAAAAAAGAAAAAAAAGTGTACATAGAGTCTACGGGTGCGGGCAGTTGACCTCTGAGTGACTTAGGCCAAGGCACTTGCGGATCAGCCAGTCATGGATGAGTGATTTCGTCAATTAAAAATGGCTTGAAAAAATCTGTGATGCTAAATCTTCTGTTCAGGTGTGGAACTACTGGAAACGCATATGGTCCTCCCTCCGACACCAGGTAGACGTAAGGGGACGATTTTATTCGAAGGAGTTAGTTAGAAGAAGGAAGGAGGTAAATACATTGAGTTGAACACTAACCAAAAAGATGTAAAGACAGAAAAAATATACGACCCCCATTTCAAGGGATGGGCTCCAAAACGAGCCTTAAACAGATGTGACCATGTGACAATAAAATCAGAGGACAAGCACGTTAGAACAACAAGAAAATACAGAAAGAAAATTGAAGATCTGTGTTTTTTCTCTCTTTCTCTTCATGACATGTTTCTCTTTTGTATTCTTTTTCTTTCCCCGGCGACTACTAACATATTGTAGTAGTGAATAAACTTCTGTGTAGTGAACTTACACAGAGTTTCCTATGTTCGTCAACTTTTCCCACGGCGGGGTCACAACAGGTTCCGACTATAGACGTAATGATAGAGCTATTAAAATATTCGACCACGTGGTGTACAAATATCTATTTAGTAGCATAATGTTACCACCATCTATTCGGTACCATTATGGTTCATAAAAGCACTTATTACGTAAGGAAAATAAAGGACTCAGTATAGGAACAAATATCATTTGCATATATATATATATAAATAAAGTTAGCGACCTTAGTCGAGGTTGACCCGAAGGCTCCCTTTTTAATAGCTGGCCCAGCGGTTAGAGTGTTCGCCAATGGCCCGGGAGACCTGGGTTCAATCCCAGGTCGAGTCATACCAAAGACTTTAAAAATGGTACTTGATACCACCTTGCTTAACACTCAGCATTATAAGGTACGGTTCAAGGGTAAAGTGGAGCAATCCTGGGAATGGAGTAGCGCCCTCCCCTACACCTTGGTGTAGTAGCTATCGAAAAGGGAGCCTTCGGGTCACCCTCGACTATGGTCGCTAACTTTACTTTACTTTACTTACACCTAGATGTAGGGGACGGCGCACCCCATTCCCCGGATTCCTCCACTCTACCCTTGATCCTTACCTTATAGTGCTGAGTGCTAAGCAAACCGTCATCAAGTTTTTTGTCTTCGGTATGACTTGACCTGGGATTGAACCCCGGTCTCCCGGACCTTTGGCGAAAACTCTACTCATTAGGCAAACGCCCCGGATATATATATATATATATATATATATATATATATATATATATATATATATATTTGGCCATTCAGCTGGGGCTGTAGAATACATTGACTGCATCTCTGCAGAGGGGTAAGACCCCCCCTAATGAGTGTCCTGGATATGACACTAAACAATCTGATGGTGAGGTTCCAGCAGTGCTAGAGCTTTGGGAAATGCGGAGTACCCCTTCATTGCCATCGCTCCCAGGTCCACTCTGTCCCAGAGTGGTAGCACCTGATAGGGCCCTATCTATGGGTTAAATAGAACTAACAGCATACTTATGCTAAAATGAATTGAGTAAACTGAATAGCTTGAAATAGAAACGTTTTTGACAATTAAACCGTACTTACTCTTAAACTGCGTGCTTATGCTTAACTGAATTATTTCAAATAGAACTGTTTTTCGACATTAAAACTGTATTTACACTTAACTGAATTATTACATATAACTGCTTAAATAGTTTGAAATGGAAATGTTTTTGACAAACTGTGTGCTTATGCTAAACTGAACTGTTTTCAATAGAACAGATTATTTACATAAAAATGGATTTGGCGTTAAATAACCTACAAAGGTTGATATGCGATAAAACCAAACAAACCAAACCAACCTATATATATACATATATATATATATAAGAACGTTACTATCATAGACCAAGTGTTCTGTGAGAATGTAGCCAGGAAAGTAAATAAAATATCAAATAAATAAATACCCAATTACTTGCCCTTGACTAATGGCACTCTAGGGTTTTGATTTCGTTTTAAGATTACGTGACTATATGATTCAAGTACTCTCTCTCTCTCTCTCTCTCTCTTTCTCTCTCTCTCTCTTCATTTCTTCATTTTGCGTTTTCTTTTCTTTTTTTGGAACTGCACTTAATATCATTCTCTTTCCTCTTTTTTTTTTCTTTTTTCAATAAGTCTTCAAGGCATTTGTCTCCATGCACAGAGGAAAGATTGATACTTCTCGCCTACGACCTCTCCAAAGAAAACGTCGCAGCCATAATGATGCTATATGAAAACACGAAAATAAAATTTCGCTCACCAGATGTAGATGCAGAAAACTTCGACATTGAAGCAGGTGTTCTACATAGAGATACATTAGCCACATACCTGTTATTTTTTTTCTGCCTAGACTACATGCTTTGAACGTTGATAGATTTAATGAAAGAAAACGGTTTTAAGCTGACAAAGGAAAGAAACAGAAGATACCCCGCACAAACTATTTCGGATGCAGACTACGCCGATAAAATGGCGCTTCTTGGAAATTCACCCACCCAAGCCGAATCCTTGCTACATAGTCTGGAACACACAGCAGGTAGCATAGGTCTCCAAGTTAACTCAGATAAAACAAAATACATGTGCTTTAATCAAAGATACGATGTCTCCACACTAAAGGGTTGCCCTCTGAAACTCGTGGAAAAGTTCACCTACCTCGGAAGCAGTGTCTCATAAACCGAGAATGGCATCAACACGCAACTAGCAAAGGAATGGACTGCTATCGATAGGCTATCGGTCATATGGAAGTCAGATCTGATGCAGTTTTTTCCAAAGAGCTGTCGTGTCGATACTGCTGTATGGATGCACCACATAGACGCTAACTAAACGTATGGAGAAAAGGCTTGACGGCAACTACAAAAGAATGCTGCGAGCCATTTTGAACAAGTCCTGGAGGCAACACCCCACAAAACAGCAGCTATACGGCCACCTACCACCCATCACGAAAACTATCCAAATTAGATGAACTAGACACGCAGGACACTCATAAGTGATGTAGTCTTGTGAATCCCTGCACATAGACGAGCAAAGGTTGAACGACCAGCTAGAAGCTATATACAACAGCTCTGTGCCTTGGAAACCTCCAGGGAGCGATGGACAATAGGGACGGGTGGTGAGAGATGGTCAGGGAGATCTGTGCTGCTGTGCAACAAGATATTAATGATGATTTATCTTTAATTCTCATTTCTTACTCCTTCAATGTTCCTTCCTTCATCTTTTCCTTCATCTTTTCCTTCCTTTGCATTATTGTTCATTCTCACGTAAGCTTTTTCACATCCTTAGTTTTCTCTCTCTCTTTCTCTCTCCCTCTCTTTCTCTCTCTTTCTCTCTCCCTCTCTTTCTCTCTTTCTCTCTCCCTCTCTTTCTCTCTCTTTCTCTCTCTCTCTTTCTCTCTCTTTCTCTCTTTCTCTCTCCCTCTCTTTCTCTCTCTTTCTCTCTTTCTCTCTTCAATAGACTTTTTCTTTTTCTTATTTCTCTTTCTTCATCTCGTTTTACAGCGGTTTTCCCTGGTCTCACCTTTTCTCTTTTTTTTTTTGTCAACCGGATATTTATTTATGTATTTTTACCTGTCTGATTAATTGCTTGATTAATTTTAAAGGCATGTCAATTTGTTAGGTTTGTTTTATGCCCAGAGGTTAGTGAATGGTTTTCACTGTAAGTTCATATTTACATTTGTCCGTAGTTGTTTCTTTGCATACCATCCTGCCAAATACGAATAATTTTTAAACAGTTCAATTTTACCCATAGATTTGACCCTAACAGGCACGACCACTCCGGGTCAGTGGACCTAGTAGTAATAGTAATGAAAGGAGATACTTTACACTTACCAGAGCTCTAGAACTAGATCCCCACAATCAGATACAGCTTAGTATCATACTCAGGACACCCTCTTTTTGAAGTGGGTTTACCACTCAACAAGAGATACAATCGTCGTGGTCTGAGAATCCCCAACTGAGCGGCCTTTCCACTTCATTTATTACCCAGTCGGCTGCGGCTGTAGAATACACCGACTGCAACTCTTCAGAGGAGCAAGACCCCTCCCCCAATCAGTGTCCTAGATATGACACTAAAGAATCTGATGGTGATGCTGGAGCTTTGGGGAATCCGGAGCACACGTTCATTGCCATTGCTCCCAGGTCCACTCTGGCCCGGCGTGGTAGCACCTGATAGGGCCCTATCTATGGGTTAAATAGAACTAACGGTATACTTATGCTAAACTGAATTGTTTGACTAAACTGAATATTTTGAAATAGAACTGTTTTTGACAATTAAACTGAACTTACATTTAAACTGCGTGCTTATGCTAAACTGAATTATTTGAAATGGAACTGTTTCTTGACATTGAAACTGTACTTAGACTAAACTGAATTGTTTAATATAGAACTGTTTTTACATTTTCTGTGTGTAAACAAAATCTGTACTTATACTAAACTGAATTAGCTGGATTAGACCGGCTTGACTAAACTGAATAGCTTGAAATAAAAATGTTTTTCACAATTAAACTGTACTTACATTTAAACAGCGTACTTATGCTAAACTGAATTGTTTGAAATAGAACTATTTTCTTAAAAATTGATTTGACGATAAATAACCTATAAAGGTTGATATGCCATAAAACTCAAACAACTAACCAACCAACCATTTCATTTATAAATTAATCTCTTTTTGTTATCAATGTTCCGCCATTTCTATAATGTTTTTACCGTCTTCCCTATTGATTTCATGATTTATTACCCAACCCCTCTACCATGAGCAGGATGCGACACAAGATCAATTTTTAAGGGAGGTTTAGAAGGATTGAATTCAGAGTCTTTCAACTCCTTGATCGGTTACCATACCGAGCTTAAAGAGATAAGTCTGTCCTCCTGTTTATCTATAGCAGGAGAGATAATAGTTACCTAGAGTATTATCGCTATGTGAAATATAAATGATATTTGAACTTAAGTTGCCGTGTCGATTTCCTTCGACGGGTGGTGTAATTGTTAACAAGCTAGACGAGCAACCTTTCACGAGTGAGTTCGGGACCTTATTCAAACTGCCTTGTATCAGTCCTGGTGGCAACACCCCACAAGGCACCAACTATTCGGCCACCTGCTTCCCATCATGAAAACTATACAAGTTAGACGAGCCAGACACGCAGGACACTGCTGGAGAAGCAAGGACGAGCTCATCAGTGATGTATTCCTATGGTCCCCCGCATATGGCCAAGCAAAAGCAGGACGACCAGCTCGAACATAAATACAGCAGCTATGTGAGGATACGGGATGTAGCCCTGAAGACCTGCCAGAAGCGATGAATGATAGGGAGAAGTGGCGAGAGAGGGTCAGGGATATCCGTGCTAGCGGCACGACATGATGATGATGATGATGACACCAGCAACGCCATTTTAATCGATCTAATTTAACTGATTATTATGTCATGTATATTTTGCCTTTTGTCGTAAGACTGTCTGTATAAAAGAAATGTTTCAGCAAAAACACTTTATATGGGACTACATCGAAAATTGCAGACATTATTGGTGCAATATGGTGCAATATGGATATGAATATAATCAGTGAGATTAACTTCTGGATCATCATCATCATTATCATCAAGTCATGATGATAGTATGGATTCCTTTAACTCACTTTCGTCATCCGTCCCAAGAGGTTATCGCTCTTGTTAAGTCCGCTAAATGACACCCGGTGTCCGCTCAGAGATTATGAATGTTAGATTTTTCTGGTCGGCCATCTAAGTGTAGGGGTCCATAAAAGAACGTCACTTATGAGTTCGTACTTACTTAAATAGCAATACACGGCATATTTTGTTGTTGTTTTTTTTACATGGAAAGTTTGTGAGATGGGAGGTGAGTAGCCCTACAACTGTTGTTTCATAGGGTGTTGCTCCCAGAAATTATCTAAAACATCACGTAGCATCTTTGTGTAGTTCCCATCTAGCTTTTTTCCAGACGCTTCGTTTGAGTTCACGTGGTGCAGCCATAAAATAATTGAAAAGGATAGTCACCGACAACTGCTATCTCTTTGATGACTAATAATCAAATGTGGAGGGAGGAACACAAAAGCACAAATCAGCTTTAGAGTTAAGCCCTCGGCTGTTTTATTATCTTTCGATGGCTTTGGTTTGATTTCTTTGCTAAATAGAATATCAACCTTCGTGGATTATGTAATGCGAAGTCTATCCTTGATGAAGAGCCAGCAATGATACTATTTAACCAAAAGCTGGTGGATAAGAGGGTTCATATCTTTCTAAAGGGTATTAGTCTGAAAGTGAACGTAATAACACGACTGGAGTAGCTGAGACCGACATTTCCATGAGCCTCAGGGCTTCGCTTATCGCCTTTTAGGGGAATGCCGACGGCGCTCAAGGCATTTTGGAGCCACCAGGCGTGTCCGGGCTACTCTCCTGCGCCCAACTTTCATATTCAAAAGGCCTTGTTCCACACTTTTGCATGGTGGGATGCCAGACAAATAACTGTCTCCTCGTGTCCCCAGCCACCTGAAAAGAATGAAAGAATCTAAAAAAAAAAGCTTCTTTTATTGAGGTTTACGGAATACCAAACCACTACTTCTACTTTGCGAGGGTTGCATTTTCCAGCCAGCCTCTGCCACCACATAGCCCATCGAGTGTCATGACCTCCTCAAATCCTCGTTAACTTTTACTACCCGTTCGCGTTCGGGTTACTACATATAGCGTATATCAATTCCGGCTGCAGTTTATTTTTTAACTAATTCATCTAACATTCACCTACAATGTTACAATCATATGTTATCCCGGTGACAGGAATTTAGGAGAACAAAGTATTTTTGAATGGCCGGGAAACACTTTAAAATGAACTCTGGTCGAGTAGATCAGTCACTAATGAAGTGAGAAAAATTAAACAAAAGTTAAGACCTTCATTAGATCTGATTGACGTTTGACCGTCAAAATGTCTGGAGAAGAATTAGCAGTGATTAGCTTATATTTAATGAAGGTTGCCAACCTAAAAAATAAAGACTATCCGTTTAATTTCTTCTTAGACAAACCAAAAAATTAGTTTTCTTACTTTCTAGAGACAATGTCTGTGAATGGGTTTTGAACCAAAAGAATATTCCTCTGGTACTAATTTCTCCCACTTCTTCGAGAGTTAGTTTCTTTGTTTAATCTTTTAATATTTTATACAACATTCGATGGCTCCAGACTCTGAGCGTTTGTGACTATATACTGTTCCTGAATACCAAAACTCAGTTGTCATCATCATCAACATAGCGTACCGACAGTACTGTTTCCTTTTACTCTCTCTCTCTCTCTCTCTCTCTCTCTCTTTCTCTCTCTCTCTCTCATGTCTTGTTCGGCTTTCTTGAATTGTTTGTGCGATGGGAGGTAAGGAGGTTTAGTAGGGCAGACTAGGTTCTTCAGCCTTGATGAGGCAACTAGTCTAGGAGAAGGAAAACTCTGAATTCAAACCTGTTAAACTCCGCTTAACAAATTGACCTTGTGTCATATCCTGCCCGAGCGGAGGGGTTGGGTAAATATGGTAAGTGGCCATGCTAGAATGTTGATTCTAGGATTTGTTCAAAACAGTATGAAGTGCTTTTGTTTAGTTCTCATTTAGTTTTTCTTCACGCGTCTCGTTAAAGTTAAAGTAGTACAAACACAGCTACAACTTGGAAGAAATCCCATTTCATTTTCTCCGAGATCAGATATCAATATGATCCTTACCCTGTCAATATCCATGCTTTAACCATGCGTATGTGGACATCGCTTATAGCAGATGAGATATTGCTACCGAGATATTAATAATGGTCAACTAAATCTTTTATACAATCAAAATCAATGCACTACTGTGAATAAATGATGTGGTCTAGCCTAGTCTAATGTCTATGGTGTGATTTTTAAAACATTTTTTCGTCTGACAGGTAAATTTTTGAAGAAAAACACGATAAATCTAAATGTTCAGGATTAGCTCAATTATTCAAGCACGTACTTTTTTTATTATTAAAATTCAGCCCAAAATGAATGAGAAAGAAAAGAAACGACGAAGAATCTATGATTTGCTTAACACCGAAACCAAATCAAAGTTTCTTTCTCTAGCATATACAAAACAAAGAAAAATCTTTGCTGAGAAAGAGCTCTATAAGGAAAAGGGGGAGTAGAAGATTAAACAAAAAACAAAAAAAAAAAGTCTTTTAAACTGCTCTAAATACGGTAACGTCAATTAGAAAGCATGCTAATGAACTGAAAGACAATTGTGAGGTCTGCAATTAAATAAGGTTAAAGCCCAGGCCTCAACCCCCTTGATTACCCTATATGAGGCGTTTTAGAAAACAAAACAAATGCAACTTCCCATCCAAATATTGGTTCTCTTAAGGCTCCAGTTGACAAGAAATGGAATAAAATGTCTGAAGAATTTATTTTGAAGGCATGCAAATCGTTTCAAAAGTGTTTTGATACAATAATTGGGAAAAAAATGGTGGCCATATTGAGTAAATTTACTGTTTTGTATCTATGTTCTTATTTTTGTTGATTATTTCTTTAAATTAAGATCAATCTTGTTTTATAACAGTCATTTATTATTCTACTTGAATATTCTTAATTTTGTTCCCGTACCCTGTAGATGAGATAATGCTACCGGTGTATTAGAGACGATCAACTAAATTCAGAGGCTTACCATTAAATAAAATCGAATCATCTTGATTCAAACTTAGGAACTTTGTTTGAGATCATGCAACACCTAGTGACGAACCATCTGACGGTTGTGTCAGTTGAAGACTCATAGTAAATTTTTATGGGATCAAGAAGTGGTAAAAAAAAAGGATTAGTTTTAAACTTTATCTTAATAAAAATCTTTTATATAACTAAATTTTAGTAAAAAGCACGTCAAGATTCTTACTTCGGTGTTCGGTCTCTCAACGGAACTACGGTGACGTAAATAAAATTGATTTGAAATTAAGCTGTATATAAAGGTTTTAGTCAAATTACATGACCTTGCCTTTTCTCCCAACGTCTTCGGGAGTAAAAAATAATCAGAAAGCAGATTCCTGTTTCTTTCTCCCTGACTTGTGTTACATCTAGTCACCATAACCTTAAGGTCTTTATTTGTTATTACTAATGGGAAATAGGAAGTTTTGATCTCGTATTATTTGTAAGCTTAACCCTAATCCTTGTTTTTGGAGTAAGCTATGAGAATAAATCCTAAATCCTTCTTTTTATCATGTATGTATTTAGATATATATATAGATAGATAGATAGATACAGATTCTAACTAAAAGCAAGAAAATATTGTGATAGATAGATAGATAGATTTGGTATCTTTGTTTTAATGACAAATCAAGATTCGTGGGTTATGTAATGCCAAAGTTATCATTGACGAAAACAGCAGCGGTACTATTTAATCCAAAACTTGGGAATAAAGGGGTTCAAACTTTTCCCAAGGGTACTGATAGACAGATACGATCAAAGAAATCAAGGTAAAATTCAATCAGATGTCTAATTATCTAAGTAATTTAAGAAAGACTAACAATAAGAGAAAGAAAATCAGCTCCCTGGCTAGCAAGCTATCTAGATAGATAGCTAGATAGATAGTAAGATAGATAGAAAACGGTTCTAAGAAAGAAAAAGAATAAAGAACATTTTCTGATAGCGATATTTTTATTACTCCGGTGTGTCAAATGTTTTGTAATAATTTTTAACTTGCTTGTGTGCGCCGTGTATTTCACGTAACTGAAGCAGTTCACGCCACAACAGGTATCCGTTGTGGTTGATAGTATCGTCATTGTTGGTGCGCTAACACGTTGTGCATTGCTTTATTCCGTGTGTGACCAGAAAGCCACGCAGATGAATGAGCAGCATAGTCTAATCGTGAACACATGATTTACGAGTTCAAACTGGGCTATAACGCTGCGGAAGCGAAAAAAGGATTTGTGAAGGGTAAATTGATCACTGATGATTCCAGAAACTTCAATGGGGTTGCAACAACCTCGGTAATAATGCAAGGTCAGGTAGGCCATAAACTGTGGATTACGAGGCCATATCCCAAGCCATTGAGGCAAATCTAGTGATTAGTACTAGGAGAGTATGAGATGAATCCAGCATTCCACAGTACAGTTTTAGTTATCTAGCAAGATCGATCCAAGTAACTGTCTATATTTTCGCTAATCATAATAATTATTAGCAATTTTTTTCTCACCAGCTAACGCTGGTGGTTCATCACTGATTTCAAAGCAACAGTAGGTCTTTTCGGGTCTCCAGGACTCTTCTGAGTATTCCAGCCGATATCAGCAATGCTTGTCTTTAATTGGAATCATTTTGAGATGAGGCTTCTTAATCTGAGAATTAATTTTTTATTTATTGCGGACTTTTTGTCCTCATCTTCGTAGTTTTGTTTTGTTTTGTTTTGTTGTTTGTTTGTTTGTGTGTGTGTGTGTGTTGTTTTCTTCTTTCACTACGTTTCGTTCAAATTTCACCTCTGGCCTTCTTCAGGTGATTTTACTGCGACCTCGGTTAGGAATGCTGAGTTTCGTAACCGTATCCCCAGTAATTACTGCCTTCCATAGTTGTTGTCTATCGCACCGCGTTTTTGACCAAGTAAACCTCTGGCCGGCTTGGGTAGGATTTGAAACCGCTATCTTCTGACAATGCTCACCTGTAACAGTAGAGACTCAACGCCTCTATCCGCTGCGCCACGGAAGGGCGATCAGGGATGGATTTTTCTGGTCTTATAAATCCAATTATTTGTTCTCCTTATCTGGTCTTCCATAGTTGGGTCCGCACTGAATTTTTAATTGTCTTTAATTGGAATCATTTTGAGATGAGGCTTCTTAATCTGAGAATTAATTTTTTATTTATTGCGGACTTTTTGTCCTCATCTTGGTAGTTTTAGTCCTCATCTTGGTACCAAGATGAGGACAAAAATTCCGCAATAAATAAAAAATTAATTCTCGTCAGCAATGCTGTAGTGGGAATGATTTCTATTCTTCCTCTAATTTACAATTCCCGTAATCTTTTTACCAATCCCTTGGGGACCGAACCAAGTGCAACAACAATAACTGGAATCACTGTCACTCTCTTCTTCTACAGCTTTGTTAGTTCTGTAGCAAGGTTCAATTTTTTGTTCATATTTTCGCTTTCTTTTATTTTCACGCTATGGTCGGCCAAAACAGCAGAATCCAATGGAAGGCGAATTCTCTTTTTTGTTAATATTTTTTGGTTAATAATCAATCTTTTTAACAATTCCTTGAGGACCGTACCAAGTACACCAACAACAATTGGTGTCACCGTCACCGTCTTCTTCCACAGCTTTGTTAGTTCTCTTACAAGGTTCAAGATTTTGTCCATATTTTCGTTTTCTTTTATTTTCACACTGTGGTCGGCCTAAACTGCAGAATCCACTGGAAGGTAAATTCTCTTTTTTGTTAATTAACCCTCGGTTATTATTATATTACTCCTTGTGATTTTTTCCCACCTGAGTTAACTGATGGTCTTTCACTGGAGGTTGAGTGACAGCAAGTCTCCTCGAGTCTCTAGGCGTTTTCTCAATCATGCTATAGAGTGGATGATTTCGGCTCATCCTCTGATTCCAAAATTTTCCAATCCCAGTACCAAGCCTTTGTGGACCGTTCCCAGCGCATTAATTATAATTGATATCATCGTAATCTTCATATTCGATCACATTTTTAGTTCTTTAGCAAGGTCTAAGCACTTGTTTCTCTTTTCATTTTCTTTTATTCTTACTCTGTTGTCTACCAGGAAACCACTATATTCTGTAAATTTTCGCTCGAGCTTGTCTTCTGGCCTGGATTTGATAATCTGTTTGTATCTCAAAATCCCTGAGAAATTGTGTGTCTCATGCTCCTGAACGGATTCTGGTTTGTGCATTTACCAATTGGTAGTAGAGTCCCATTTCAATTTCTTGCCCAATTTCCGGTGGATTACGAGGTGCCTTCAATAAGTTTCCAGACGTTTTGTACAGGCATTTAAAATTTTTGTAGACTCTTGAAAATTCAGTATTTTATTGCTATATATCTTATCATATGACTGACCAATTTTTTTATGATGTCAGCTTCAAATCAACAGCTACAGCAGCAATTGGAATACACCCTACTAAAGCCTGATTGTCCCAGCTGGTGAATTTCAAAAATGCAATCTGGACGTGAGGACACTTTAGAAGAACGATATGCAATAAAATTTTGTTTCAAACTTGTTAAAAATGTCACAGAAACGTATGGAATGCTTCAGACTGCTTTTGGAGCATCTTGCATGGATCGAGCATCAGTTTTAGAGTGGCGTAAGAGATTCAAGGAAGGTAGGGAGTCTGTGAAGGATGGTGAGAGGTGTGGGAGGAGTAAGGAAGTCAATCCACCAGAATTGATTGGCTAAAGGTTTAGGATTAGGGTTAGGGTTACTATGTTGAGGTTATAAGTGAGTTCAGGAAAAGATTCCGTCGGAAGAGGCCAACACTCTTCAAATCGAGTCAGTGGCAATGCACCAGTCCATAACTCCATCCTTGTCACAGTCTATTTGACCAAGATGGGCATTAAGACAGTTCTTCACCCTCCCTATAGTCCAGACCTTGCTCCCTGTGACTTTTGGTTATTCCATAAGCTCGGAGGCTGTCGTTATGAGACAATTAAGTCGATGAAAGAGGCTGTGACGAGGTCATTGACACGCTCACACAAGAGGACTTCCATGGAGCCTTTAAGAAGTTGTTGGAACGATACAAGTGCATTGCAGCCGGATGAGATTACTTCGAAGGGGATAAGAGTTTCAAGTGTGTACTATTAATAAAAGTGCCTATACGAAAAAAGTCTGGAAACATATTTAATGATCCTCGTACTTGATCCTTATGGTGTTGTTTTGTGCTGCAGTTAAAAGAGATCCAGTTTTCTCTTTCCTATCCCTGTCCAGGTCGTCCCGGTGAGATTTTGTCAGTTTGTCACTTGAAATATCCATACAGTTGTTTTCCTTCCATTTTCGTTTCATAGTTATTGTCGTTCAGTTGATATTTATGTTATCAGTGGTGTTTCAAATTTCTGTAACTAGTCTTTCTTTGCTCTTTTTTTTTTTGTAGTCCGGGTGTTGATGCATTCACGCTATGTTCAATATTGGCGATTGCCCAGTCGGCTGAGGCTATAGAAAACACCGACTGCGTCTCTAAAGAGGGGAAAATCCACCCAATGAGTGTCCTGGATATGATATTAAACAATCTGATAGACAGGTTCCAGTAATGTTGGAGCTTTGGGGAATGCTGAGTACCCCTTCATTGCCATCGCTCCCAGGTCCACTCTGGCCCGGAATAGTAGCACCTGATAAGGTCCTATCTATGGGTCAAATAGAACTAAACTGCTTACTTAGGCTGAACTAAATTACTTGAAATAGAACAGTTTTGATATTTAATTGTCGTACTTATGCTAAACTGAATTGTTTGAAATCGAACTGTTTTGATATTTCACTGTATTTAAACAAAAGCTATACATATAATAAATTGAATTGTTTGAATTAGAACTGTTGGACGAAACTGAATAGCTTGAAATAAAAATATTTTAGACAATTAAACTGTTTACTCATGTTATACTGAATTATTAGAAACAGAACTGATTATTTGTATAAAAATGGATTTGGCATTAAAAAACCTACAAAGGTTGATATGCCATAAAACCCAAACAACCAACCAACTATTAATATTGGCGAATCCGCTTCCTGCTTCTTTTTTTGACGCATAAAGTCAACCGATGTCACTTCTCAGATGTAAGGCCTTGAGCATCGTCATCAGCTTTTTTGTTCTATAGTCCATTTGTTGAAGTTCTCCGTTCGTCCTTCAAGAATAGACCCAAGTATTTTAAAAAGGGGACAACCCAGGGGTTTATCCCTTCAATGAAATTTCTGCAATATAATTTGGTTTCGTGTAGTTTTCTTGCTCTCCTGAGATATTCTTGTTATGTTTTCTTTGATCTCCACTTGTTTGATGGTTGGTTTCCGCTTCTAATATAACCAAATACTTGTAATTTTCTTTTTCTTCAAGCGTTCTGATTCTTTATTGATTTAGTTGTTCTATTCCTTCCGTGATTTGTCTTTTCCGCTTCTTGTTATTAACATGGCACATTTTTCTATGCTAAGTTACATCCCTATATTCTGACTGTAGTCTCATTTGTATAAAAGTTTCCAATTCTTTTTAATTATTTTAAAAACAACTTGATGTCATTCATGTACATTTGGTAGTTAAACTTTTGAGGCGATTTGATAAATTTGAAGTCTTTTGTGCATTTTTTAAGTATGTGATTAAGTCTCATCATTGCTATAGCAAATTGTTATGATGAAAGTGCATCTCTCAGGATTATTCCTCTCTTGATTCTAACCTCTGCAAAAGTTTTTTTTTTCCTTTATTGGCCAATTCCACTTTCCTGTTTTTCATGGCTTCCGTGATGAACTTTATGAATTTGTTGGATATCTTGGACATTTTCAAAAAATCTATTATCCATCTTTTTGGAACCATCTCTTAGAACTTTTGGTAGTCAATCCACGTCATGACTACATTTTCCACCTCGCTTCTCTTATCAATATACAGTAGATCACCTATTTCTCTTGTTCCCGTGTGGCATCTTTTCTATTCTTCAAGAAACAGTCGATGGTTTACTTGCGAGTAATAGATCTGCCTATTCTGTATTGTTCGGATTTACCACATCATACGTAGACATGTTATCGGTCTATGGTTTCTGGGGACATTTTCTTTTGTGGGGGTCTTTCTGGATCAGGGTGGTTTTCTCCTTATTCATCCATTTGGGTATATTTGTTTCTTCTAATTATCTACTCAGTTCCAGAGCTAGTTTTTCGTAGATACACTTGAGGTTTTAAACCAGAATCCGTATATGCCATCATGGCCGGGCGTTTTCCAATTCAGTACTATTTCCAGTGCTGTTCAGAGTAATTCCAAACGTACTATTGCCTCAGGGCCTTCTTCCTGTTCTTGAAATTATTTTTCTATGTTATTCATCCATTCAGCCTTTTTAGTGTTCGTTTCGTTCCCATATTTTACCTCAAAATAGTTTTGCTTCCTTTGTTGTTGGTTGTTGGTATGTCCTCGTGCATTATTCTCCTTCTTCTTAGTAGGATTTTCTAACGTAATTTTGGAAATCCTGATTTGTTTGTATTGCTTGTCCCTGTCTTGGTATCTCTTAAGTCTCCTTTCTTTTTATTTATCTCTTGTTTTGTTAGATTATTCTTCTGTTTTGTTTTTGTTTTTTCATCCCAACGTACCACCATGTCTTTTTGGGATTTTCTTTTTTTCCTTAGCATCTTTGCTTGTTGTCGAGATTTCTTTACCAGTCTATCTAGTTTAATTTACTATCCAGATTTTATATTTCTGTTTGAGTTCCTTCGGGGGAACACTAATTTTATCACAGGTTAATTTCGCTCCTGCACAAACTAGCTCGTTTAATTCAGTGTTGTCCGTTGGGATATTTGGTAATAATTTGTGTATCTTTTCAATTTCTGCTTTGATTTTTTTTTTTTTCAGTCTTGGTTCCTGAGGGAAGGTAATTTATCTTATTTTCATTCATGATTTTCTTTACATTTATTTTGTTTTCTTGTGTTAACGTTTGTTTTCTAGTGTTAGAGTGTGGATGCTTCGGTTTTCATTATTTTACATTTCAGTTCGATTAAGGTGTTTTTGCTTTTCCGTAGGGGTAATGGGCTGGTGGAGTAATGTTGACATTTTTCCCTATTTATTTGTGGTATATCTCTGGCTACAAAAATTAACCTATCTTTAATATAATTCTAGCTTGCTCAGAAAGTTTTGGACTTTTATTAAACCTAGTGCATTCTGCCTAAATTTCTATTATTCATTTTTTTTCATATCGTGCTTGCATTGTATTGCTCTTAAGATAAATGTGATGTACATTTTTGTTGTTTCGTCTTGTCCATTTCTTGCGTTCGTGATTTTCAGTTGAGTGGTTGCTTTGGTTGTTGTTTTAGTACCTGATATTAAAACAGATAACATTCGCAGGATGCTGAAGAAGTCACAACTCTAACGTGCAGAATAAACAACAAGAACAGCAACAATTACCGGTTCAGCGGCCCCCAGCTAGCGTCCAGCTGGCAGAGAAAATTTAAATGGGTAGTAACTCAATACCGAGCCCATGGTGTAATGGTTATCGTCGTAGGAAATGGACACGGCAACTCGAGTTCAAATCCTGGACGAAGCTGATTGCATTTCACATAGCACAAATACCCTTGGAAAACGTATGAATCCACTTATTCTCCCTCCGGCTATGGGTAAATAGCAGTGAAGACTGGGTTCTTCAGCCTTGGTGAGACAATTAGTCTAGGAGAAGGAAAACTCTGAATTCAAACCTGTTGAACCCCGCTTAGAAATTGACCTTGTGTCATATTCTATCCGAGTGGCGGGGTTGGTAAATATAGTAACATAGCCAGCAACCAGTCACTGACCAAAGAATGGACTAAGCTACTTGAGAACAATGGAATTCCCCCATGTCCACATAATCTTGCCTCACGCCGTAGCTCATTGCTTTTTTGCGCAAGTGAGTATTTACTCGCAGCTAACGAGCATGGCGAACGAATTTTAACAGATGATAGCGGGGTTCCACATCGTGGCTATCAAGTTGCTCCTGCCGATGATGGCACCCAAACCTGCTGTCTAGTTGCCACGTTTAATTATGTTTGGATTTGTCATTTTTCATAGGTATTTTACTGTTGTTTTAGCCGACCCAGTGTTTTTTTTATTATCTGCGCTCCTGTTAAAGATGTGACAAGATACTCGTAAAAGCAAGAGAACAATTAAGTTGGTCACGAAGATTAAAAATACTTCCTAAAATACTTCTTAAAATTCCTCTGAAATATTAGCAATGGCTTTTCTATATTCCAATGGCATGAATTATCTGTGACTATGAAATATTGGCACTGGATTTTCTTTCGTCCAACGCTACGTTTTGGCAATGGCAATCAAATATTAGCAATGATTTTTCTATCTTCCAACGCTACGAATTATCTGTGTCTCTAAAATGTTTGCACTGACTTTTCTCACGCCCAACCCAACGAGTTATCAATTGCAATGGAATATTAGAAATGATTTTTCTATCTTCCAACGCTACGAATTATCTGTGTATATGAAATATTGACACTGACTCTTCTCACGCCCAACCCTACGAGTTGTCAATGACAATAAAATGTTAGTAATGGTTTTTCTCTCTTCCAACGCTACGAATTATCTGTGTCTATAAAATGTTGGCACTGAATCTTCTCACGCCCAACCCTACGAGCTGTCAATGACAATAAAATGTTAGTAATGGTATTTCTCTCTTCCAACGCTACGAATTATCTGTGTATATGAAATGTTGGCACTGAATTTTCTCACTTCCAACCCTACAAGTTGTCAATGGCAATGAAATGTTAGTAATGGTATTTCTCTCTTCCAACGCTACGAATTATCTGTGTATATGAAATGTTGGCACTGAAACTTCTCACGTCCAACCCTACGAGTTGTCAATGGCAATAACGCTACGAATTATCTGTGTCTATGAAATGTTGGCACTGAATTTTCTCACTTCCAACCCTACGAGTTGTCAATGGTAATGAAATGTTAGCAATGATTTTTCTCTATTTCAACGCTACGAATTATCTGTGTCTCTAAAATGTTTGCACTGACTTTTCTCACGCCCAACCCTACGAGTTATCAATTGCAATGGAATATTAGAAATGATTTTTCTATCTTCCAACGCTACGAATTATCTGTGTCTATGATATTTTGGCACTGAATTTTCTCTCGTCCAATGCTACGAATTGTACATGGTTATTAATTGTCGACAATGGATTTTCTTTCATCTAATACAACCAGTTGCGTAAGATTATGATTTTGCAATAAATTTTCTCTCATCAAACCCTTAGAAGTGTCTTGGACTATGAAATGTTGACAATGAATTTTCTGTCGTCTATCGCTTCAAATTGCCTCTCGATATGAATTGCTGGCTCTGAATATTCCGTAATACAACACTGCTGTGAATTGCTGGGAATAAATTGCTTTGTTATAATTTTTTTGACAGTGAAATGTTGACTATGAAGTGTAGGCTATGAATATTCCATACTTCACCGCTGTGTGTTGCATTGGTATTCATTATTTAGTCATTAAATTTACATGACAATCAATTGTTTGGATGACATATACGGCACAAAATTTTCTATAGTAATGAATTGTTAGCAAAGATTTGTTACGTGATTTGATCTTTTTCTACGAAGTCATAAAATTATAAATACAAAAATCTTGGATATCCATGAGAAACAAAGAATACGATTTCTTCCATGATCTGACCCAGGAATTTTTTTCAAAAAATCTGGAGCTATCAATGAAGCAAATAACTTTTTAGAAAAATTCTAAAAAAAATTTTTAAAAAAGGGTTTTCGAACTGATGATGATTATTTTTAAGATTGTTAGGGGAGGAAAGGAGTTGACGCCGAAAAGACGTAGCTTACCATTTCTGTTAGCCGGAATAGAAGCGGACATGTAAAATCCCATTGCGTGACAAGGTCCTTATTATCCTTCACGTTCTTCGTTCTTTAGGGACGTGTCGCTTGCTTTTAACTATAATTATTGAAAAAAAATTGTTTTTTTTTTCAGATCCACATATTTTTTTATTTTTTTAAATTCCATTTGTATTTCTTTTTGCTTTTTTACATTTGCATTTATTCACGTGTCAGTTTGTTTTTGTTTTTTGTATTTTTTATATTCTTTTATTTCCCGAATCTTGTATTGTTCAAACTCTTGTCTGCTTTTTATAAAGTGGCTCTTCTTTACTTCATTCTTTTCTTATTTTTTTAAGTGTTGTTATTCTAACTTTCTTCTTTCTTGCATTTTTGTTCGTTGCGCTTCGCGTTACAAATTGTTTTAAAATTGTAACTAGCGCCGTCTGCTGATGAAATGGAAACTAGAGAAGAATGAAGACGGTCTGTGAGAATGGTAATCCGGATTTTAATCCAAAAAAATTAGCAAAAAAAAAAATGAAGAAATAGGAAAATAAAACGCAGCATCAAGAAACGACTCCACTTTACAAGGAGGTGTCATCGTGGTTTAATGGTTAAAGCACTGGACTGCGGAATCCTAGTATGCGTGTTCTAACTTCAGTAGTGCTATTACATTCACTTTCAGACAAATACCTTTGGGAAAAGTATGAACCTCCTTATCCTCCCAAGTATGGGATAAATAATACTACTACTGTTCTTCTAGAAGAATGTTTCTGGCATTAAATAACCTACAAAGGTTTATGTGCCATTCTTCTAGAAGAATGTCTCTGGCATTAAATAACCTACAAAGGTTTATATGCCATTCTTCTAGAAGAATGTCTCTGACATTAAATTACCTTCGACAGTTTATGTGCCATTCTTCTAGAATAATGTCTCTGGCATTAAATAACCTACGAAGGCTTATGTGCCATTCTTCTAGAAGAATGTCTCTGACATTAAATAACCTACACTGGTTGATGTGCCATTAAACGGCTTTACTTATACTCTCTTACCTGATCATGTTGACTGCTGTAGATTAGTAGATATGGCTGGGAAGAAACCAGTCACTTCTATAATGTTTTTACTGTAAGGTTTGCTAACACTCTTCTCCTCCAAAGCCCCCTCCATCCCTTTTATTATTCGCGAATGTTTTCTGTCGAAACCATCATCATCATTAGCAGCGTCATTTCAATAAAATCATTATCATCATCATCACAAACCCAAGTTTATGCGACATACCTTCACTTGAGCCAAACTCTAGTGGATATTGAGCAATTTGTTTGGTCCCAGGGCGCCTTCCCTTGAGTTATAGCTTCGTGATTGAGGTGCCTCGTAATATGGAATGCAGAGGAAAGCTTGTATTTTTCTAAATAGCCACACATCGATTTGAACATGGCTTCCCACTATAAAATCACCTTGTATTACACACTGGCTCAGTGTGAGGTCAGTTAACTACCCAGACCGATAATCCCGTTTATGAAACTGAGATTTACTTTGTCCTAGAGATCTTCCCCAACCACCCCCAGGTAATAGCTGTTTTGTAGGTCTGAGTCAATGGCTTGACGCCTGAGGCGCCCAAGTATGGGGACCACCGAAGGAACCCAGTATTTTTTAAATAGATACGCATGAGTCTCGTTTTGGGCGTGGCTTCCTATTATGAAACGATCATGTGTCATATACTGGCTTTTTGGGAGTCCACTTGAATACAAAAAACGCTCTTTTCTTCTTTTTCTTTTTCTTCTTCACGACCTCCGTTCTATTGGTGGGCCTTTTAATACGTTAATTTTATCCCCACCAAAAAATATGAAATGTGGAGTGCCATGAGTATGACACTAAACTCCATATCATAGTGAGTAGGATTTGGGAGGTATGGAGTACCCCTCTTCGTTGTCATTACTCCCAGGTCAACTCTGACCGGGAGTAGAAGTACTTGTTAGTGTTGTATACTGTGTCGTTATTAACAACTAGGAACACGTGTGTATATAAAAATATAAGATTATATTTTCATTTTTAGCGATGATACTTGTGTGGAGCATAAAACCAATCCAGAGAGTTCGCGCACACGAAGGAGCTGTCGGGAGACGGAAGAGCCAGTTAACTACTGACTTTGGCCGAAATTCGGGAACTTAAATAGTCTACAACTCTCACGTGACCTGTAGCAATTCCTCTTTTTCGTTAACTATGGTTACGCCTACGTCTCACATCTTTGCTTTCCATTGGTTATGTTGTCTGCTTCCCATTGGCTACTTGCCCAAGCCCGGTTCTGTTTAACTGTTTAAAATATTGGAAGAATTTCTTTTGCACCCTATTTACGTTAAACGTTTCAGAAAAAAAGTGTTCATTTCAAATTAATTCAGGAGGTCGAGAAATAATTTTTGCCAAAATTTACACATTAAAAGTTACGGTGCCCTGGATATGATACTAAACTACACCAGATGGTGAGGCTCCAATTCTGCTGATCTGAGGAGAGTAGAGCTCACCTTCATTGCAATTACTACCCCGTCTACTCTGACCCGAAGTGGTAGTACCTGTTTGGTCTTGTCTAGAGGTCTAATATTTTTGTTTAAATATCATTTCTATTCGATAGAACCATGGGCAAAAAAAAAACCTCTTAAGAAGTAGCAACAAAAAATATAAATGCGAACGTACACTGAATGCGATTCCGTAACACCTTGGCAGAAAATAACCCTTGACAGACTGACGTGCTGTTAAAATCAGTCAATTAATAAACCACACAACACTGTGCGAATTATTTTTATAAAATAGGAATAATTTGTTGGATATAATTGCAAAGAAATCTATTCAGAAACAATTTTAGAAATAAATATATATGTATAATGAACGTGATTTCCTAACCTCTTAGCACAAAATACCCAAGAGGACATGACATGCCGATAAAATTAATCAATCAATCATAATTTTATAAAGTGTCCTCGTGGTATAATGGTTAAAGCGCTGGACAACAAATCGTTTTAAAAAATTTTATCTTGTGCCGTCTGCTGATGAAATGGAAACTAGAGAAGAATGAAGACACTCTGTGAGAATGGTAATCCGGATTTTAATACAAAAACAAAAAAAAAGGGAGAGAAAAAAAAGAGAGAAAAATACGAAAATAAAACGTTGCATCAAGAAACGACTCCTCGTGGTGTAATGGTTACAACGATTCTGCAGTGCAGTGCAGTGCAGAGTCGTTGTAAGCAAGTTCGACCTCCAGGCCTACTGTTATGTTCACTTTCGACAAATCCCCTCGGGAAAGGTATGAACCCCCTTATCCTCCCAGCTCTGGGTTAAATAGTACCACTACTGTTCTTCTAGAAGAATTGCTCTGGCATTAAATAACCTACAAAGGTTGATATGCTATTAAACAAACAACCCATAACTTTACATTTATGTACAATATTAGAGAACGAAAATATAAGAATAAGAAAAAAAATTAAACACTCCTATTTCACAGATTTTAAAAAAATGTGTAGTAAATATTCTTTAAAAATCTTTTACACAAGCAAAAATTTAATAGCAACAAAATTATTGAACAAAAACTGTTTCTTAAAAAATCAAGTTCCAAAATTTAGAAAAATCATTGCCATTTATAGGCGATTTCTAAAATACATCTATATATGCATATATATATATATAAAGTAAAGTTAGCCACCATTGTCGAGAGTGAACCGAAGGCTCCCTTTTCAATTTCTACTCCATCGAGGTGTAGGGGAGGGCATTACTCCTTCCTCTGGATTGCCGCACTTTACCCTTGATCCCAAACTTATAATACTGAGTGTTAAGCAAGGAGGCATCAAGTACCATTTTTTTAGTCTTTTATATGACTCGACGTGGGATTATACCCCGGTTTCCCAGGCCATTGGCAAACAATAGTTTCTGGATAGTGAATGGATGTATTGAATTATTCAATGATTTGGGGGGTTTTATTAGCAGTGATATTTTAAAGTATATGCTTTGTCATAATTTTACAGGGTGAACCAAAAAACAGAACCCATAAACTTTTTTATTACTTCTACAAAAATAAAGCAAAATAATTCTAATTTTGTACGCTCGAACTTCTGTGTGTGTATAATGATGCCCAAAATTTTCTGTAATCTTGGATGCTTTGCACAAAAGTTATGGTCTCTCTAGAATATGTTCCAGATGACCTCCTCGGCGTTGGAGACAGACTAGCAACCGTTGCACAAAATTGTCAATCACTCGCATTCACTCCTCTCTGGGGATTCCTCTGATTTTTGCTGCAATTGCAGCCTTGAGCTCACCAATTGTTTGAGGATTGTTCTGATACACATGGTCCCCACAGATAAAAATCAGGGGGGTTCAAGTCCGGTGAATGAGGTGCCCACTCGATGTCACACTTCCTGCTGATCAGCCTGATCGCTCTCTCATCCAGTCAAGAGTGTAATTTGATGTGTGTGAGGGGGGGCCATCTTGTTGAAACCACTGATCATTTCGATCAGTCCGTCTGCGACGTCCGAGTGATGCCCAAAACTTCCTCAGCACTGCCACATAATGTTCCTTATTCCCCGTTTGAGCCCTCTCATTTTCGTCTTCAAACCAATACGGACCTATTATGCCATGTTTGGAAATGGCTACCGATGCGGTGCACTTTACTAAGTGTAACGGTCTCTGTAAGACTTTCTCCGGAGGTGCTCTACCCCAGTAAACATTATTTTTGCTATTGACATGTCCTGATAGCAGAAAGTGCGCTTCGACAGAGAACCAAACATGATCAAAAAATTCTGGATTGTCTTCGATTGTGTCACAAAACCATTCACACATTGCAACACGTTTTGCCATGTCAGCCTCTGTGAGCTTTTGCTTTATTTGGATCTGGTAAGGATACAAATGAGGATCTGATTTGAGAACACGCCTCAAAGGCTCGAGTGATACTACGCCGTCGAAGCGATTTCCCTATGACTCCGTCTGACTGACTTCCGTACTTCATTGATGTTTCGTTCTTGTCATAGCACTCACCCTCCGCCCTGAATGAGTGTCCGTAATGACTTTAGAATTAAAATTTTGCACAGTACCATATTCTCTAAACTTCTTAACCCAGTCAAAAATTCTGCTTTTTAATGGAACATTTCGACACCGAAACTCTCTCCTAAAATTTGCTGGCATGACCGTGAATGATTTTTTGGGCTAAATAAGCTTTCACACAAAATGTCTTTTCTTTGATAGACCAGGACATGTTGGTCCCAATTCTTCATGCACAGAATCAACTTCATATCCTGAAAAAAAGAAAAGGCTAGTATTAGATTTATGAATTTTAGTCAAAAATATATGGGTTCTGTCTTTTTTGGGAGGTCACCCTGTATCTAAAAATTCATTGGAAACATTTTTCTTGTAAAAATGAATTGAATAACTGTATAGTCAGTAGCTACGAATTAATTCAAGTATCACTAACAGAATAGGGCTATTATGTGTATCATATAAATATATTTTACAAGGCTTGAACTCTGGACCCAGTGTTCAAGAAGTCAACCACAGAGCCCAAACCCAAACCCAAAACAAAATGAAATTACTTAGATGCAAAATAATTGTCAACGTTGGGTTATTCAACTTTTGGACTTTAAACACATCAAACCAGTTACCTGAACAGACAGCCCCTGCAACCGAACATTATTTACAGATCATATGCATACAAGAACATAGCTACTACTGTTATATAACATATGGCATTGATTTTCTGTTCGTTCCTAGTGACTCCGTGTGCTTTGGCAAGCTGTCACATTTTGATTAGTAAACAGGAAGATAACGGTGCGTCAGGTCACTATGGTAGAACAGATGTGTAACCGAAAGGAGACCACGTGATGAGAACCATGTGGGCAGATTTAGACTGAGTGCCGAGAATCGCAGTCGGGCGAGGGACACGCGGCCGATCAGAGGCATCTCTGACGAGCTTGCAAGGGGGTGCAACCGTTGGCAACCCTGGCTCCTAGAAGAAGATATGGAAAGAAGAAGTCCTCTCTCTGAGTATATGTCTCTCCACCCATCTCTCACATACCACAGAAACATTAACCCTTTTGAGAATAAAGTGTGAGAGATATATCTTTATAAAGAAGTGTGTTGTTTCGTTCATTGAAGTTCATAAATCAATGTTACGATTATGGATATACATTACTACCATAACAAATTAGCAATCATATATCATGATATTGATAATGGAATCTTCATGGAAAACTATGTCAGTGCCGTCATAGGAAGCGTCAGAATCCTTCCATGTCCACGTCTCTTTAAAATCACTAAACAGCATTGAGAGCATCCAACTAATAATGATGTATGCTTCATTTGATGGCAGCCTCTAAACAACAATCATCTCTACCTACAGTCCCACTAACAGCAGTGATGAAACGGACATTGTCATCTTACACAACAAGCTATCTTCTCTTGTCTGACACATTCCCAAACACAACTACTGATCATACGTGGAGACATGAATTCTCAAGAAAGCAACGACAGAAATTCAGATTTCCAATTTGCCAAGCAGAAATGAGGAATGTTCAGCAGATTTTTCATTCCAGAACAGGCTTACCTTAATACTAAATTCCAAAACCGGGAGGGAAAATTATAGACCTCCACTCTCACAAATGACTATAAAGCACAGTTTGATTACATATTCATAAACAAGAAGTGGATAAATAATGCTTTGAATTGTGAGGCATACACCTGTTTTGAATGCTTATATTCTGATCACATAATAGTCTAGGCAATGACTCATCTGAATCTATGCAGAAATAAAGCACAAACAGTTACTTCTTCACGATATGACGAGTCTTCACAGACTTATAGTGATGTTAGAAATTAATACACGGTAACTGTAAGAAACAGGTTTCATACTCTTCTGGAGACTTCTGAAATACATACTCCAAATTACGAATATAAAAACTTTAACACCCAGAGAGAAGCAGCAGCCGATTACATTCAAACCAAACCAAGAGCCAAATGTAGAGTTCTATGGAAGGCAATAACAATTAGAGAAAAACTAGATAATATGAAAAAAGCATTCTTATAAATGGCAATACGTAGAAACTTGAGAAAGCCAAGAGGGAACTAATACATACCAAAAAGGACCTTATCATCATCATCATCATCTTGTCGTGCCCTCAGCACGGATACTCCTGACCCTCTCTCGCCACCCCTCCCTATCGTTCATTGCTTCCGGCAGTTCCTCTGGGCTACACCCCGTGTCCTGATAAAGCTGCTGTATGTAGGTGCAAGCTGGTCACTCTGCTATTGCTTGGCCATATAAAGGGGTCCATAGGAGTACATCACTTATGAGCTCGTCCCTACTTCTCCAACAGTGTCCTTTCATAGTTTTCGTGATGAGTGGTAGGTGGCCGTATAGCTGCTGCTTTCTGGGGTGTTGCCTCCAGGACTTGTTCAATGTTGCTTGCAGTATTCTTGTGGAGTTGCCGTCAAGCTTTTTCTCCATCCGTTTCGTTAGCGTCCATGTAGTGCATCCATACAGCAGTATCGACACGACCGCTGTTGGAAGAAACTAAAGGACTACTAGAATATATTCAAAGCCAAATCACAAAAAAAATCAGAGAATCATGAATAGTATGAGAAACAGAAAATGAAGTTAGCCAAAGAAAAGCTTCTCGTGTTGTATACACATATACAGGCAGATGTAAGCAGAAACATAATGACAAGGTTCAATGAATGAACGAACGAACACGCTTCTTTACAAAAATATACCTCTCACATTTTATTCGAAAGGGTTGATGTAGGTTGTGTGTGAGAGGTGAGTTGGAGACGGGGACAGACTGCTACATATTAATCCAAGGTTCTTCTGACCATAGCAGCACTTCTTTCGCATTCTGGCTGGGCTACTCAACCGTGGGTCACTGAGGGCCCAGCAACATCTAACAAAAACACCATCTGTACGGCCACTTGCCTCCAATCACAGACCATTCAAGCCAGATGACCAAGTCACGTCAGGCACTGCTGGTAAATCAATCACGAACTCATTAGCGACTTTTTATGGACTTCAACCTCTAGGCAAACCAGCAAAAACGTACATTCATCAGCTCTGTGCAGACACTTGATGACGGCCAGAGAACGTACCAAGAGTGGTGATCGATATTTTAAAAATATGATTAATTCGATTCCCTTACCTCTAGTCATAAAATATCCCTAGACGGGTTGACATGCCGTTAAAATCAAGCAATCAATCATATTGATATGTATGAAGTAACTTTTGATGAGTCAGCATTGGGGAAATTACATTCTCAACTTTCTGTTGTTGTTGTTTTCATATTTTTTCTGTATTTTTATTCAAAATGAATATCTCATGTTTTGGTATTGAGTCATGTATTTTTTTTTAATAATTTGTCTTCGGTACAACCACATGCGGGGGTGTCCTCGTGGTTTAATGGTTAAAGTGATGGACTGCGGAATCGTAGTAAGCGAGTTCGTACTCCAGTCGTTCTATTATGTTCATTTTCGGGCAAATACTCTTGGGAAAGGTATGAACCCTCTTATCCTCCCAGCCATGGGTTAAATAGTACCACTACTGATCTTCTCGGAGAATAGCTTTGGCATTAAATAACCTACAAAGGTTGATATGCCATTAAACAAAGAAACCAAACCAAACCAAACGACTGCATGCAAAGCAAGCATGAATGTACTAGGAATGGAATATCCAAACCTGTACGTATAAAATAGCCCTATGCAAGTTGACATACTGTTAAATTTAATCATTTCACCCATTCAATCAATCAAATATTCTTTTACCAAAACCTACAGTGGAAAAAAAAACATCTGTACTCATGTAATGAACACCAATTAAATAAATATGCAGAAGTATCATTTACGCTTTTTTTTTCAGATATGACTTTAAAAATAGGTTAAAAAGTTCCAAAAATAAAGTTTTCTTCACTTTGTGCTTTTTTTTTCTATAACATTCTTTTTTCTTTTTCTTTTCTTTTTCATTTCTTTTTCTTTCTTTTTTTCTGTTCATAAAAGCCAGCACATTGCTTCCTATTTTTCTGAAAGGAAACACTTTTAACCTTTTGTTATATACACTAGGTAAGCGAGCCAAGACAAGAATTCGGAACCATTTTAGAGAATTAAAGATGGCGACCGGAAGCAGCTTTCATAAGCTGTCATGTGACCTGTCACAGGCAGATATCATTCGGGCTGTTTCCTGACCTTTTGAAGTGGATATCTGACCACGCCAGCAGAAGCAGTCAACGGCTGTTTATGCTCTTGAAAAGCAGATTTTTTAAAAATATGTTCGCGAATTCATTCCGAAACGTTGAAAGGCAATGACAACTTCATCACTGCGCATGCGTGTGAATGCGCCTCCGTATTCTCACCCACTCGATGGATTATGATAGGCTTTTCACAATATGAAAATTGACGGGGATAAAAGATAGGCTTCGATTAGAACAGATTAGAAAGATAGTATTAACTGGATGAAATCAAAGAGATTTAACTGGATTAGATTTTGTTGGTTGGGTTTTATGGCATATCAACCCTTGTAGATTATTTAATGCCAATTCCTCTTTATACATATATATCAAATATATACGATTTGGAAACATTTTGTAGATAACATATTAAAACAAACTTGAGGGGGTTTTTTTGGTACAGAGTCCTATGGTTTCAAGTTTGCTATATAATAGTTGCAATTTGACATAAGTCATTTGTTTGAACACATAGTTCGTAGGTAATTTCATTTTGAAATGAGATAGAACTAATTTGTTTGCACACTAGTATTCCTATCGGTTTTACGCTGTTCAATGGTTTAAATAATAGTTTCGATCATTACTATGTAACACTTATAATTCTATTTAATATTAATAAGCACAGTTAAATCGTTCCAAGTATTACCCTGTATCGGTAACAATTCAATTGAACATCAGTCATTTGGTTACACCCAGTTAAATGATCAAATAGTTCTATTCCTAACAATTCATTTTAGCATAAGTCATGTGTTTGCTCACAGTTTAATTGTCAAACAGTTCTATTTAACTCATAGATAGGACCCTATCAGATGCTACTACCTCGGGCCAGTGTTGACCTGAGAGCGATGGCAATTAAGGGGGATTCAACATTCCCCAAAGCTCCAAGACTAAGCTTCAGCATCAGATTGTTTAGTTGTCATAACCAAGACATTCGTTGGGAGGGGAGTCTCACGCCTCTGCGGAGATGCAGACGGTGTATTTGACAGCCCCGGTCGTCTGGGCATTTAATTAGACAAAAACAGAATAAATCAAATTAACATAGATTAAATTAGGAGTTTCGATAAAATTGTTTATATGATCGATGTTAAATTCGATTTAATCCATAACAGAAAATGTGAGGCGGTCGTAGTGTAATGGTTATCAACGTAAATGTATAAATCCAACTATTCTCCTTCCAGCTATAGGTAAATGAGAGGGCAGACTGGCTTTTAACCTTGGCATAGAAGGAAAACTCGGGATTCAAACTAGTTAAACCCTGCTTTAAAATTGAACCAGGCTAGCATCCTGTTTGTTCCGGAGAGGTTTGGTACGTACATAAAACAGGAAATGTACCATTGTTGGTTTAATTTAGTTTTTGGGGGGGTTTTTTTGTTTGTTTTTTTTTTTTGTTTAATGACATATCAACTTGTAAAGGGTTAGCTGATACTGAATTTTGATTTATTTGTAAATGCTTGATTGCAATTATTATATTAAATGTTTCTTTGCATTGTTTTAATACCCTTCCCACTCTCTTTCTCTCACTCACTCTCTCTCTCTATATATATATATATATGGTTCTTTGATTTATTCTTTTAGATGTGGTTGTGGTTCGCAATAGATCAGAAGAACCAATCAACGTCTGGATTCAAGAATTAAACAACATGTACCCACAAAAATACGGCAAGGGAACTACTTTGCTGACCGAATAAACAACACGTATGGGTCTTCCATTGCAGAACATCTTATGAATAACCGTAATTGTGCCTCGCCCCACAGTGCGGACTTGTTTACTATTTTAAGCAAGTCCCACTCTGACTATCATCAGAAAGTGCTTAAAACCATTCATATTCTCACCCATAAACCGTCCCTCTGTAAACAGAGGGAATATCAATAGGGTTCGAATTTTTATTATTATCTAATTTACCCCTCTCTTTCTAGTCAACTTGCATTTTTTACCTCCACAGTCCCTTCTCCTTTTCCTTCTTAATCGTTGTCCTCGTTTTAACAGTGATCAGGGATGACCGAAACAGGTTAATTGATTTTTTTTTTAAATTATTAAAATTTGTCTATTTGTGTGTGAAATATATATATATATATATATACCCAACCATTCCTCACGAGCAGGACGCAATACAAAGTCAATTTTTTCTGCAGAGGGGTCAATAGATAAATAACTCTACACGGAGATATGAGGTGCTACACAAATGTATCCAAGTCTCTGAGGAGAGTCTCCTTGGTTCAACATACACGAAAACAGGCAAGGTGCTCTCTGCTCTACCAGCTTAGTTCCTTATTAATATTCTCTTTGGGTAAGTCCATTATTCTGGTCCCAGGTGAGTCACCTACAACAGTTTGAATCCAAATTTTTCCTTCTCCTGGGCCGGTTGCCAAACCATAGTTAAGAATCCAGTCAGCTCTTCTATTTACCCATGTCTGGAAAGAGAATATTGGATTCATGCTTTTCCCAAGGGCATTAGTGAAAAGAAAACAGTTTCGTTCACGGTTTGAACTCAGGTCGCCGTGACAATTTTACGACTGTAAACAATACATCACGAGTACCTCCATTTTATTTGTATTTAAGCTTTTATTTGCACACAGTCATATGATATCCAGTATTCCTATCTAACACTAATTATTTATTCACTATCATGGTTTCACGTAACTATTTTTATTTAATAATCACCAATTGTTTTCATGCAGCTATCTGGTTTCTAGTTACTTAATATTAAAACTTTGGAGATAATTATACATTAAAGTATAATATCAAGTAAGTATTCTTATCCAATGGGTTTGTGGGCTTAATTTTTTAAATCTTTCTTGATTGTAAATTTCCTTTTCAAGGAAAAATATAAAGCAATGCTGACCATAGATAGAAATTCCATCAATTACTTTGGATTGATTTCTCTATTCAACCGCATATCAACCTTTGAGTATTATTTAATACCAAATTCATCCTTGTAGAACTGTAGAAAAAAGATTCATACCTTTCCCAAAGAATCCAGCATTTAAGCCACCATGCCACGGTAACTACTCTTAACACTTGTTCCCGGTTATGGCTAACGGAATCAGAACAGGCGACCCCCGTGGATTCAATAAAAGACGTAGTTCAAAGTTTCGTGATGGTTCCCGAGTTTGACAAAGACCTGAAGAAGGCCGGAGGACATATCGGCCGAAACGTTGTGGAAATTACAATTAAGATGAAGACAATAGTCCGAAAAACCTTAATGATGAAAAGAATCCCTTTTAGTTTAAATCAATAGGGACTCTGGAGGCAAGAGCCGACTAATACATCACAAACCCTTTTACCTAATATGTACATGGGGGATTATTGTAACTTAATAAATGGTTACTAAATGAGATATAATCAAAACGGAGGTTGGGATGAAATGGAAATCAGAGGCTAAAGGAGAAGCTAATGTTAGCAAACGTGATATGAATGCTGGCATCCCGGCATCCATGTCTGGCGATCTAATCAGAATATTAAACCCCCTTACAATAGAATCTAACGTATTTATGAGAATCGGGACATACCCATTAATGTTCATAAGTATGGTATATTACAGTTATAATATGTTATAATTATGCTAAAAACATCATTTAACTGTGGTCAACGTAATATTAATGAATACAATGTATTGAATAATGTCCACGTGGTGTAATGGTTATAGTAATACGAAATGGATTACGGTGATCCGAGTTCATATTCTGGGCGAAGATTTTACATATCATATTGTGCTTATACCCTTGTGAAAGCAATGAATCCAAACGTTCTCCTTCTAGCTCTTGGTAAACAGTTGGCCAGACTCTCCATGTTAACCTCGCTATGGCAACTCTGAATTTAAACTCTGTTTTAAAACTAACCCGTGTCACATCCTTTTGAGAAGGTTACTACATATATAGAAATGCTACGCCTAAGGCAGTCTTTAAAGAAGACTTTATCAAATCACGTTCTCCTGCCCTAGTTGAATTCTTGTTCTTTGTGTCTGTTTCACTGCAAATATATAATTCAAAATTTGAATTTTCTTATCCGTTTAATTTATATTCCGAACTCCTTACTCATGAGCGGCATCCAGAGGGTATTAAGTGAGTCTGGCATCTCGCAGTCCAACGTGGTTCGTCATCTTCACGATCGCAGCAAGAGTCACCGAAAGTATAGATTAACGGCCAGATTAACGACTAGATTAACGACTAGATAAAGTTTGGGTCAGAAATAAGGATTCTTTAAGATAATATTATTTGTAATGATTGTAGAGTATCCCTTGTATAATTTAGACTCGTATCAAATGATGGTGTGTCAAAAGTTTTGAAATATTTTAGTGAGTGCTAGCTTACAACACATATATCACGTGTTTGAACAAGCTCAAGCTGTGAAAGGTCGTCGTTGCAGTTGGTAGTATCATGATCGTGCGTAGACAGGTAATACATTGCTTTACTCCGTGTGTGATTTAAAAGCCGCACAGAGGAACGTGCAATGTAGTCTAATTCAGAAACTTCTGCTTTGCGAGATCGAACGCCGCAGAAGCAAGAAAAAAATGAATTGTTCGAAATGTGTCGGCGCAGTTGATTACAGTAAATAACTGGATGGTTCAAGAAACTTCACTTGGATTGCTGGAATCTCAACGACCACATAAGGTCTGGTAATCCTAAAACCTTGAATTCAGAGACCATACTCAAAGCCATAGGGGGTGGTCCTCGTTGTGTAATGGCTAAAGCGCTGGACTGTGGAATCGTAGAAAGCAAGTTGGAACTCCAGTCATGCTATTACGTTCACACTCGGACAGATAGCCTTGGGAAAGGAATGAACCCCCTTATCCTCCTAGCTATGAGATAAATAGTACCATATCTGTTCTTCAAGAAGGATGGCTTTTACATTAAATAACACACGAAGGTTTATATGCCATTAAAAAAAGAAACCAAACCAAATCAAAGCTATAAAGGTAAATCCGATTAGTAATTCTTGAAGAGCATCAGGGGATCTTGGTATCACGACCTCAACAAATCTATTAAGTAGAATTTAGAGATATCAGGCGAGATCGCTACCTCACACTCAAATGTGGTTCGTCACCTTCACGACCTCAACAAATCTATTAAGCAGGATTTAGAGAGTATCAGGCGAGCTCGGTATCTCACAGTCAAATGTGGCTCGTCACCTTCACGACCTCAACAAATCTATTAAGTAGCATTTAAAGAGTATCAGGCGAACTCGGTATCTAACGGTCAAATATGGTTCGTCACCTTCATGATCTCAACAAATCTATTAAGTAACATTTAGAGAGTATCAGGCGAGCTCGATATCTCACGGTAAATGTGGTTCGTAACCTTCACGACCTCTATTATGCAGCATTTAGAGAGAATCAGGTGAGCTCGGTATCTCACGGTCAAATGGAGTTCGTCACCTTCACGACCTCAAAAATCTATTGAGTAGCATTAGAGAGTATCAGGCGAGCCCCTTATATCACAGTAAAATGTGGTTCGTCACCTTTACGACCTCAAAAAATCTATTAAGTAGCATTTAGAGAGTATCAGGCGGATTCGGTATCTCACAGTCAAATGTGGTTTGTCACCTTCACGACCTCAACAAATCTATTAAGTAGAATTTAGAGAGTACCAGGTGAGCTTTGTATCTCCCAATCAAATGTAGTTCGTCATCTTCACGACCTCAACAAATCTATTAAGTAGCATTTAGAGCGTATCAGGCGAGCCCCTTCTGTCAAAGTCAAATGTAGTTCGTCATCTTCACGCCGTCATCAAATCTATTGAGTTACGTTTAGAGAGTATCAGGTGAGATTGTTATCATCCATTCAAATGTGGTTCGTCACCTTCACGACCCCAACAAATCTATTGAGTAGCGTTTAGAGAGTATCAGGCGAGCTTTGTATCTCCCAATCAAATGTAGTTCGACATTTTCACGCCCCCAACAAATCTATTGAGTAGCATTTAGAGAGTATCAAGCGATCTCGGAATGCCTCAGTTGACTGTGGTTTCTCATTTAGAGAGTATTAGGCGTGCTCGGAATCTCCCAGTCAAATGTGGTTCGTCATCTTCACGAGCTCAAGGAATCTATTGCGTAGTATTCAGAGATTATCAAGTGAGCTCGACATCTCACAGTCCAATGTTGTTCGTCATCTTCATGTCTGCATAAAGAGTTGCCGAATTTGGGCTCACGTTACCTAAATATTGCAAAACATTTCACTCACCCAAGTATCTCAGCCACAATGTTCTACGGTCTACTTCCATTGGAGTTTATTGCATTATTTGGTTGCTTGGTGATGGGAAGATTATTCAGTTGAGTTCCAGTTGTAACCTAACAAAAAGGAGGTCTGAAATGAAATGAAAATCTTTATAACATTGATAAAATACAATACTCGACACCGGCGTGAAGAAGTTAAACGATTACTACTGGTGTTCTACTTAGTATATTTTCCCTATTGGTCTCTATCTGTTTGGCCCACGGCCTTTTTCAAGGTGGGTCCGGGCGCAGAGCTGTGGCCCAGAAACGCCAGGTGGCTCGAAAATTTACTCGAACCCCATCGGCATTCCCTAAAAAGGGGACCTCAGGCGCCGGGTGATAAACCAAGCCTCTCCAGCGTGGGTTAAAGCTTAAGGGGATAACCCTCTTAAGCTCGGGGGTGGTCGGCTACGTGACGTGAATGCTGGGGTTCTCCAGCGATCACGTCAAGCAGCTTCGACCAGGTGCAACCCCATCACCAAAGGCAGTAAATATTTACCCTCACACAATAATGTCCAAAGTATTTACGAGAAATGGGACATATCCATTAATGTTCAAAGTTAAGGTTAATAACAGTTTTCACACACCAAGTGTCAAAATTAGCAGTAGAAAATCCTTATTACATTACAACTGAATAAATGGAAAGACAAACGAGATAGGCTCGTTTACACACACAGAAAAATTCAATATAAATACAGGAAATATTATAAAGAATACATAAGCATTAAAAAATTACTCAATGAATTAGCCATGTGAAAGGAGTAAAAAAACGGAAAAATCTTACTTGAGATCCTAAAAAGTAAAATGTTGATAGACAGTCTGGCTTAACTGTACAATCTCACCGGGCAGAAGACAATGCCTTTATTGTTCAAAAAAATAAAACAAAAGACAACGAGAGTTATCTTACACATCATGTGGTACCTTATAGATTCACCTATTCTCAAAGGGAGACAATAAATGTCTCCCAACAACATCAAGTACTAAAATTTCAGGTTCACAAAAGAAATTTCCGACAAGACAGAAAAATATATTTACCCAACCCCTCTGCCATGCACAGGATGTGATATAAGCTCAGTTTATTAAGTACAGCAGGTTTGGTTTCAAAGTTGTTGTGTTTTCTGGTACATTAGTTGCCTTAACAATGCTAAAGTGTTAAATATTGACCGAAGAGATCCCTTTGAAATGTATAAGTTGCGTTCGTTGCATAACAGGATGTACACCTGTTTCCTAAAGTAAATTGGACGCTGCTTCCTCAACGGAAGTGCAGCATAATTTGCGTCGGCGGCATACTAGACAAGAAGTGTGTCCAGGCACAATGTGTAGGTGGTAGGTGGGACCATGAGGATTTTTGGGGCGTCTAAGAAAATTACACAAACCAGAGAATTCGAGCCGAGAAAACGAAGACTGACAGAGGAACTACTAGACGTTCCACCACTTTGAGCGCTAGCCTTGTGCCAGATAGCCCAGCGTTAAAAAGTATAAAAAAGCCTGAGCTGTAGCAGACTCGCAAAAGAAGAGAACCGAGGAGAATCCAAGATGATTTGGTGTTATGAGGTGTCCCTGTACCAGTCTCCTGAAAGTAGGAAGCGAAAAGAAACGAAGATGATTCGGTCCCTTGAGATGGCTTCGAGAAGACTTGCGAAAGTACAGAAGAAAGTAGAAATTAAGATGATTTGGTGCCTTCAGATGACTTTATACCAGTGTACCAAAGCGGTACTAAAGAAACTTTTCGATCCCCATTTGATCCCCGTTGTAAGAAGTTGACAAATTCGAAACTCTGTTAAACACACACTAAGGTTTATCAACTACGAGGTAGCAAGTAGCCTGTGACAATTAACCCGCTGGCCGGTCTCTATTATCTCAACCTCCTAAAACAGTTCATGGCCATCCGATCGTTCAGTGGTTTCTCTCATTTTAGGCCAGAAGCATTTCACATTACTTTACAAACACACAAGACACATCTTACACAACCGGGAGGGTAAAAGAAGCACTGACTTGGGTTAGCTCCAAGTGCAAGAATTGAGAAGTTTTTAACACTTTTCTGTGGTTTTCTGTGGGCTATCCGAGCGTGTATCCGAGCGAAATTCCCACACAGCCACCAGGAACGCAGACTCATCCTCTCGCGTAGGCTGACCAAGCTTCTGAGTCCACAGGTCTCAGCTCTTTGCTAGGCAGCCGCCTTCCCCTGACTTCTGTTGACTTCCCTGGGACCTTGCCTTCCCTCGTCTTCTTCCGGTTTGGCAGGAAATCTCGCGCACAAGCTTTTTGTGTGGGTTTCGCTCTAAAACAGACAAAGGAATCCTCTGACTGGCACTCACCCACACCCACATCCACAGAATGAATGCCAAACATCGTGCCACAGGCCGACGGGAAAGGGAACAGAGTACGAAACATGAGACTCCGTCAACTAGACAAAAATAATCAACAAACCCTAGGGAAAAAAGATAAGCAGACTACGAACTTGAATTTTTTCTAACGCCCATTAGGACTCGTAAACTTTCGTCTCATACATCTTCGTGGCTGGTGTTCTTCTGATATCTACATCTTCTCGCATCTTGCCATCGACTCTCGATGGAACACAAGTTGTCCCCTAGTAAGGCCAGCGGTCTAAGAAAAGAGATATCCTGAATCCAAATTAGTCTGCCCAGTCGGCTGGTGGGGGCTGTAGAATACACCGACTGCATCTGTGCAGAGAAGTATGCCCCTCAATGAGTATCCTCGATATGACATTAGAAAAGCTGATGGTGAGGTACCAGTCCTAGTGCTTTGGAGAATATGGAGTACATATTCATTGCCGTTACTTCAAAGTCCACTCTGGCCCGAAGTGGTAGCACCTGATACGGTCCTATCTGTGGGTCAAATAGAACTGTTAGACATTCAAACTGGGTGCAAATAAATGACTTATGCAAAATTGAATCGTCAAAAATAGAAAAACTTGATCATTTAAATGTGCGTAACCAAATAGTAATTTACAAAGCTCTTTGCATCGATGTGGCACAAGGCCGAATGAATGGGGCGCCCAATGAGACTCGAACTCACCCGTGTAGGTTTGCTAGTCCAGCTTGCTAACCGTTACACCACCAGCGGTGCGTAACCATATAACCGATATTTGATTGAATTGTTAGTGATACATTGCAATACTTGGAACTGTTTAACTGTGTGGAAACGAATGGGTTATGTTGAATTGAATTGTTAGTATTAGATAGCAATAATTAAAACCATTTAACTATGTAGAAGCAATAACAAACTAGTGTGAAACAAATTAGTTCTAACTCCATACCGCGTACAAACAAAGACCAATGTTAGATCGTGACTGTTATATTGCAATACGTGAAACCGTATAACGTTGTGCCAAAAAAATGAGCTCACGCTTGTCGAATAGTATTATCTGCAAAATATGTTTACAAATCATATGTATTTGATATATATGTATAAAGAGGAGTTGGCATTGAATAACTTAAAAAGGATGATATGCCACAAAATTCAACCAAACCAAACTAGCTTTACTCTGGTTGAATTAATTGACCTCGTGGAGCTCGTTTTGGATAAATACATTTATAGTGATATGTTTTTATCTCCAACATTTTCATTGATTGCATTCGTTTCGTCATTTTTTAAGAGAAGAAAAGTGTAATATAATAGCCGGGGGATTTCGTTTTATATATCTTGTCTTTCGGTTTAGTTAGGCTGAGAACCTTTCGGCTCTGTGCATGGGTTATTTAGGTGCAAACATGAGCGCAGGTGTTCACGCGCGTGTGGAGTGGACGTGTCATTCAGAGATGTCACAATAAAAATCCCAGATTGGGGATATGACCAGGGATGTGAGTGACGTCACGCACGGAAGCGTGAGCTAAGATTTGAGAAAAGTCAGTTAGTTGAGATTGTGTCCTGGGTGAGACCAGACGAATTTGTGCGCTACGGGCGCCGCACGTGTTGTGGGGGCAGATAGAAAAGTCAGGATAGAAAAATTGTGCCTCATTTCTTATGTCGAAAAATCTTTTAGCTCAAAGGTAATAAAAAGTTTCGTACCTGAACTAAGAAGTCGTAAGTGTTTTTCATGTTTCAAGATTCCTATGTTATATATATATATATATATATATATATATATATATATATATATATGGACATTATGAACGTTTTGCGTACCGTTATGAACATGTCTATTTCACGTATTCATATCTGGCTATGTAACAAAAGGAGACCGACAGATAGACAGATTATCAGTCCTAATAGGATAATTAGTTTTTCAAATACATCACTTATTAATATTTATTGCTACAGGATCTTGATATTTATAGAAATTGTAGCTGTTGGTTTACATTTCAGCAATGAGAATACTTTCATTGAAAGAGTTTTTTGAAAAAGAATTGTTATTCAAGAAAAATCTTCATCTAAAAAAAAACAAAAACTGTGAAACAAATGAGGGTTATACAATATCCTTTTTGAGATTAATCAATTTTTCAAATCTTGAATGAATAATTTGATCTAAATCATTTTGTATGGAGTATCGAGTTCATTGGAGACGTTACTATTGTCGTTGTGGATGATGTTTCCATCGTCAGGCTTTAAGCCCTGAACGTGGCAATCGATTGAAGATTCGTTCTTTTTATTTAAAAAGACATCCAAAGTTAATCGAACTGTAACCCCTATTGGCTGGAGCAGTAGAATACACCTCTGCAGAGAGGTGACACCACAAGTGTTCTTGGTATGACACTAAACCATATCTGATGGTGATTCCCCAATCCTAGTCCTTTGGGCAATGTGGAGGACCCCTTCCTTGATATTTCTGTAAGGTTCACTCTGACTCAGATTAGCACTGCCTCTTACAGTCGCATATATGAGTCCAAAAGAAGTATTCAGTTATTCACTATACGTGAAACGATTTATTTCTGTACAACCAAATGAGATTTCCTTTGTTTTAAAATAAAATTACCAACAAATTATTCGCTTTCTAATATGATTAGTATGATTGTCATGACATAACCCATGAGGGTTGATATGCCATAAAACTCAAACCAAATGTGTTGGCTTTTTCTTGTGTGACTATTGCTCAGTCGGCAGGGGCTGTAGAATACACCAACTGCATCTTTGCAGGGGGATAAGACCCCTAACGAGTGTCCTTGATATGACGCTAAACATTCTGATGGTGAGGCACCACTAATGCTGGAGCTTTGGAGAATGCGGAGTACCCCTTTATTGCCATCGCTCCCAGGACCACTCTGGCCCGGAATGGTAGCACCTGATAGGGTCCGATCTATGGGCCAAATTGATTGATTGGTTTGTTGGTTGGTTGGTTTTACAGTGTATCAACTCTTTTTCGGTAAAAGTATAGTTTTAGTTTACAAACGATTAAATAATGAAACACTTCTATTTCAAAAAATTCACTTTAGCCTAAGTACACAGTTTAGTCCTATTTAAAAAACAGTTCTATTTCAAATTATTCAGTTTAACCTAAGTATACTGTTTCAGTGTTAAAAATAGTTCTATTTCAAACAATTCAGTTTGGCAGAGTTTAGTCCTATGTGACCCATAGATACGACCATATCAAGCGCTACCACGCCGGGCTAGATTGAACATGTGAGCAATAGCAATGAAGAAGTACACTGCGTTTCCCAAAGCTCCAGTATTACTGGAACCTCACCATCAGATTGGTTAGTGTCATATGTAACCAATCTGTCGGTATATTCTTCAGTCCCAGCCAACGGGGAAAGGGTCAAATTGAACTATACTGTGCACTTATGTTTAACTGAATTATCGATACTGCTATATGGATGCACTACATGGACGCTAACAAAACGGCTGGAGAAGAAACTAGATGGCAATTACACAAGAAAGCTGCGTGCAATCCTGAACAAGTCCTGGCAGCAACACCCCACAAGACACCAACTGTACGGCCACCTGCTCCCTATCACGAAAACTATTCAAGTTAGACGAGCCAGACATGCAGGACATTGCTGGAGAAGCAGAGATGAACTCATAAGAGATGTACTCTTATGGATCCCCACACATGGCCGCGCAAAAGCAGGACGACCAGCACGAACGTACATTCAGCAGTTATGTGAGGATACAGGATGTTGTCCTGAAGACCTACCTAGGGCGATGAACGATAGGGAGGAGTGGCGAGAGAGGGTCAGGGATATCCGTGCTGCCAGCACGATATGATGATGATGATGATATGTTTAACTGAATTGTTTGAAATAGAACTTCTTTTGACATTGAATCTGAGTACTTAGGCTAAACTGAATTCCTTGAATTCCTTTGACATTTAACTGTGTGAACCAAAAAAAAACTATACTTATACCAAACTTAATTGTTTAAAATAAAACTGTTCACATGTATAAAAATGGATTTGTCATCAAATAACCTATATTGGTTGATGTGCTATAAAACAACATCAAACCAAAACCAACGTCATCTGACTAAAATTTATTTATAGCAATCAATTCACTTGTTTAAAATATCGTCAATACTGATTCATCTCTCGAAATTTAGAGGTGGGTGTCCTCGTGGTGTAATGGTTTAAGCGATGGACTGCGGAATCGTAATGCGCGAGTACTACGCGCTATCACGTTCACTTTCGGGCAAATACCCTTGGGAAAGGTATGAACCCCCTTATCCTCCCAGCTATGGGTTAAATATTACCACTACTGTTCTTCTAGGAGAATGGCAAAGGTTGATATGCCATTAAACAGAGAAACTAAACTAAACTAATCGAAATTTAGAACCATTTCAATAATGAGTAGGATACGAATTTATGATAAAGGAAAAAATATCCAGGTTGTGTACAATTTAAAAGACTATATAAGCATATTTACGAACACAAGGTCAATTTTAAGCGGGGTTTAACAGGTTTGAATTCAGAGTTTTCCTTCTCCTAGACAAGTTGCCTCACCAAGGCTGAAGAACCTAGTCTGCCCTACTATTTACTCATAGCTGGAGGGAGGATTATTGGATTCATACCTTTCCCAAGGGTATTAGTGCTATGTGAAATGCAATCAGTCTCGTCCAGGTTTTGAACTCGTGGCGCCGTGTCCATTTCCTACGACGATAACCATTACACCACGGGCACCTCCATTAAAAGCCTATATAACTTATACAAACCCAGTCACGTGGGTCTCTAGAATACACCGACTGCATCTCTGCAGAGAGGCAGGATTTCACTCCCTAAAGGGTGTCCAGGATATTACACGAAACAAGCTTGGAGCTTTGGGGAACGTAGAGTACCACTTTATTACCATTACTCCCATATCCACTTTGAACTGGAATGTTAGCACCTGATAGAGACCTATCAACTGGTAAAAAAAAAACTGATATTTCATTTGTTCAAATAAATGATTTATATATTCACTTTGAACTGGAATGTTAGCACCTGATAGAGTCCTATCAACTGGTCAAATAAAATTGTTTGACATTTCAATTGTGCAAATGATTTAAGCTAAATTGATTTGTTAGAAATAGAACTGTTCGATCATTTAAGTGTATATAAGCAAATGACTGATGTTAATTGAATTGTAAGTGATATATAAGTATACTTGTAAACACTTCACTGTCTGCAGTCGAATGAGTAATGTTGAATAGAATGATTAGTGTTTATTAGCAATACTCTTTCACTCTGTGCCTAAATTGAAATATTGATAGAACATAGTTATTCTAGGAGCCATTTCACTGTATGCAAACAAATGATTAATATTTAATAGAATTATTCGACTTAGATAGAAATGTTTGAAACCATTTAATCATGAACCAAAAAAATTGGCTCATGTTTCTTTAAAAATGCCATCTACAAAATGTGTTTACAAATCATGTATATTTGATATATACGTATAAAGAGGATTTAGCATTAAATAACCTACAATGGTTGATATGACATTAAAACATAACTAAACCAAATCATATATAGTTAATATATACGTATAAAGAGGATTTAGCATTAAATAACCTTCAATGGTTGATATTCCATAAAAAACAAACTAAACCAAATCATTTATATTTAATATATACGTATAAAGAGGATTTAGCATAAAATAACCAACAATAGTTGATATGCCATAAAAACCAAACTAAACCAAATAATATATATTTAATGGATACGTATAAAGAGGATTTAGCATTAAATAACCTACAATGGTTGATATGCCATAAAAACAAACAAAACCAAATCTGATATATTTAATATATACGTATAAAGAGGATTTAGCATTAAATAACCTACAATGGTTGATATGCCATAAAACCCAGCCAAACCAAATCATATATATTTAATATATAAGTATAAAGAGGATTTAGCATTAAATAACCTACAATGGTTGATATGCCATAAAACCCTACGAAATGAAACCAAACCAAACCTACAAACTATTGACTTACAAATGATATGGATAAACATTTAACTGTTTACAAAGAAAAGATCTCCGGCTCGTTTACAAAGATAATCGACAAATTATATGTTTAACAATCATATATAATATCTATATGGAGGATTTAGCATTAAATAACTTCATCATCATTATATCGCGCTGGTAGCACGGATATCCCTGACTCTCTCTCGCCACTCCTCCCTATCGTTCATCGCCCTAGGTAGGTCTTCAGGACAACATCCCGTATCCTCACATAGCTGCTGAATGTATATTCATGCTGGTCGTCCTGCTTTTGCACGGCCATGTGTGGGGGTCCATAAGAGTACATCTCTTATGAGTTCGTCCCTGCTTCTCCAGCAGTGTCCTGCATGTCTGGTTCGTCTAACTTGAATAGTTTTCGTGATAGGGGGCAGGTGTCCGTACAGTTGGTGTCTTGTGGGGTGTTGCCTCCAGGACTTGTTCAAGATTGCACGTAGCATTATTGTGTAATTGCCGTCTAGCTTCTTCTCCAGCCGTTTTGTTAGCGTCCATGTAGTGCAGCCATATAGCAGTAACGATGTGACCGCTGCCTGGAAGAAACTGCGTTTCATTTTATCGGTTAGGTCTGATTTCCATATAATCGATAGCCTATTGATAGCTGTCCAGTATATATGCCATAAAACCAAATGAAACAAAACCAAGCAACTTATTCACAATGCAAACAACCTCTAAAAATTATTGGGAAGCGATAAATTCAGTCCATTTAGAAATTTGGCTTGCT
>OY757931.1:27435192-27557692 GCA_963585895.1 Sepioteuthis lessoniana
GGGTAAATAGTAGGACAGACTGGGTTCTTCAGCCTTGGTTAGGCAACTAGTCTAGAAGGAAAACTCTGAATTCAAACCTGTTAAACTCCGCTTAAAAATTTGACCTTGTGTCGTATCCTGCCCGAGCAGAGGGGTTGGGTAAATAGGATTATCGCGAGGTAAAACAATCACTAAGATTTGAACTCGGGTCACTCATACTATTTTCTTCTTACATCGGTTACGATAAAGGTGTCCCCTAAAGGCCAGTTCGGTTAAGTCTGCAATGTTCTTATGCTACCCTTTTCACCTAGATAGAGATCTCTTCATGGCACAAAATATCGCAATGATTGCAACTTTTTTTAATTAAAAAAAGTTCATTTTAAATGGTTTTTTTTTTTCATTTCTATCTAAATTGCAAGAAAATATCGTTAAATTTGAGCGGAAAAAGTAGAATGATTTTTTCAAAAATTTTTGTAAAAATAATATCAATTCTTGTTACCCAGAATTAACTTAGATTTCACCGTTACTGATTGCAGCCAACAAATTCTGGAATTAAAAATCTTCCAAGAATAATTTCGCGGTGACAAAAATATTGGACGTGACAAAAATAATTAATTTAAGATTTTAATAACACAATTCAGAAAAAAAACAACCTTTTTTACTTAAAACGTATCATCATGTCAGTAAGGCTTAGAATACACTGAACCACCTATCCCTAAAAAGACAGTGCAATGGTTATGCATCTGATGGTGAGGCTCCACTCTTTGGGCCCTCGGGTCTATATTTTCCTATCCATTATTCATTCGTCTTCTTTAAATCAGGATAGTCGTACCTGTTAGGGTCGGAGTTTAAAGTAGATCTGTTAAAAGAATTATTAGTATTACAGGGTGTCTCAAAATAGATGCAACCCATTAATATGATAATTAAAATTGCATCAAATCATCTTTCATGTGAGTCTTAAAAAGCAATCATATTATTTCAGAAAGATAAAACCAGATGACAAGGGCAGAAATTGATTGCCTTTATCCAATTCTGCATGTGAAAGACCAAGTTCTTGGGAACGTCTTCAGGGGGACTTTTTCAAACTCCTTCCGACAGACTCTATCAATGCATTCACAGTGTTAGGATATCTTTCAGTCAACTTCCTGCCAGATATGGGATTTTCTGTCTTCTTGTTGAGGTTGCTTTATTTACGCTGTAGCTTGAAATTTGTATACCCAACGATAAATTTCGTTTTTCTGTGGATAATGAAGTAAGTAAAGTTGGCGACCATAGTCGAGGGTAACCCGAAGGCTCCCTTTTCGATAGATACTACACAAGGGGAGGACGTTACTCCTTTCCCTGAGTTGCTCCACTTAACCATTGATACTTACCTTATAATGCTGAGTGTTAAGCAAGGTGGCATCAAGTACCATTTTTGAGTCTTTGGTATGATTCGATCTGGGATTGAACCCCAGGTCTCCCGGGCCATTGGCGAACACTCTAACCATATGCCAACGTTCGGTAATTTACCGGACTTTGGGTTATTGTTAACTTAAACTTTTGCGAAATTTTGTTTGCACAGTTTTGAATGATTTTTCTCCAAATAAGTAGTAAGGCAAAATATTTTCCACTCTTGTTCAAGTCATTGTGATCAAAGATTAATAGTTGTCATAGTAATCTATTATCAAATCTGAAACAAAACAGAGCACAGTATTATTATTAGAAGAGTTATCAGCAGTCATATGGGTCCCGTGTATATGAAGACAGTAGATAGAAATATTTTCAACTATAAAACTATATGAAAATATTTGTACTATGAATATTAACTTGTTTGTATAATTGCTTACAAAGGATTATTATTTTGCTCCTTGAGAGTTTTTCACATCAGTGTTAGCTGGTGGTCGTTTATTGGAGTTTGAGTGGCAACAAGTCTCCTCAAGTCTCCAGGACTCTTCTCAGTATTCTGGCCCATCTCAACAATGCTGTAGTTGGGACAGCCTCCACTCGTCCCGTTATTTCCAAGTCCTCCAGTCTTTGTACCAATCCTATGGTGACCGTACCAAGAGCACCAATTACAATTGTTATAATCGTCACTTTTATGTTCCACTATTTTTTCAATTTCCTGGCAAGGTCGTGGTACTTATCCCTCTTCTCGCATTCTTTCAATTTTACTCTGTGGTTCGCTGGAACAGCAAAGTCAACAATCCTACAAGTTTTCTCTTTTTTGTTGTTTATCATAAGGTCTGGTCGTCTGGCTGAGATTAGGTGATTCGTTTGCATCTCAAAATTCCAGAGGAGTTTGTGCGTCTCATTCTCCAGGACAGATTCTGGGTTGTGCATATACCATTCGTTAGTATGGTCAGATTTAAATTGCTTGCATAATTCCCAGTGGATCACCTTTCCCACCCACTTGTGTCTAGTCATATACTCTTTCTGTGCTAATATGCTGCCTTCGCTTATTATGTGATTGACCGTTTTATTAGCATTATTATCATTATTATTAATATTATTATTATTATTCTAAATAATTTTTGGTAGAGCATACATTGGGATTTCCAAAAAGGATTTTTTTTCGATCACGTCTTGTCAGAAAAACTCCATGACAGCAAGCAGTGGTGAAAAATAAATCAAGGACATTGACGACAAAGAAAAAAATCCAAATTAGAGAAAAAAGATAACAGACGTATGCAATTAAAACACGCCTTCTTCTATTACTCGACACTTCTTTTTGCCCAGTTAGGTGGGGCAGTAGAACACACTGACTACTTCTATGCAGAGGGGTAAGACACCCCCAACGAGTGTCCTGGGTATGACACTAAACAATCTGATGGTGAGGCTCCAGTAATACTGTAGCTTTGGGGAAACGAAGTACCCCTTCATTTCCACCGCTTCCATATTCACTCTGGCCCGATGTGGTAGCACCTGGAAGGGTCCTATCTGTGGGTCAAATAGAACTAAACTGTGTACATTTGCTAAACGGAATTATTTGAAATTGAACTGTTTTTTGACATTGAAACTGTGTACTTATGCAAAACTGAATTCTATGAAATAGAATTGTTTCGACATTTAACAAAATGTGTAAACAAAAACTCTACTTATACAAAACTAAATTGTTTTAAATAGAAGTGTTTATATGGATAAAAATGGATTTGGCATTTGGCAAACAAAACCAATCGACACTCATTGGCTAACTCACACTGCACCGACGCCTATAACCCATTTTTACTTGACTTGATGTCTCTTATAGTGAATTAAAATTGTCAGTATTAGAGTTACTCTATAATAGTAAATACCAACCTGTTCTCTGCAAGCAAAAAGCTTTGTACTATCTTCTTTTGTTCAACTCTGCTGATTATGCTTAAAACCAAGCCTGGCTTAGTCAAAGAAAAAAAAAACTCTAAAGATCCTTTCAGCTTTTTTCGTTTGGACTCAGTTGGGTTTTTTCTTTTTTTCTTTTTGCTCATATTACTTGATTTAAACATTTCTAACAGCCCAGATGATTGGGTTGAGTTCTGTAAAATACAGAGGCTTAAGGCATCCCCGAACAAGTGTCCTGGATACGACATTAAACTGTCTGATGGTGAGGCTCCAGTCTTATATATTTGGGGAATGCAGAATACCCCTTCATCGCCATTGTCGATGTCTAATCGTCATATTATCTTTTGGTTTTTGTACTCATTTCTGTTCGTGGTATATGCATCGTTCCTGCCATTTTTTCACGATTTCAAATACTGATTTCTAAGTCTAGCATTGATATTAGCCCAGTCGACTGGGACTGTAGAATATTTTGAATTTCTGCTGCGGAGTAAGACTCCCTCCAACGAATATCCTGGTTTTGACATTAAATAATCTGATTTTGAGGCGTCAGCTTTGGAGCTTTAGGGAATGCAGAGTACCCCTTTATTGACATTGCTCCCAAGTTCACTCTGACCCGGAGAGGTCGAACTGATACGTCTTATCTATGGGTCAAATAGAACAAACTGTGTACAAACAAATGACTGATGTTAACATGTGACTGTATATGGCAATACTTGAAACCATTTAAGTGTGTATAAAAAAGAGCTTAGCTCGATTAAAAATGTTATCAACAAAATTTATTTACAAATCTTACATATATTCAATACATACTCGTATGTTTAAACAGGATTTGGTACTAAATAACGTACAATGGTTGATATACCATAAAACCCAACCAAACCAAATCCTATATATTTAATATATTTTTAAAAACAGGATTTGGCATTTAATAACCTAATATGGTTGATATGCCAAAAAACCCAACCAAACCAAATCCCATATGTTCAACATATTTGTAAAAATAGGATTTGACATTAAATAACCTACTATGGTCGATATACCATAAAACCCAACCAAACCAAATCCCATGTATTCAATATATTTGTAAACACAGGATTTGACATTAAATAACTTATTAAGTTTGATATGCCATAAAACCCAACCACACTAAACAATGCTAGATTTTTTGTCGATGTCTAATCGTCATATTGTTTTTGTTTTTGTAAATAGACATATTATGTAAGATTTAATAAACGTTTTAAATGACAGCTGGAATAATGCAATTTTTTGTAGTGACCTGGATAGTTTCCTTGCTTGTGACTTTCACATTATTTACTGTAAGTTATGATATTTATTTAGTCAGTATATATGTATTTACCCCCACCTAAAATGACACAAGGTCAATTTTGGAGCAGAGTTTAACAGCTTTTGATTCAAATTTTTTCCTTCTCCAAACCGGTTGCCACCCCAAGGTTAAAAGCCCAAGCTCCTTTTGATTTAACCATTGCTAAAAGGAGAATAGTTGGATTCAGTCCTTTCCATAGGGCACAATGTGAAATGCAAACAGAATAGTCATGGTTTTGAACTCAGGTTTCCATGTCAATTTTCTGGGAGGATAACCATTACACTACGAGCGCCTCGTCATTTTGTCAGTACATAGAACAAATTACCGCTAATAAAGAAAAGCCTTTTCCACTCTATCTCGGCTCTGATATTAGATTTATTCAGATATTTAATGATAGCTAGGATGTTTCCATTTTGGAAGGAGCTTAGATGATTCTTCTTACTCGTAAATCTTGTCTTTTCTCCTAACCGATGCGAATTGTTCCGTCATTATATCGAAGATCTTTGCTCTAATCTTAAAGTGCCTTTTTTTCTCTTTGACTGGGCTCATTGTTGTTTTTGTTATTATGGATAGAATTTTCTGGAATTTTTGTTATGTTGTCTTCTACGAATTCATTGTTGTCTGAATGATAAAGAGGATGAAAATGTATCCTTTTGTATTTTCGATGAATTCATAAATTCACATAATTATTTTTCATGATGCAAATTTGGTCACGAAACGGAAATTCGGGGATAAGATGTGTATATCATAATGTATATATTATGTACACAATCATGTAAAAATGAATTATACACACCCTATATATACATATATATATATATATATACATATATATATATATATATATATATATATATATATATATGTATATATATATAACTGGAAGACATTGCCCAGTCGGGTGGGGCTGAAGAATACACCGACTGCACCTCTACAGAGGAGTAAGACACCCCTGTCACAACGAGTGTCCTAAATATGACGCTAAACAATCTGATATTGAGGATCCAATGATGCTGGGGCTTTAGGGAATACGGAGCACCCCATCATTGTCATTGCTCCCAGGTCCACTCTGTCCCGAAATGATAGCACCTGAAAGGGTTATATCTATGGGTCAAATAAAACTGTTTGGCATTTAAACTGTATGCAGATTACTGATGCTAAATCGAATTAATATCATATCTATGGGTTAAATAGAACCGTTTTGACTGGTAAACTGCGTAATTATGTTAAACTGAATTGTTTAAAATATAACTGTTTTTGACATTGAAACAGTACTTACGCTTAACTGAATTATCTAATATAGAACTGTTTTGACAGTTTTAACAGGGCGTTTTTATTGATGATATTAAAGGTTTCCATAGATGATGCTAAAGGTCTCAATAGATGATACAAAAGGTTTCTCTAGATGACACTAAAATAAGATTACTTTGATGTATAAAAATATAATCTGCTTCTTTTTTTCCATTCTTTTACCCAAAACATACGGATGAGTAGAGTAAGAGAAGGTCGTAGACAGCGGAGCTGCACACGCAAGGGACGAGGTTCGAATCGTCGGTGAAAAATCTCCTCTTTCTGCTGTTGTGGTCGAGATCTCCCAAGTTATAGCATATCCTGACGCCTACATCTCCTGAATCCTGCTGCTTATACGTTGCGAGTGGACCCAGAGAACATGATCATACAAGTATTTCCTTCTTGCATGACACCCAGCCAATTTACGCGGAATTTTCCACGAGAACACTTGCGTCCTTTTTGCTTTAGGTACAAGATGCATTTCCTGTTATTTTTGTTCTAAGTGTCCTACTTCTGTTGTTGCATCAACAGATGTCCAAGGGCTCTTTAAGCCAATCTCCAACAAAAGGAATAACATACTTCCCTAACGGATAGCAGCTTCTCTCTAACAAAGATTACCCACTGCCCACGCGTATGTCTTGATGATAAATGTTGAATAAGAAGGCATGGTTTTAGATTACCTTTAAAATCAGATTTTCCTCATACGGTTTATCGTTGCTGTTGCTTTGTTGATCTCCCACTCAACCGCGCCTCACATTTTTTCAATCATAGAATGTGTGAAAGCACGTGCGATACTCTGTCCTCATCAGCCGCCAACCAGGGTGATAACACAGTTTCGATTGCTCAAGGCAGTACTGCCACTCCTGGCGCTACCAAGCAGCTTTTGACACCGGACAGGGTATTTAAAAGAAATATATATCTATATATACGCCAGATCAACTAGAAGCAGACATTACATGGGACGTAATGTCTGCTTTTAGTTGATATGGCATATATAATATAATAATAAAGGGGATTGCTGTCTGAGTAGTAAGGCTGCCATATGTTGGGGAGATATGGGCGCTGAAAATTCCTTGCAGACAATACTCAGTTCTCCTAGTTGTGAGGCATGGTGCAGAATCCTGTCAGCAGAAATAGGCACCATCTCGATGCAGGGCAGCGTCACCTCCGCCAGGCACATGATCTAGGCCTCCGTGTTGGTCTGAGGCTATGTGGCAAAATCAATGGTATTATAACGTCACTATCACTAGTTACGACCTCGAACAGCATGATGAGGACTGGGTGTTTGGTTTTATCAATATCCGTATGAATCTGTCCTAAAATGAAATAGTTGAGCTATGTGCTCAATTACTGGGGCTATATCCTCAATCATGTATATTCTTGTTAAATTAACTGTTCTCTGATTGACACCCAAACCCTCAGAAAATTTTGTATTGAAGCTTCTGCTGAGAATGACAATCAGTACAGCATGCTGTTCCTATATTTCTGAAGAACTGAAGCTGCTTTCATCGCAGAGTACCCAGCTTACTCTACTTTGGTGCACAGTAGACAAAACTTGAAACAAATGATATGCATGCAAGGATTTGAAGTCGGAAGATGGTGGCAATTTACCCATCGAACATTCTGAATGTGTGTGGGTTTTAGGGCAATTGATGGTTGTTTAATATCAAATCCTGTTTATACATATATATTAAATATATGATTTTTAAACACATTTTGTTGGCAACATTTTTAAACGCACCTGAGTTGATTCTCACTTCTTTTTTTTTCTTTTTTTTTTTTTGCTCACAGATAGATAGTTTCAGGTTTGGTTTGGTTTCTTTGTTTAATGGCATATCAACATTTGTAGGTTACTTAATGTCAAAACCATGCTCCTAGAAGAAAAGTAGTGGTATTATGTAACCCATAATTGGGAGGATGCGGGGGTTCATACTTTTGTCAAGTGTATTTGTCCGAAAGTGAACGTAATATCGCGATTGGAGTTCGAACTCACAACGATTCCGCAGTCTATCGCTTTAACAATTACACCACGAAGACACCCCTAAAGAGTTTCAATGAATTCTATCTAATATTAATCACTTATAGTATACAGTCAAATAGTCTTAAGTATTGCTATATAGCTGTTACAATTTAACATCAGTCATTTATTTCTACATGTTTTTTCTTTGTAATTTCATTTTTAAATGAATTAGAAATAATTCATATACACCATTGCAATGCTGTTGTTTCAACACGTTTAAATGGATACAATTATTGCTATCGAATACTAATAATTCTATTCAATATTAACCATTTGTTTGCTGAGAATAAAGTGGTTAGAAGTATTACCACTTACTACTAATTATTCTATTCAACATCACTTGTTAATTTGCACACAGTCAAATGGTTCCAAGCATTGCTATGTTATACCAAAAATCCAATTAAATATCAGTTATTCGTTGACACACAGATAAATGATCAAACAGTTCTACTCCTAAATATTTAGTTGAGCAGGAATTATTTTTAGCACAGAGAATAATGTCATACATTTCTATTTGGCCCGTAGATAGGACCCGTTCCGGTGCTACCATCCGATCAAAGTGGATCTGGGAACAATGGCAATAAAGGGCTAATCCACATTAACCAAAGCTCCAGGATGGGAACCTCACCGTCAGATGTTTCAGAGTCATTTCCGGGTTTCTGATTGTAGGGTGGGGTCTTAACCCTCTGTAGATACATGATTGGTTGAGTGCTTTATTTTACACCGTATCAACCCTTTTCAGGTTATTTAACGCCGAATCAAGTCTCTTTGATAAAATTTTGGTTTGGTTTTATAGCAAATCAACCATTGTAGATTATTTAATGCAAAATTAATCTTTATACATATAAAAAGTTCATTTTCAAACAGTTCAGTTTAGTATAAGTATAGTATTTGTTTGTGTTGAAGAGGGGTTCCGTCTAGTGTGGATATATCACCTGTTTGATTATAGCACATATATTCCGTTTTTGTGTGCATTGACATGGAGGCCTATGCCTGTGGCTGCTCGTTCCAAACTAGACAGTAGTGTTTCGGCTTGGTTGGGTGTATTTACCAGTATTGCTATGTCATCGGCGTAGTCGGCGTCGGTAATTGGTTTTGCGGGGTTACTTCTGCTTCTTTTTTGTCAGCTCGAAGCCGTTCACTCTGATTTTATCAATCGATGTTCTAAGCACGTAGTTTAAACAGATGATAAAGAGGTATGGAGCTAGCGTGTCTCCTTGTAGTACTCCTGCTACAATGTCGAAGTATTCTGTGTCTCCATCTGGTGAACGTACTTTCGCTTTGGTGTTTCTATAGAGAATCGTTATTGCTGCTACGGTTTCTTTAGGTATGCCGTATGCTAGTAGGATTTGCTCCATATTTCCTCTGTGAATGGAATCGAAGGCCTTGGTAAAGTCGACAAATATTAATGTCGCTTGTATGTTTTTTGCCCGTACACCTTCAAGGATTCTAGACAAATTCACTTACCTAGGAAGCAGCGTTTCATCAACCGAAAAGGACATTGACACGCGGTTAACGAAGGCATGGACAGCTATCAATAGGCAATCGATCATATGGAAATCAGACCTAACCGATAAAATGAAACGCAGTTTCTTCCAGGCAGCTGTCGTATCTATACTGCTGTATGGATGCACTACATGTACGCTAACAAAACGGCTGGAGAAGAAGCTAGACGGCAATTACACAAAAATGCAAAAAGAGCAATCTTGAACAAGTCCTGGCGCAACACCCCACAAGACACAAACTATACGGCCACCGGCCTCCGATCACGAAAACTATCCAAGTTACACGAACCAGACATGCAGTGTCATAAGTGATGTACTCTTATGGACCCCCACATATGGCCGTGAAAAAGCAGGACGACCAGCACGAACATACATTCAGCAGCTATGTGAGGATACGGAATGATGCCCCGAAGACCTACCAGAGGCGATGAACAATAGGGAAAAGTGGCGAGAGAGGGTCAGGGATATCCGTGTTAGTGGCACGACATGATGATGATGATTTGTTTGTGTACAGTTAAATGTCGAAACAGTTCTATCTCAAACAAAACAGTTTAACATAAGTGCACATTGTAGTTCTTTTTTACCCATAGAGAGGACGCTTTCAGGTGCTACCACTCCGGGTAAGAGTGGACTCTGGAGAGTTGGCAATAAAGGGGTACTCTGCATTCCCCAAAGCCCCAGCATTACTGGAGCCTCACCATCAGATTGTTTAGTGTCATATCTATGACATACTTAGCCGGAGTCTCAATTCACTGCAGAGATGCAGTCTTGCCCAGTCGGTTGGGGCTGTAGAATACGCCGACTGCATCTCTGCTGAGGGGTAAGACACTCCACAACGAGTGTCCTGGATATGACACCAAACAATCTGATGGTGAGGCTCCATACTTACTTAGATGCATCCACAAATCAGTATGTACATATACGAATAGTCACACACATATATATATATATATATATATATATATATATATAGGTATTTTTCGGTCCAGTCAAACCAGAGTTGGGAGTAATTCCTTCAGGACAAGAAAATCATTCAAGAGCTGAACAATTAAATTTTCCTAGTAGAGAGCTCAATGTAATTAATTTTACAGAGCAATATTTCTTTAAAGAAAAAACCAAAGACCGGTTATTTTAGGATTATAAATTTATTTCCATCCTGTTTTTCGTTTCTGGTGTGAACCAAAACCACGAAGAAAAGTATAACAGGACTTCTTCAGATCTAATGGATAAATAAAAGAAAATAGACACGGGGTGGAAAAGGAGGAGGGAGAGAGTTGAAGAGTTACCTCCTCGTTTTATTGAATTTCCGTTTTTTTATTTACCTATTTATTTAATTTTCGAAATTCTTCCGTCAGTTATAATTACTGACGGAAGAATTTTGAAAATAAAATAAATAGATAAATTATTGTATGTGCGTATGTGTGTATGTGCGTATCCCTTAATGTATCTGTGTGTGTGTGTGCAGGTGTGTGTCTGTGTGTGTGTGTGTCTGTCTGTGAGTGAGTGTGTCTGTGTGTTTGTGTGTGCATGTTTTTTCATGTTGGAACCGATCATGTCAAATATACTCGATGCATCTGAACGCTAAATGAAAACGATAAAATTTGGCGTTTGCCACGTAACTTTAAATCATATCGTCTTCCATTTATATCTCTCTAACAGCGTGTACATAAATAATTGTATTTTGTATTTGCATTGGCACAAGTTCAGTTTATTAGCGGAGTAAAGTTGTTTGAATTTCCTTCAAGACTGGTTTCCTAACCAAAGCTAAATAACGCAGTCCGTCCTACTACCTAATAGGGGAGACAGATTGATACTGAGCTTTACAAAGAGAATTAGTTCAAAATGAAATGCAAACAGCTTGAACTACTATTTGAACTCAGATCACTGATTCTATTCCCAATGATGGTATCCGTTACGCTAAGTACGCCTTCTATATTATATATTCGGATGTCGGTACAAAAATTTGATCCCCCAAGCATGAAAACGACCACACAAATACATAAAAAGTTATTGTAAGACTATCAATATTGGTTTTCTATTCATTTGCACTGGAAAGAACAACCAGACAACAAGAAAGAACTTATCAAAAACAATAATGAAAAATAAAAACGTTGCCACACACCTGACATTACAGTAGACTCATCTACTACAAAAACAAGTAAAGAACTATCGTTGGTTGCAGCTGATTATAGATTTCTTGACATTGTTCTTATCTGTGTGATACAATTCTTTTTTATACATTTATATTTAGAGATATTTTTATTCCTCTATTTTTATCTTTTTTTAAAGAAACAATTAATTTATCATTTTATTATTTCTTTAACGATTTTTTCTTTTTCTTTTTTTTTTTTCATTCTACATTCATTTCGTTAACAAATATGATTTTTTTCTAATTTTCTTAATTATTTTTTCGCTCTGCCTATAATAAATCTATACTGATGCCATGATTGTTTATAATTCTGACAAAGTATTATCATCTATTTTTCCTATTTTCACTTGTTTTGTCAATCTTTGTTATTTATCATTTTGACTAATATTATCTGATACTTTCTTTATTATAACAACTTTGTCAATCTTTGTTATTTGTAATTTTGACGAATATTATCTTTTATCGTTTTTACTATAGTTGCTTTGTCAATTATAATTTACATAACTTTCAGCAGTAATATCTTTCATCTTCTTGATTATCGATGTTTTGTTAATCCTTATAATTCAAAATTTTGACTTGTATTATCCTTCATCTTCCTAATTATAATTCATAATGATAATAATCTTTATCTGTAGAATCCTTCATCTTCTTGTTTATTATTACTTTGAGAATTATTATCATTATTCATAATTTTGATTAGTATTGTCCTTCATCTTTCTAATTCTTGTTGTTTTGTCAATCGTTATAATTAATTATTTTTATTTGTAATATACTTTGTTTTCCTAATTCTATTCACTTTTTAGTCTTAGAATTAGGAAGAGAAAATATGCTGTGGAGCATCATCTAAAAAAATGAACCTATCATTTCCAAGTTAATGATATCATAGGTTGCTCAGTACCCGGTCAAAAAATTGCAATGAAAATATATTCAGCATTCACATAAAAAAAAGTCAAAAGTTATTCTTGCCCAATCGACTGAGGCTGTAGAATACACCGACATCTTCTCTGCAGAGGGGAAAGACCTCCATAACGAGTGTCCTGGATATGACATTAAATAATCTGATGGTCCTATTTAACAACCCCTCCGCTCGGGCAGGATATGACACAAGGTCAATTTTTAAGCGGAGTTTAACAGGTTTCAATTCAGAGTTTTCCTTCTCCTAGACTAGTTGCCTAACCAAGGCTTAAGAACCTAGTCTGTCCTACTATTTACCCATAGCTGGAGGGAGAATAATTGGATTCATACCTTTCCCGAGGGTATTAGTGCTATGTGAAATGCAATCAGTCTCGTCCAGGATTTGAACTCGTGTCGTCGTGTTCATTTCCTACGACGATAACAATTACACCACGGGCACCTCCAAACAATCTGATGGTGAGGTTCCAGTAATTCTTGAGCTTGGAAGAATGCCGAGTATCCCTTCATTGCCATCGTTCCCTGGTAGACTGTAGCTTGGAGTGGTAGCACCTGATAGGGTCTTATCAATAGGTCAATTAAAACTAAACAGTGTTTTTAAGAGTTTACTGTTTTTGGATTTAAACTGCATATTTATGCTAAACTGAATAGCTTAAAATAGAACTGTTTTGACATCCAAACTGCGTATTTACTCTAAACTGAATTATCTGAAATAAAACTGTTTTTACATTTAACACAGTGTATTACCCAGTTGACTGGGGATGTAGAATACACTGACATCGTCTACGCAGAGAGATAAGACCTCCCAACGTGTGTCTTAGATATTACACTAAAGATCTTATGGTTAGGTTCCAGTGATGCTGGAGACTTGGGAAATGTAGAGCACCCCTCCACTGCCATCGCTCCCTGATCCACTCTGGCCAGGAGTGTTAGCACCTGATACGGCCCTATCTATAGGTCAAATAGAACTAAACTGCGTACATATGCTAAACTGAATTACTTGAAATAGAACTGTTTTTGACATTGAAACTGTAGTTTCGCTAAACTGAATTATTTGGACTAGAGCTGTTTTGATACATAACTGTGTGTGGACTAAAACTACACCTATATTAAACTGAATATCTTAAATCAGAACTGTTTGACTAAACGAAATAGATTGAAAGAGAAAAGGATTTTGACAATTAAACTGTATACTCATTCTAAACTGAATTGTTTGAAGTACAACTGATTATTTTTATAAAAATGGATTTGGCATTTAATAACCTATAAAGGTTGACATGCCATAAAACCTAAACAACCAATCAACCAGATAAGATTATTCTTCTGTTTGTTCCATATCAATTACTTTGGGATAATTATTATTTCAGAGATTTTGGTGTCGAACAATTTGAATAGATTGAGTCTATCTCTAAACAATAACGAGATGTCGGAATATCTAGTACCGGTGAAGACCCAGGGGGATTATGAGCAGGAGCTCTGCATATGGATGAGCAATGACTGATTCATGCCTTACCCAGAAGAAAAACTTTAGCCTCCCAAAGAGCTAATTCTTCTGATAGCCGTACTACAGCAAAGTAAATTTAAAGTACGTCTAGTAATGCACTTCCGAGACCTTAACCATCACGTTGACGCAATCACAGCTAATGCAGATGTCGATGAAGGTACTATTTACCAACCCCTCCGCTCGGGCAGGATATGACACAAGGTCAATTTTTAAGCGGAGTTTAACAGGTTTGAATTCAGAGTTTTCCTTCTCCTAGACTAGTTGCTTAACCAAGGCTGAAGAACCTAGTCTGTCCTACTATTTACCCATAGCTGGAGGGAGAATAATTGGATTCATACCTTTCCCAAGGGTATTAGTGCTATGTGAAATGCAATCATTCTCGTCCAGGATTTGAACTCGTGTCGCCGTGTCCATTTCCTACGACGATAACGACTACATCACGGGCACCTCCTCGCTGAAGGTAAACTGCACAAATATCGGCAGTAGAGTTCCAACGTGTCTTTGCTAGATCTCAAGAGAGCGTACCTCCAGGTACGTGTCCATGAGTGACTGTGGCCATTCCAGACAGTGAAAGTACATGGGAAAAGGTACTGCCTGACATGTCTGGGATTCGGTCTAAATGTGGCTCCTCTCATCATGAAGGCTATTATCAGCACTGTGCTGGCTCAAGAAGAAATGAGATATAAACAGCCGTATATTTAATTTTTTTTTTGTAGAGCTTCCGGTATTTGTTCTAAACAGCACGCAGCATCGTTTTATTGTTCCCATCTTGCTTTTTCTCCAAGCTTTTCGTTTGAATCTAATGAGCAACCATATAATAATACTGACACGTTTCAGCTTAGAAAAATTATCGTTTTATTCTACTTCATCAAAAAAGTTAAAAACGAAAATGAAAGACCTCTTTCCTTTTATCCTTTAATAAACTTAGAAGACCAGAATTATGAGGCACCCAGTGAGAACTGAACTCACCAACAATAGTCTGCTTGCTCGTTTCCCCACGCTGTGACCGGTAAATTCATCACGGTAAATTTATTGTACTAAATTCATGGTCGGTTGATTAATTGTTTGGTAAATTAATCGCAGTTAAATCATGTGTAGCGAGATTCAGAATTTAAATCATTTTTTTTTAAGAATTTGATGAAAATAGCTAAAGCGTTAAGGTTATGGTTAAGGAAACCCTATATCATAAGCGTAATTAATCTGAGACGATGAAATTATCATATTTATCATATGATGAATTTACCGCCAATAAATTTACTGCAAGATTATTTTTCAGCTATAAATTTTCCTAGAATTCAACCATGACTCCACGTTCTGAATTAATGATTAAAAAAATAATGGTACTAATGGCGCTGGTAGCCCAGTCGGCAGGGGTTGTAGGATATACCGACCGAATCTCTCCAAAGAGGTAAGACTCCCCCAATGTGTGTCGTGTATATGACATTAAATAGTCTGATGGTGAGGTTCAAGTCTTGGAGCTTTCGGAAATGTCGAATACCCATTCATTACCATTGCTCCCAGGTCCACAGTGGCCAGGAGTGGTAGCACCTGATAGGGTCCAATCTAAGAGTCTAAAAGAACGATTTGATATTTGAACTGTCTTAAACAAATGACTAATGCATAATTGAATTGTTAGAAATAGAACACTTTTTACATTTAACTGTGTGTAAACAAATGACTGAAGTTTATTTGAATTGTAAGTAACAGGTAGAAATACTCGGAACCATTTAACTGTGTGCGAAACGAATGGATTATGTTGAATAGAATTATTAATGTTAAATGGCTAGACCATTTGACTGTGCAAATGAATGAATATAGTTGAAGTAGAATGATTAGTGTTAAATGGTAATGCTTGTAACCACTTCACTATCTACTAACAAATGATTGATATAGAATAGAATTATAAGCGCTTCAAAACTACCGAGGCATAACACTTACATCCATGTGGTGTAATGGTTATTGTCGCAGGATGTGGACACGACGACACGAGTTCAAATCCTGGACGAGCCTGATTACATTTCACATAGCACTAATACCCTTGGGAAAGGTATGAATCCAAATATTCTCCCTCCAGCTATGGGTAAATAGTAGGGCAGACTAGGTTCTTCAGCCTTGGTGAGGCGACTAGTCTAGGAGAAGGAAAACTCTGAATTCAAACCAGTTAAACTCCGCTTAAAAATTGACCTTGTGTCATATCCTGCCCGAGCGTAGGGGTTGGTAAATAGGATAACACTTACATCCATAGCCGCCAAAATCTACAATGCCCTACTACGAAACCGCATAGAACCTAAAATCGACAACATACTTAGGAAAAACCAAAATGGCTTCCGAAGAAATAAATCCACGACCTCACAAATATTAACCATCCATAGAATCCTTGAAGGTGTACTGGCAAAAAACCTACAAGCGACATTAATATTTGTCGACTTTACCAAGGCCTTCGATTCCATTCACAGAGGAAAGATGGAACAAATCCTACTAGCATACGGCATACCTAAAGAAACCGTAGCAGCAATAACGATTCTCTATAGAAACACCAAAGTAAAAGTACGATCACCAGATGGAGACACAGAATACTTCGACATTGTAGCAGGAGTACTACAAGGGGACACGCTAGCTCCATACCTCTTTATCATTTGTCTAAACTACGTACTTAGAACATCGATTGACAAAGAAAAGAAGCAGAAGGTACCCCGCAAAAACAATTACCGACGCCGACTACGCAGATGACATAGCGATACTGGCAAATACACATGGACAGCTATCAATAGGCTATCGATTATATGGAAATCAGACCTAACTGATAAAATGAAACGCAGTTTCTTTCAGGCAGCGGTCGCATCGATACTGCTATATGGATGCACTACATGGACGCTAACAAAACGGCTGGAGAAGAAGCTAGATGTTGTCCAGAAGACCTGCCTGAGGCGATGAACGATAGGGAAAAGTGGCGAGAGAGGGTCAGGGATATCCGTGCTTCCAGCACATGATGATGATGATGATGATGATGATGATGAATAGTGTAGAAAAAATAGCAAAATCAACGTACAAACAAATTTTAAAATTAAATTACCTACGATCACTTACAAATCATATGTATATCCATTTACTTCTGCGCACAGAAATGATTAATGTTAAACAGAATTATTCGTATAAGATAGAAATTCTTGAAATCATTTAACTGTGTACACAGAATTAGCCTGAATTCCTTTAAAATTTTATCAGCAATATGTGTTTACAAATCATAAATATTTGATATATGTATAAACAGGGTTTGGCATTAAATAACCAATAATGGCTGATGTGCCATAAAACCCAACCCAACAAAACCAAACCTAAAGCCGCTACTTCTAAAACATTCTGCAATAAGATAGCAGTACGTTTTCTATTTTAACAAACGTGACAAGATCTTTTTGTGATTTAAAAAAAAAAAATTTGTATTTTGTGTACGTGGGTTTTTTTGTTGTTTTTTTTATTTGTTGTTTTTTTTTCGAACAATTCCAATTGGAGATATTCTTTTTTTGTTGTTGTTGTTTTTAGATTGATACGTTCATATCCCATATGTCGACTTGACATGAAACAAGGCCGTGAGCAATTTTTTTTCCCACAATTCCCTCAAGTTTTCTGAAAATTTCAAGCGATTTTGTTCTCTAACAAATTTCCCCCACCAAACAGGAATTTTCTTCTCTTATAAAATTCCTGAAGTGAAATCAATATTTTCAATTATTTTCAATCGAGAAATGTCGTAGCTTCCGAACAAAAGACGTAGGTAACAAGTTAAGCAACATAAAAAGAAAATAACCACTATCATTCTGTCTAAACTTCTACCACTATATATATATTTATATATACAATTGAACAAAAAATACAGACATTGAAAAAATTGAACCCTTTTTTATCATTGCTATAAATTTTAAAGAAATTTCAAGGCTTAGACACACGTTGGAAGGGATTATTTTCTACCTCTGTTATATGAGTTTGAGGCTCACAATGATTAAGAATTAATAGCAAATTAGATACAACACTGATCCAGCCGATGATCAGTGGAGTATCTGTACATTATAACTTGAACCAAACTGCTGCACCTAATTCTCTGCCTAGGATCAGTGTAGTGATCTCGGTGACCCGGCTAAGATGAAATTGCTGAATCCTAGTTCTTCCCAAGGATCAGCGTAGCATCGGTGCATTCTGATTGGAACGAAAATTTTTCTCTACCCAGGATGGTTGTGGTATATTTGAGCTCCGGTTTTAACTTTCCCCGTGTCATATAAACAAATGAGAAGGGACATCTCGACACATGCATGAAAGGACACGGTGCCATGGGGCAATTCTGTTAGAAGTTAGAGACCACTGAATGGACTTCTACATAATTTAACAATTGCATCTATCATAATAAGACAGAGAGACAGAGAGACAGAGTGTGAAAAGGGAAAAGTACATTCCTAATAATTTTTATAACTAGTAAATCTATTTTTTAACCAAAGATGCACAGATTTTCTTAATTCAAGTGACATATATGACAATCAAAACGGATAATATAAGTTGTTAATTATTCCTATCCATTGAAACTCTGTAACTAAAAATAATTGTTAATTATTCCTACACCATTGAAACTCTGTAACTAAAAATATCAAAATGTAGCTGATAAAAATTATTATACCTCTTATGTATTAAAGAACTTTTATTTTTGGTTACATTTTCATTAGTAGATATATATATATATATATATATATATATATATATATATATAGGGTAAAGAAATGTGACTATTTTGAAACAGCCGGCACTGTAATCCACCAAGGCTCATGTGCCAAAGTAAGGAAACCAAAGTAAATAACCAATAACGCAACCATGAACCTTCTCCCTAGTAAGATGGATTATCACTTAGTAAAAACAAGTTCTGTAAGCAACCTATGACAGGCCGGTGTGTCAGAGTAAGAAAATCTTAGCAAATAACACGTAAAACTTAAAGCAATGGTTATATATATATATATATATGGGGGGGTTGTGGCATATCAACCTTTGTAGGTTATTTAATGTCAAATCCATTTCATGCAAATAATCAGTTCTATTTAAAACAATTCAGTTTGGCATGAGTACACAGTTTAACTGTAAATTACATTTCAATTTCAAACTATTGACTTTAGTCAAACAGTTCTAATTCAGCTAATTCAGGTTAGTATAAATACATATTTTGTTTACACACAGTTAAATATCAAAATAGTTCTATATTAAACAATTCAGTTTAGTGTAAGTAGAGTTTCAATGTCAAAAACAGTTCCATTTCAAACAATTCCGTTTAGCATTAGCTCGCAGTTTAAATGAAAGTACAGTTTAATTGTCAAAAACATTTCTATTTCAAGCTATTTAGTTTAGTCAAACAGATCCAATTCAAACAATTAAGTTTAGCATAAGTATGCAGTTTAGTTCTATTTAACTCATAGATAGGGCCCTATCAGGTGCTACCATTCAGGGTCAGAGTGGACCTGAGAACAATGGTAATGAAGGGGTGCTCCCCATTCCCAAAAGCTTCAGCATCACTGGAACCTCACCATCAGATTGTTTAGCGTCATATCAAGGACACTAATTGGGGTGAGGAGTCTTACCCATCTTCAGAGGTGCAGGCAGTTTATTTTACAGCCCCAGGCAACTGGACAATGTGTGTGTGTGTGTGTGTGTGTGTGTGTGTGTGTGTGTGTGTGTGTGTAACTTTTTCTGCGTGTGTATATATTTGTTCTCATTTCTGTCGGTCGTATTTGTATCGTTCCCGCTAGTCTTGTCATTTTTTGCACGATCACAAATACTGGTTTCTATGACGAGATTTGATACAGGGTGGAACGATAAAATTGTCGCCCTAGAGAAGACGACATGATTCCATTTCCGTTTAATGAAAACCGGTTTCTTTTTTTTTTCTTTTTTTTGTTTCAGACCATCTACTAGTTGGTCACTTGTATACAAATCCCAGAGGTGATAGGAGTCTTCTATCATGTCTAAAAGAGACACAATGTTCAACGAGCGAGATCGGAGACGTGCCACAGTACAACTCATGTTCTCTACCGATCCAAGTTATGAAACAGGACCATTGCTAGCAACCTCAAAATGCAAATCTGGATTGCCACGACGTGCCCAGGGTGATGAAAACAAAGTTTCCTGCCACGGTTATGGTCTTTGGTGTGGTTTCAAGCGAGGGCCACATCATGCCACTTCACATCTTCGAAGTCGGCTTGAAAGTCAGCACCAAAGTGTATCTGGATGTGTTGAAGGGTGTGGTGATCCCCTGGTGTAATCAGGTGGCCGGTGGCAGACCCTGTGTGTGGCAGCAGGACTCGGTACCAGCCCACAAGTCCAAAGAGACTCAGGCTTGGCTTCAGAAGGAGTGCTACGACTTTGTACCCTTCTCTCACTGGCCCCCCCTCCTCCCCTGACCTGAACTAGTTTGTTCATACGTCGAAAACATCACCAACATGACCTCCCACAACACCAAAGCCAGCCTGATCGCTGCAATACGCCGAGTATTCGCCGAGCTCCCGCCGGCGCTTGTGGAAAAGGCATGCTCCCAGTTCCGGATCCGTATCGAGGCGGTGATTGAGGCTGAAGGCGGCTACATTGAATAGATGTCAGGTCTACTACATAATCAAGTTAACTGAATTGATTTTTTCAATAAAAGTTTTAGAATAAAGCTGTAGTGTTGTTTTCTTTAGGACGACAATTTTATCGTTCCATCCTGTATTAGCTCAGTCGACTAGGGCTGTAGAATACACCGATTGCATCTCTGCAGTGGGGTAAGACAACCCCGCAACGAGCGTCCTACATATGACACTAAAAAGTCTTTAGATGAAACTCCAATCCTGGAACTTTGGGTGCTTTCCCGGAGTGATAACACCTGATAGGGCCCTATCTGTGGGTCCAATAGATCTTTTTGACCATTTGCTTTGGGAGCTTTCCCGGAGTGGTAACAACTGATAGAGCCCTATCTGCGGGTCCAATAGATCTATTTGACCCTTTGCTTTGGGAGCTTTCCTGGAGTGGTAACACCTGATAGGGCCCTATCTGTGGGTCCAATAGATCTATTTGACCATTTGCTTTGGAAGCTTTCCCGGAGTGGTAACACCTGATCGGGCCCTATCTGTGTGTCCAATAGATCTATTTGACCATTTGCTTTGGAAGATTTCCTGGGGTGGTAACACCTGATAGGGCCCTATCTGTGGGACCAATAGATCTATTTGACCCTTTGCTTTGGGAGCTTTCCCGGAGTGGTAACACCTGATCGGGCCCTATCTGTGGGTCCAATAGATCTATTTGACCATTTGCTTTGGGAGCTTTCCCGGAGTGGTAACACCTGATAGGGCCCTATCTGTGGGTCCAATAGATCTATTTTACCTTTTAAACTTTTTGGCAAATGTAACTAATTTTACAATCGAATTGTTAGAAATGAACTCTTTGAATATTCAACATTGTGTAAACAAATTACTGATGTTTAATTGAATTGTAATTAATATATAACAATACTTGGAACAATTTATCAGTATGCTACCGAATGAGTTATGATGAATATAAATTTTAGCGTTGATTAACAATACTTGAAACTTTTCAACAGTGGGCCTAAATTGTATTGTTTGTGTTACATAACAGTTCTTGAAATCATTCAAATGTGTGAAATTAAAACTACGTTACATAACAATATTTGGACCTATTTAGGTGAGTGCAAATAAATGACTAATACTAAATAGTACTTTTCGTGTCAGAATATTTGGAACCATTTAACTGTGTGCAAACAATTGTAATTCGTGAGGGCAAACAAATTAGGACTGACTCATTTCAAAATAAGATTATGTATAAACAATTGACTTAAAAATCATATGTATATATATTCATAATCCTATATATAACCATTTGTCATATATTCATAACGATATCAATAACAACAGTCATAAAAATACATATACAAATACAGGCGAACTCTGTCGTTTCGGATACGAACAGGTTTATTAATTTCTGGCTTCAGTCCTTGGCGACACGAGAAGAGAGACACAATTTTTAAAAGCCTATGCTAATCATACAATGCTGACCTCCACCCCCAGCATGCGGTGCATCTTGTGATGTTTAAGATCTCTGCTGGTAGAGATCCGAAAAATTCAACTGCTACCTTCAATGATCGAACTCAACTACTCTCTTTTCAAAATCATCAAATTCTCAGGGCCACCTCTTCTAGGCATGACGTCATTCCCACTCCAGCCCCGTTTTCTGTCTGGGGATTTATTATGATAGATAATGATTTTCGTATACTTTCTGCGTGGGCGTAAGACTGCACCATCTTACTATGCACCTGGACTAAGAGACCCGAGTGGTTCAAAGCCTTACCAAACTAAATAATAAAAAATAATTAACGAAAAATGATTTAAATAAAAGACATAATTACTTACCTTTATCATATTTAACCATATTTACCAGCCCCTCGGGCAGGATGTGACACAAGGTCAATTTTTAAGTAGAGTTTAACAGGTTTGAATTCAGAGTTTTCCTTCTCCTAGACTAGTTGCCTTACCAAGGCTGAAGCACCCAGTCTGCTCTACTATTTACCCACAGCTGGAAGGTGAATAATTGGATTCATACCTTTCCCAACGGTATTAGTGCTTTATGAAATGCAATCAGTCTCGTCCAGGATTTGAACCTGTATCGCCGTGTTCATTTCCTACAATGATAACCATTACACCACGGCCACCTCCAACCCATTTAACTGTATGCAAACAAATGAGCTCTGGCTCGTTTAAGAATTTTATCTACAAACTATGCGTTTACAAATCATATATATATACAAAGATGGTTTGGCATAAAATAACCTGCAGTGGTTGATATGCCATAAAACCAAACTAAATCTAATCTTATGTATCTACTATATTTGTATAAATAGTATTTAATATTTAATACCCAACAATGGTTGATATGCCATAAAGCCCAACGAGCCCAAATCATATGTATTTGATGTATATGTATAAAGAAGATTTGGCATTAAATAATCTACAATGTTTGATTTGCCATAAAGCCCAACTAAACAGACCAAATCAATATAATTGATATAACTGTCTTTCCACGCAGTATTTGGCAGTCGTATCATATGACCTTGCTCTAGCTTCAACTTAATTTTATCACATATCATAATATTACGATAGACGAATACATTCTTTGATTCTTTCAGAAATAACATAAGAATTTTATCTCCTTGCAAAAAATAAAAAAATTCTTTTACCAAATTAATAACCTCCAGAAAGAATTTTATTTTTATAATTTTTAAGAAAATTTTCTTTACTTATTCTTTTTCTTTTCTTTTTTTTTTTTTTTTTTTCGTAGTTGTTGCTTTTTTGGTGGGAAATTTCTTTTTATTTCTTTTCTCATCTTTATTAGTTTTTTTTTTTTTTAATCAATTTTCTAACATTTTTTCGTTTCGCTTTTCTTTCCGTTCACATTTCAGTTTTTTTAATGTTTATCTCCATCGCTTCTTTTTTATCACTTGTTCTTTCTACTTTTTTTTCTCTTTTTTTATTCCCCTTGTGACTTACGCCGCCATCTTGCTCCCGACCAGTCAACCAATGACAAACACCGTTTTACGTGAGAGTCAATATCGTATTACTGCCGGCTTTATTCAATGGAAGAAAACTCTACTTCCAGTTTTAAATACCTTCTATAATAATAATAATAATCATTATTATTATTATTAGAGACGAAACCATCAATCACATAATAAGCGAATACAGCAGATTAGTACAGAAAGATTATAAGACTAGACACGACTGGGTGGTGCAAAGTGATCCACTTGGAATTGTGCAAGATATTTAAATTTGACCATACGAGCAAATGGTATATGCACAACCCAACATCAGTCCTGGGGAATGACATGCACAAACTCCTGTGGGATTTTGATATCAATCTCTTAATCTCTCCCAGACGACCAGACCTTATAATTATGAAAAAAAAAAGAAAACTTGCAAATTTGTGACTTTGTTCTCCCGGCTCATCACTGAGTAAAATTAACAGAAAGTGAAAAAAAGCATAAATACCTCGACTTTACTAGCAAATTGAAGAAACTGTGGAACATGAAAGTGACGGTATGCCGATAATAATTGGTGCACTTGGTACAATTACTAAAGGATTAATAAAGGGACTGGAGGACTTGAAAAAAAGAGGACGAGTGGAGACCATCCAAACTACTGCATTACTGAGCTCGGCCAGAATACTGAGAAGAATCCTGGAGACTTGAAGAGAATTGCTGTCACTCAGACTCCAGTGAAAACACCGTCAGCTAACGCTTATGTGAAAAACTCTCAAGGAATAAATAAATAAATACATAAATAAAAGAAGTGTAAGAAATAACTGAGTAGAAAAGGTGATCCAGCAAAAATTGTGCCAGAAATTGAAATTTGACCATTCTACCAAATGGTATATGCACAAACTCAAACGCGTCCGAAATAATGAGATGCATAAAATTCTTTGGGATTTCAAGATCCAAACAGATCACATAATCCCGGTCAAATGAATCGACCTAATGATAATTAACAAAAAAAAAAAAGAAAAAAGAAACTGACGAATTGTGAACTTTGCTGTCCCGGATGATCGCAGAGTGAAAATCAAAGAAAATAAAAAGAGAAAGAAGTATTTACACCTTACACTAAAACAGCAATGGAAAATGGAGATGACGATTATAGCAACTGTAATTGGTACATTTGGAAGATCCCTAAAGGCTACCAAAGGGGATGGAAAAGCTGGAAATCGGAGGACAAACTGAGACCATCCAGACAACAGCGTTGTTGGGATCGACAGGAATAAAGAGAAGAATTCAAGAGACTTGAGAAGACTTGCCGTCACTCAGACTCCAGTGAAAGATCATCAGCTATGGCTGATGTGAAAAACTCGCAATGAGTAATATAATAATAATAATAATAATAATAATGCATAAGGCATTACACCCCAGAGACGACGTTAACAGACTATATGTTTCTAGAAAAGAGGGAGGAAGAGGACTCGCCAGCATCGAAGACAACGTTGACGAATCCATACAACGGCTCGAAGACTACAGAGAAAAACCCGAACGAGGACAAATTACAACCATCAGAAACGATACCGACAACACGATAGACGAATGACAACAACTAGGGAGCAACAATTGGAAGGGAAACAACTCTATGGCCGCTTTAAACGTCTAATAAACAACATCTCACACCAAAAAACCTGGACCTGGCTAAGAAAAGGAAACCTTAAGAGAGAAACAGAATCCCTCCGAATAGCAGCACAGGACAACGCCATAAGAACCAATCATATCAAAGCGAGAATTGATAAGACACAACAAACAGTAAATGTAGGCTATGCTGTGACAGAGACAAAACGATCAATCACATAATAAGTGAATGCAGCAAATTAACACAGAAGGAGTATAAGGCGAGACACGACAGGGTTGGCAAGGTGATCTACTGGGAAATGTGCAGGAAGTTTCAATTCGACCGTACAAACAAATGGTATATGCACATACCAGCACCTGTCCTAGAAAATGACTCGCATGAACTCCTATGGGACTTTAACATACAAACGGATCACCTAATCCCGGCCAGAAGACCAGGAAAGGGAAAAGAAGGATAAGTACATCGACCTGGCTAGAGAATTGAAAAAGCTGTGGAACATGAAAGTAACGATTGTGCCAATTGTGATTGGTGCCTTAGGCACAATAACTAAAGGATTTTTAAGAGGCCTGGAAGACTTGGAAGTTGGCAGTCGCGTAGAGACTATCCAAATGACAACATTGCTAAGAACAGCCAGAGTTCGGGATACTTGAGAAGACTTGCTGTCACTCAAACTCCAGTGAAAAACCATCAGCTAACACTGATGTGAAAAACTCTAAAGGAGTAAATAATAATAATAATAATAATAATAATAATAGAATCCATGATTAACTGGAGAGTGGAATTGTACCAATTACAACTGGTATCACTGTCCCAATTATATACTCTTTTAGAGTTTTTCACAACAGCGTCAGCTGATGGTTTTTCACTGGAGTTTGAGTGTCAGCAAGTCTCCTCAACTCTACAGGACTCTTCTCAGTATTCTGGCCTTCTTCAAAAATGCAGTTGCTTGGATGATCTCCACTCGTCCGCCAACTTCCAAATCCTCCAGGTCCTTTAACAATCCTTTAGTTAAAGAGTCAAAAGCACCAATCACAATTGGTACAATCGTCATTTTCATATTCCATAGTTTTTTCAATTCTCTAGCAAGGTCGAGGTACTTATCCTTCTTTTAAAATTCTTTCAGTTTAATTCTATGGTCAGCTGGGACAGTAAAGTCGACAATTTTTCAAATTAAACGGGTGACATCTCCACTCTAGACAGAACCCCTCTTAAACTAGTAGACAAATTCACTTACCTAGGAAGCAGCGTCTCATCAACCGAAAAGGACATCGATACGAGGTTAACGAAGGCATGGACAGCTATCAATAGGCTATCGATTATATGGAAATCAGACCTAACCGATAAAATGAAACGCAGTTTCTTCCAGGCAGCGGTCGTATCGATACTGCTATATGGATGCACTACATGGACTCTAACAAAACGGCTGGAGAAGAAGCTAGACGGCAATTACACAAGAATGCTGCGAGCAATCTTGAACAAGTCCTGGTGGCAACACCCCACAAGACACCAACTGTACGGCCACCTGCCTCCCATCACGAAAACTATTCAAGTTAGACGAACCAGACATGCGGGACACTGCTGGAGAAGCGGGGACGAGCTCATAAGTGATGTACTCTTATGGACCCCCGCATATGGCTGAGCAAAAGCAGGACGACCAGCTCCAACATACATCCAGCAACTATGTGAGGATACGAGATGTAGTCCAGAAGACCTGCCAGAGGTGATGAACGATAGGGAAAAGTAGCGAGAGAGGGCCAGGGATATCCGTGCTACCAGCACGACATGATGATGATGATGATTATAAGGTCTGGTCTTCTGGCCGAGATTATTATTATTATTATTATTATTATTACTATAGACTCTTTTAGAGTTTTTCACATCAGCGTTAACTGATGGTCTTACACTGGAGTTTGAGTGACAGCAAGTCTCCTCAAATCTCCAGGACTCGTCTCAGGATTCTTGCTGTTCTTAGCAATGCTGTCGTTTGGATAGTCTCTACCCGTCTACCAACTTCCAAGTCTTAGGCCTTTTAATAATCCTTTAGTTATTGTTCCTAAGGCACCAATCACAATTGGCACAATCGTTACTTTTATGTTCCACAGCTTTTTCAATTCTCTAGCAAGATCGCGGTACTTACCTTTCTTTTCACTTTCCTTCATAATTATTCTGTGGTCTGCCGGGACAGGAAAGTCGACAATTTTACAAATGTTCTTTTTTTTTTTTTTGATTATTATGAGGTCTGGTCTTCTGGCCGGGATCAAGTGATCCGTTTATCATTATTCTTCACTCATTAGAGCTTTTCACATCAGCGATAGCCGATAGTTTTTCACTGAAGTCTGAGTGACAGCAAGTCTCCTCAAGTCTCCGGGACTCTTCTTAGTATTCTGGCAGTTCTCAACAATGCTGTCGTTTGGATGGTCTCCACCCGTCCGCCAACCTCCAAGTCCTCTAGTCCCTTTAGTAATCACTTGGGAACTGTTCCAAACGCACCAATTACAATTGGTATAATTGTCACCTGCATGTTCCACAGTTTTTTCAGTTCCCTAGCAAGGTCGAGGTACTTATCCTTCTTTCAAATTCTTTCAGTTTTATTCTGTGGTCTGCCGGGACAGCAAAGTTGACTATTTTGCAAGTTCTCTTTTTTTTTTGTTGATTATTATTAAGTCTGGTCTCCTGGCCGGGATTAGGTGATCCGTTTGTATATTAAAATCCCATAGGAGTTTATGCGTGGCATTTTCTAGGACAGGTGCTGGGTTATGCAAATACCATTTTTTAGTATGGCCGAATTTAAATTTCTTACACATTTCCCAGTGAATCACCTTACCGACCCAATCGTGTCTCGCCTTCTACTTCCGCTGTGCCAATTTGCTGCATTCGTTTATTATATGATTGATGGTTTCATCTCTGTCACCTCATAGCCTGCATTTGCTATTTTGTTGAGTCTTATCTATTCTCGCTTTGATATGATTAGTTCTTATGGCGTTGTCTTGAGTTGCAATTAGGAGATATCTTTCTCTCTTAAAGTTTCCTTTTCTTAGCCATGTCCAAGTTTTGTCGTGTGAGATATTGTTTATTAGTCGTAACCATTTGTGGAGGTGATTATTGATTACGTAGAATAAAATTCGATATAAAGACATTTCCAGATCAAAATTTAGTTAAGACATCCGTAATTGCCCACTCTCATACACAACTATACCAAACATGAAAAACACTTTATTGTTTTAACGATTTGATTGATTGATTGATTGATTAACAGTATATCAACCTGTCAAGCGTTTTTAATGCCTAGTGGTTAGGGAATCGTGTTAATTGTACGTTCTTATTTACGTTATTTTTTTTTTTGTGTTTTTTTCTCAAGAGTTTTTTTTTCTTTTTTTTCACGGTTCTTTCAAGTACGAATATTTCTGAAACAGCTCAATTTGACCCATAGATAGGATCCTAACAGATACTACACTCTGTATCTAAGAGTGTTGTATAATTTAATGTTGTCCGTAATAATAATACACATACAGATACGATAACACAGGTGGACTCTGTTGTTCATGTACGAACTGTTTTATTAAATTCTGACTTTGGTTCTTTGACACGAGGAGAGAGACAAAATTCTAACAATGCTAACCCCATCCCCTCGCGCGGCGCATCTTGTGATATTTAAGATCTCTCTCAGTAGAAATCCGAAAAACTTAACTATGTCTTCAATGGCCAAATGTCAACTCTCAACTCCAACAGTCTGCCGCTATGGTCCAATCTCAACTCTCAACTGAATCTTTTTCAAAAACCTCTAATTCTCAGGACCATCGCTTCCGAGGATTTCCTGTCTGGGGATTTATTATGACAATAGTAACAGTGATATCCTTTGAAAGCGATCGTAAAATGCACCAACTGACTATACACCTGAACTCTTAATTCGAATAGTTCTAAGCCCAACCAAACTGAATGATAAAATATAATTCATGAAAAATGATAAATATAAAAAAAACTATTTCTTAATTATATAACAAAAGGACCGGGGAGTAATGGCTAGGTAGGGATACTCTATATTCCCTAGAAGTGGAGCCTCATCATTAGATACACTTTAGTGTCATACCTAGGGTTCCCATTTTTTTGGTGTGGCCTTACCCCTTTGCAAGTGATTGAGTGAACATATTCTAAGCCCCATCGACAGTGATTACTTCATGTTTAAACGTCACGTTGAAGATTGTCATCAACAACTGAGATTACAGAAGGGAGTACCCGTGATATGATCCTCTTGTCCTCCCGTTTATGGGTTAAATAATACCATTACTCTTCCTTTATAAGAAATGCTTCGGCATTAAATAGCCGACTTAGCTTTATGTGCCATTAAACAAAGAAACCATACCGAACTAAGGACGTACTCAAATAATTTTGTTTGAAATAAAATTTGTTAAAGATTTAGTAAAACAAAAATCTTAATCTAAACTTGTTATAGGAAAATAAAAAGTTTGATCAATTGTTTGTCCTATTTACCCAACCCCTCCGCTCGGGCAGGATATGACGCAAGGTCAATTTTTTAATCGGAGTTTAAGAGGTTTGAATTCAGAGTTTTCCTTCTCCTAGACTAGTTGCCTCGCCAAGGCTGAAGAACCTAGTCTGCCCTACTATTTATCCATAGCTGGAGGAAGAATAATTGGATTCATACCTTTCCCAAGGGTATTAGTGCTATGTGAAATGCAATCAGTCTTGTCCAGGAATTGAACTCGTATCGCCGTGTTCATATCCTGTGACGATAACCATTACACCACGGGCACCTCCAAAATTGATCAATTGTTTGTGGCTTTTTTGACTTTTTTTTTTGTTTGTTTGTTTTTGATTGGGCGTTTGTTGTTGGTTTTTGTCGTGTTTTTCGTTTGTTTGCTCGTTAGTTAAGGTTTTTTTTATATCTGATTCTACAGTGTATACTAGTGATCTTTTTAAAAAGTCGTATAGGGCCACACTTAAAAGTTTGAACGGCTACTGATTCCGCCATCCCAGGATTATACGATCTTTAATCGCGTGGTTTTTCTGGCCTATCAACCCTCGTAGGTCATTGAATGTCAAATATTGTTCATATATATATATATATATATATATATATATATATATATATGTGTGTGTGTGTGTGTGTGTGTGTGTGTGTGTGTGTAAGCGTATTTGTGTCTGTATATATATATATATATATATAAATGCGTGTTTGCGTCTGTGTGTATATATATATATATATATATATGCGTGTGTATGCCGCTCTCTCTTTCTCTCTCTCTCTCTACATATATATATATATACATATATATATATACATATATATATATATATATATATATATATATATATATATATATGGGGGGATTTGTAAAGCAAATACTTTGGAGGTAACCTTATTTTTAAAGGTGCCAGTACTCATTTGTTTGCTCACAGTTAGATGGTTTCAAGTATTGCGACCGTATTCTGATAATCCTATTTGATATTAATCATAATTGCACAAAGTTAAATGGATTTAAGTATTGATATTTGATATTTATAATTACATTAATGAAGTTTTCCCTCCAAATACAAACAATTCGTACACAGCTGTATGGTTTCAAAATAATTGCTCTAATAATAACAATCCCTAGTTAGTGATTGAACAGTTCTCTATGACCCATAGAAGGGGACCATAACAGGTTCTACCACAAAGGGTCAGAGTGGACCTGGGAGTAATGGTAATGAAAGAAAACTCCACATTCCTCAAACTCTTGGACTAAAGCCTCATCATCATATGCAGTTAGGTGTCATAAGTAAGTAAAGTAAAGTCGGCGACCTTAGTCGAGGGTGAACCGAAGGCTCTTTTCTCAATTGCTACTACACCGAGGTGTTGGGAAGGGCACTACTCGTTTCCCTGAATTGCTCCACTTTACCCTTTGTCCTCACCTTATGATGCTGATTGTTAAGCAAGACAGCATCAATTACCATTTTTTGTGTCTTTTGTATGACTCGACCTGGGATTGAACCCCGGGCTCACGGACCACTAGCGAACATTCTACTCGTTAAGCCAATGGGACTTAATTTCGTGGTGAGTATTAATCCTGCTGATTGAACATGATACAATAAATATTTTAGATACCAGAAGCAACATCTCACAAACAAAAGCTGTACGCCCACCTACCTCCCATCTCACAAATCGTTCAAGTCCGATGAACAAGACATGCGAGGCATTGCTAGAGAAATAAGGATGAACACATGAACGGTGTTCTCTAATAGATTCCTGCATATAGACCTGCCAGTGTTGGCCGATCAGCAAAGACTTACATCAACTCTGTGCGGACACAGGATGCAGCCTAGAAGACATACAATGAACGATAAATGGTAGGAACGGATGGTGAGAGAGAGTCAAAGGATCCCTTGCTGTCAATACGACTTGATGATAACGATGATAATGAAAGAAATATTGATTCAGACTCGAATTGACAATTTTTTAAATGTATTTAAACTTTTTTTTTCTTTTGTTGGTGGTACTTTTTTAATTAACGCTTCCGTTTAGAAATTTCTCTGGGTGTTTATGTGTATTTATGAGTCGATGTGTGAGTATGTATATGCACACGTTTACCCCTAATTCCTGCGGAGGTGCATTGGTCTTTTGTGATTCGTGTGTGCGGGGAGGTGTTTCATGGTGATTTAACGATTGCTCGTCTTACGGCGTTAATTTTCGACCAACGCCGTTGAAGCGCCGTCATCTTCAGTTTGCGATCGAGAAGCGCGCCATTTTCATTGTCCCACCTCTCAGCCTTACCCTAGCCCAAACCCCATTGTCTCATCTCGCTTTATGTTCCTCCCACCCCAATTCGCCGCACCGAATCCCTCGTCTCCACCGAAGAAGAAAGCTATCTTTGCTGCTCAGCTGGTGACGCGCTTTTTCTAGTGTCGCCTGCTTCATTCATTCCTCGCCTGGCTTCATCAATTTCACGCCGGCTGAACGTCATGTGAATACGGCGAGATTAAAGAGGACTGCAAAAATCGAAATGGGAAGAAAGAAACGAACAGTATAATAGAAAAAATGAAAGAAAGTAAGAAAGCAGGAACCAAGAGAAAAGATTTTGCATTTTTTTCTTTTTTTATGTGAAAGGAGGAAAAATAAAGAAAAAGTCCTGAATGATTGAAGCGAAGAAATCGGATTAGGAAAATAATTAAAAAGAGAAACAAAAGAAAAATAATATTTCCCACTCATAGTGAAGATCTGGTTTCAATCACAGGTAAAAGTCAAAATTACGAAAGCTGATTTTCAAGGAAGGTAATTTTTTTTTCACTAGAATGATTGGCAAGACATTATTTTCCTACTGATCTAAGCTAACAGTAAAGATCGTTTTTCGAGCCCTGGCAGAAGACTTATTACGAATGAGGATATTCAAATCAGGCTGGCAGTTCTCATTAGAACGATGAATGTGACATTACTTTCCTGGTGATCTAAGCTCATATTGGGGATAAGTTTTCGACCCAGTGTCTAAGCCATGATTACGAATGGGGATTTTCAAAGTAAGCAGGATCTTCTCACTACGAAGTTGACTATAGCATTATTTCCCTACTGATCTAAGCTCACTGAAGAAATCGGTTTTCGAGCCTGAGTAGAAGCTACAATTATGAATGAGGATTTTCAAAGCAGGCAGGCAGGCTCTCCTCATTAAAAAGATAGACGTTACATCAATTTCCAAATGATCTAAGCTCACATTGGAAATTAGTTTTTAAGTCAGGAAAAAGGCATAATTACGAAGGAGTATTTTCAAGACAGACACTCTTTACTTAAAAGACAGAGATGACATTTTTTTCTGTCTTATCTATGCTTACTTACTATCAATTTACAGTTTTATTTCAAACAATTCAGTTTAACATAACTACACAGGTTCAATGTCAAAAACAGTTCTATTTCAAACAGTTCAGTTTAGCAAAAGTACACAGTTTCAACGTTAAAAACAGCTATTTTTCAAACAACTCAGTTTAGCATACAAAAGCAGTTCTATTTCAAACAATTCAGTTTAGCATAAGTACATAGTTTAGTTTTATTTGAGCCATAGATAGGACCCTATCAGGTGGACTCGGAAGCAATAGTAATAAAGGAGTACTCCGCATTCCCAAAAGCACAAGCATTACTGGAATCTCATCATTAGATTGTTTAGTCTCATATCAGGGACATTCGTTGGGGAAGTCTTATCCCTCTGTAGAGAAGCTGTCGCTGTATTCTACTGTGCCAGCCGACTTGGCAAGTAAGTTTAGTAAATGACTATCAATATAATCTTTGTAAAAATAAAAGAAACAACGGAAAAAAGACAAGGGCTAATTTACACGGTATGTATGCCAAAACAATCTAAGAGTTACCTTCATATGAAATGGACAGGACGTGGGGAGTTCAAATCCTGGACAGAGCTCTTCGCATTTTCAATAGCACTAATACGCTTGAAAAAGATAAATCCCCCTCCCACCAGTGGGTAAATAGTAGGACAGACTGAGCTCTTTAACCTTGGGATTGCAACCAGCTTAGGAAAAGGAAAACTACTCATTCAAATCTGTTTAAATTTGCAAGAAAATTGACCTTGCGTCGTATCCTGCTCGTGAGAAGCAGCTAAGTATATATATATATATATATATATATATATATATCATCCACAGACAGTTTCCTTGTATCGCAACTCTTCAATGTGGCTAGACACGTTGGACGCTTCAAGTTGGGACTGAAACCCACATAAGTTAGACCCATAGCTTAGAGCTCACCCAACAGACGACCTATCGTCAGTGCAGGAATTTAACGCATTTTGTATCATTTTTCCAGTGTTTGCATTTTACGCTGTCAGATACTGGAGCGCTCAATTCGTTAGAAGAGCTTTACGTTACGCGGGTGGCAGTCATTATTTCCTTCACTAGAGTGTTATATATATATATATATATATATATATATATATACCAAAATCTCCACGAATACAGGAAGCCGTGGAGAGTTGATTAGTGGTTGGTTGGTTGGTTTTATCGAAACCTAAACTTTGTAGGGTTTTCTGACGCCGAATTCATTTTTGTGCTGCTTTTCGCTAGTGAGGATGAGGGGTGTAAGCACTTATACAGTTTAAAGGGTTACCGTCGAAGGAAATGGACACGAATATTAATTTTTGTAAATAATTTCGTCTTTTCAAAAGAATTTAGAATATACCGACAGCATCCTCTGCAGAGGACTAATTATCCCTCCCCCACACAAAAAGAAGAGTATGACATGGGTGAGATTTGACATCTGTGGTGTGTTGAGTACTTTTTTATTGCCATTACTCCAAGGCTCCCTCTGACCATGATTAGAAGACCTTCTCCTTCCTCATCCCCCTTCTCCTTTCTCTCTCTCTCTCTCTCTCTCTCTCTCTCTCTCTCTCTCTCTCTCTCTTTCTAAGTGTACATGAGTATATTGAAATCCTGGAGAGTTTTCTTATTCCATCAATCGATAATTGGTTCAGCCATTTTTTAATATTTTTTTTGAGAACGATAAAACACAGAAAAAAGTGGAATAAAGCTTTTTCTTCAGGCAAGAGATATAAAATCAATGACGTGGCAAGCGAACAGACCAGATCTTAATCTAATTGAAAATTTTGAGGTAATTTTTTTAAAGCAAAGGTTCCATGGAATAGCTTCATCCACGAATGACTGTGATTCCGCAAAATTAAGAACTCTTTGATAAATAATATTTCTTTAAATTAATGAAATCCACGACTGAATACTTGAAGAGGGTCACCTAACTCTTACTTCTTTTTTTCTCAGTAGATTGCCCAATTTTTTTCTGAACTGTGGATTAATCCATATTTTTCTCAACATGACCTAGAAAAATTATACGATTAATGTTACAAGAAAGTAAGTTGGCAGCCATAGTCGAGGGCGACCAGAAGGCTCCCTTTTCAATAGCTACTACACCGAGGTGTAGGGGAGGGCGCTACTCCTTTCCCTGGATTGCTCCACTTTACTCTTGATACGTACCTTACATTGCTGAGTGTTAAGCAAGGAGGTATCAAGTACCATTTTTGAGTCTTTGGTTTGATTCGACCTGGGATTGAACCCAGATCTCCCGGGCCATTGGCAAACACTCTACCCTCTTGGATACAATCTGGTTCGTTTAAAGCCAGAATGTTCACCTATAAAATAAAAATGCCTTGTATCTTATCTGTAATCTGCTTATTTACTGCTGAATAATAATAAAAAAAAAAGTGAACACCCTCTAAGTGCGCTAATTCCAGAATTTTTAGTATAAGGAACCATTTATTTGTATACTAATGATTTAAATAAAAGCCAGAATTTTCAGCTATTTAAAAAATGTTGTGTTTCTAATCTGTTGTTAGTTTATTTACTGCTAAATAAAAAAAAATTGTAAGTGAATATTTCTTAAGTGAGTTAATTCCAGAATTTCTTGTATAAGGAACAATTTTGCTTTATACAATTAGTTTAAATAACTCAACTACTAACTTACTCAAAGCTTGAAAATATTTAGAAAATAGAGCCATTGCAATCACGAAATCAATGCAAACCAGGAGACTGTGATGGACTAAGAAGAGTGCCGAATGAAAAACGAAATTCAAATCCAGATGAAGATAACCGGAGAGTCAGAGATTGAGGTATTTATCAACCCACCCAGCAGGTAGAAGTGGATACAATGTCATTTTAATTTGGGGAGGCATGCACGAATCAAGAGTCATACAGGTGCAAAAAATGCGTGATATTGCAAGCATTGTCCTATTGGGGTACCTCAGATTCCAATCAATGAACGGCTCTCTAGAAAAAGGTGTTGCATGGGTTGGGGTGTCCTCTAGGACTAGGCATCCAGTTTTCCAGTCATCAGGCCAAAAAGACCCGGTGTCAAGTAGAGTCAAAAATTGATGACGAAATGCAGAACTCAAAACATAATTTCATAACGTCTATTAAAAAGAAGCAGTCATCCCTTTCCGCTTTTATCACAGCTCTCCTCAACCTTTTGTCACTTCCCGTTGTTACCATTGCTCTTCTCTACTTTACACTATCCCTCTCTGTTTCTCGCCCCTTGCTGTTAATCTCAGAGAATCGCTCTCCTTCCCAGCTTCCCTCTCCTAGTCACTTCCCGTTCTCACAGCTTCTCTCAGCTTCTCACTGCTTCTATTTACTTCTCTAGCTCCCCTCTGCTTCTCGCCACTTCTCATTGTTCTCACTGCTCCACAATTCCTTTTGTAGCTCCCTTCTGCTTCTAAGAGCTCCCTTATTCTTCTCACAGATCTCGTTCTTTCTCCTTCCCATTATTCTCACAGTTATCCATTGCTTCCCACTGATTTTTGTCTCCCGTAGTTACCTGTTGCTCCCCTTTGTTTTCTCCCTGCTTCCTGTTGCTCCCCTTTGTTTTCTCCCTGCTTCCTGTTGCTCCCCTTTGTTTTCTCCCTCCTTCCCGTTGCTCTCCTTTGTTTTCTCCCTGCTTCCTGTTGCTCTCCTTTGTTTTCTCCCTGCTTCCTGTTGCTCCCCTTTGTTTTCTCCCTGCTTCCTATTGCTCCCCTTTGTTTTCTCCCTGCTTCCTGTTGCTCTCCTTTGTTTTCTCCCTGCTTCCTGTTGCTCCCCTTTGTTTTCTCCCTGCTTCCTGTGGCTCCCCTTTGTTTTCTCCCTGCTTCCTGTTGCTCCCCTTTGTTTTCTCCCTCCTTCCGGTTTCTCTCCTTTGTTTTCTCCCTGCTTCCTGTTGCTCCCCTTTGTTTTCTCCCTGCTTCCTGTTGCTCCCCTTTGTTTTCTCCCTGCTTCCTGTTGCTCCCCTTTGTTTTCTCCCTACTTCCTGTTGCTTATCCCTACTTTATATTCCTTTCCTACAAAGAAGGAGACCTGTAAAATGTAAATTTCAATATCTTTAAAAAGTTGGCGAACGTAATCGAGGTCGACGCAAAAGCTCTCTTTTCATTAGCGACTACTCCTTTCCCTAAATTTTTCCACTTTAGCCTTGATCCCTACCTTTTAATGCTGAGTGTTAACCAAAGAGGCATTAAATAATACTTTTAGAGTCTTTGGTATGACTCAACCTGGGAATGAACCGTGGTCTCCCAAGCATTTAGCGAACAATCTATCCACTAGACACAAAAAAAGAATCAAAGCCAAAGATAACAATCAGTCTGATAATTCTTTAATTCTGATCCAGTGAAAAACAGTTGGCACTGTTTCTATTTAGCTGACAGTGATACCAGTCATTACTGGAATCCTTGAAAATGGTAAAGAGGTAAAAAGTACAGATCAGAAGAAGAATTAAATCTTTTCAGGCCCCAGTTATATAACATAATGGTTGGAGTGTTCGTCAATGAACCAGGAGACTGGGTTTCAATCCGAGTTCGAGTCATACAAAAAACTCAAAATTGGTACTTCATGCCTCTTTGCTTAACACTCAGCATTATAAGGTACGGATCAAGGATTAGTAGAGCAATACAGGGAAAAGAGCAGCGCCCCCCTACACGTTGGTGTTATAGCTATTAAAAAGGGAGCCTTCGTGTCACCATCGACTACGGTCGGACAACTCATTTAGATATATCTGTGTATGTGTGTGTGTGTGTGTGTGTGTGTGTGTGTGTGTGTGTGTGAAAAACACAATTTGCATCATCAGATTACCATGTTTTGTTCAGGAATATCGTCAACAAGATGCAAATCAACGTTCTCAAAAAAAAAAACCCGGATCTTCATTGAAGAGGGAGAAACGTGATAATTTATATAAAGGAACACTTAATTTATGTTTTAAATAATTTTTAACTGTATCTGTCAATTATTAATTTTTTTGCTGTTATTTTTCTATGTCTTCTAATTTTCCAAATTCTATGAGAATTAATTTGACAGGGGACACTTTGTAAAAACCTATACGTAAATTGACATGAGTTTTTATTGTAGAGCCCCTTATTTACCAAATTGATATTGTATATATAAGTGTATGCTATGTGTGCATATATATTTATGAATTAACACATTATATATATATATGCATATGTATATATATATATGTGTGTGTGTGTGTGTGTGTGTGTGTGTGTGTGTGTGTGCGTGTGTGTGAATTTTCTATATGTGTGTATGAGAAGGTTATGTTTATATATATAGTTATACAATGATATATTATTCTTATAAATGTATATATTTCTACATATGTGTGCGACTGTTTTATATATGTATATATATATATATATATATATATAGATATATATATATATATATATGTTCCTATCATATATACACATACATTCACACACACACATATGTGTGTGTGTATGTGTGTGTGTGTAAATAACTATATGCGTGTGTGAGTGTCTGAGTGTTGCATATGCATATATATATATATTCATATATTCATATTATATATATATATATATATATATATATGTTTATATATCAATAAACGAGTGTGAATAATAATCTATTATATATACATTTATATATTTATCTATCATATATATGTATGTGTGTGTGTGTATAAGTGTGTGAATGCGTGAGTGTTATATATATATATATATATATAGTGACATCGCATCGATGTGCTGCAACGTAGAGTTTTGGAATTCCGAAATGATTTATTCGGCAGGCTGCGAAAGACAACGAAAACACAAAATGTAATCCTTATTTTTTTCTAGATTTTCCAACAAAAACAGGATTATTTAAGAAGCTATATCTTTAACAGTTAAACTGCGAGGAAGTCTCTTTTTTTTTTGATAATCAACATTTTTTCTGATAGATTCACGTGTAAATATGCTATCGACGTAGAATTGAAGGAGCTGGTATATTTTACCGTCAATGTTCATGGAAAAACCAAAAAGACAGAAAAGAAGATAAAAAGAAATGAGGGACCTTATTAAAATCCGAAGTCGGTAAATGGTCGACTTCATCCCATGCGCAGCGGGGACACCGTCCAATTTAAGATTGGAATAAGATTGAAAGCAATCAATGATCTCTTCATTTTGCTTTTCCTTTCTTTTGTCTTCCTTCCTTCCTTCCTTCTTTCCTTCTTTCTATTTTTTTTAAATTTTGATTCATTATTTTTTGTCTTTTATGCAATTTCGTATACGTCGTTTAACAAGACAGGAGCATATTCTTTTTATTAGATTTATTTTTGTTATTGTTGCAATAACTGTTATTAGATATAATATTAATATTCTTTTTTTAATTATTTTCCTCCTCTAATTCCATGTGACAGGAACGGCACAAGAATGCTGCAAGCTATATTAAACAAATCCTGGAAGCAACATCCTACAAAACAACAGTTGTACGGACACTTACCTCCTATCTCTAAAACCATCCAAACAAGACATGCGGTACAATGCCGGAGAAGTAAGGACGAACTCGTTACCTCCACATGGTCTTGCAAGTGTGAAGAGATCCATAAACAACAGGAACTTATATACAAGTACTCTTTACGAACACAAGATGTAGTCTTAAAGACCTGCCGCAATATAGAGATGAACGGCGATAGAGAGTTAGGGAAATCTGTGCGAGCAACGTGACATGATGATGATGATTATTAATATTCTACTTATGACAGTCATAAACATTTGCTTTTGTGGTGTTTTTAATGTGTTTATCATCTGCCTTGACTACGTGCTTAGTATGTCTGTTGATATAATGAAATATAACGGTATCAAGCGAAAAAAAAAAAGGAAAGAAGCAGATACCCGCACAAACAATTACGGACGCGGACTATGCTAATGACATAGCGCTTCTGGCAAATACACCCACCCAAGCCGAAATCCCGGTACACAGTGTGAAAAGAGCAGCTGCAGGCATAGGCCTCTATGTCAACACAGACAAGACGGAATATATGTGCTTTAATCAAAGAAGTGACATCTCCTCACTAAATGGTAGTTCTCTGAAACTAGTGGATAAGTTCACCTATCTAGGAAGCAGTGTCTCATCAATCGAGACAGACATCAACACGTTACTAATAAACACATGGACAGCCTTGATAGGCAATCGGTCATATGGAAGTCAGATCAGACTGATAAGATAAAACACAGTTTTTTCTAAGGAGCGGTCGTGTCGATATTGCTATATAGATACACTTCACGGACGCTAACTAAACGTATGGAGAAAAAGCTTGACGGCAATTACACAAGAATAATGTGAGCAACATTGAAAAAGTCCTGGAGGCACCCCCCACACACACACAAAACAGCAGCTATACGGCTACCTACCACCCATCACGAAAACTATTCAAGTTAGACGAACCAGACATGCGGGAGAAGTAAGGACGAGCACATAAGTGACATATTTCTGTGAACCCCTTCACATGGACGGGGGGGGTGTCCTCGTGGTGTAATGGTTAAAGCGATGGACTGCGGAATCGTAGTAAGCGAGTTCGTACTCAAGTCACGCTATTACGTTCACTTTTGGGCAAATACCCTTGGGAAAGGTATGAACCCCCTTATCCTTTCAGCTATGGGTTAAATAGTACCACTACTGTTCTCCTAGGAGAATGGCTTTGGCATTAAATAACCTACTGAGGTTGATATGCCATTAAACAAAGAAACCAAACCAAACCTTCACATGGACCAGCAAAGGTGGGACAACCAGCTAAAGCCTATATACAACAGCTCTGTGCCGATACAGGATGTAGCCTTGAAGACTTTCCGGGAGCAATGGGCAATAGATACGGGTGATAACAAAAGGTCAGGGAGATATGTGCTGTCGAGCCGACTTGATTATGATGTTCATTTGTTTTTGTATTTTTTTTAATTGTAATTTTACTGATTTGATGTTGTTATTGATATACTAAATTGTCAAATTATAATTACTAAAAGCACACATCGAAATTCAAAACCTTATAAGTTTTGTTTTTCGTATTTTGGCTTTGTTCTTTGTTTAATGACATAAAAACCTCCGTGGGTTATTTAATGCCAAATCCATCCTTGTGAAAGAGCAGTAGAGGTAATATTTAAACCACAGCTCGAAGATATAGGGTTCATGCCTTTCCCAAGAACATTAGTGCCAAAGTGAATGTGATAGCGTGACTTGATTTCGAACCTGCTTACAAAGATATCGCAGTCCAGTATGTTACCAGCTCAATCACCGGGACTCCTGGAAGATCAATTTGAATTCAGTTTTCATTTTTTTTTCCTCAGTTAATTAATGCGTACTGAAAATTATTCTTCAAATTTTTTATTTTAGAGATTTTTGAAGATTTTAAATATTATTTCATGAAATTTCGCATAATTTTCTTTTTTTTTTTTTTTGAGTTATGAATAAATTTCCAAAATCCAAAATAAATTTTCAAAAAAGTTTTTTTTATTTGTTTAACTCATCATTACTCTCTCTCTCTCTCTCTCTCTCGCACGCTCGCTCGCTCGCTATCTATCTATCTATCTCTTTCTTTTCACCTTCTTCCCATTCCATCGACGCAGAATAACAAGCGCCCGATGTATGGCGTTACCGGTTCCTCTCTTTTCCCTTTCATTCTTTCTTTCTTTCTTTCTCCTGAATCAATAAGAATGGTCCATTATTTATCTGAGTTGATAAAAGAGCGTAACAGTCGAACATATGAGTTCATAGCTTACTCTATTATTATTCTCGATTATTGGTGTTTGATGATATTACTATAATGCAGGGCTTCCCACATATTTATCAGAATCACTCCTTGTTGAAAAATTTAAATAATTGACAATTGCCGACATTTTTCTTAATCTGTTTCAATGCGGGAACAAAATTAGGAATATTCTAGTATAATAATAAACGACTCTATTATAAAACAAGATTAATCTTAATTTTTAAAAGGAAATAAGAAGATAGACAGAAAACAGTAAATTTACTCAATATGGCCGCCATTTTTTTTTTTTTTTAATTATTGTATCAACACGCATTCGAAACGATTTGTGTATGCCTTTAAAATCATTTTTTAGACATTTTATTCCATTCCTCCTCAATTGCTATCTTTTGCAAACCAACATTTGGATGGGAAGTTGCATTTGTTTTGTTTTCTAAAATTGCTGTCTTCACGGTTTTCTCATAGACTTCCAATTCATTACCATGATTTTTTTATTGATGTTGCGGGGTCCTTCTTCATCGCCGTAACGAGTGCAATCAAAAAACCTTCTTTTCGTATTTTGTTAAATCCTTAAAAAGTTTCTTCTGTAATTTTTTTTTTTTTTTTTTTTTTTTTGCTTTCTATACTATAGAAAGAATCTTTTGTTAGGTGTCGGTGTTAAGCAAATCATAGATTCTTTGTCGTTTCTTTTCTTGCTCACTCATCTTGGACTGAGTTTTGTTTTTCGTTTTTTTTAAGTGCTTGAATAACATAACTAATCATGAAAATCAAGATTTTTCTCGTTTTTCTAAAAAATTGGACTAATTAGACTAAAAGATAAAGTTTTTCAAAATCATTCCATATTTTGTTCCACACCCTCTGTATTTCTTACAAAATACAGAAAAGTTATCATAAATATAAGACTAAGTCATATGATAACAACAATAAATACCTAACAATACAGAAACTGAATCAACAAATGAACATCCGAATCTCTTTAGTCAGAGTGGGGTTTTCCGTCGATACTATTTTGATTTTAAATTTATTCGTTAAAAGTTTGCTAGGGTGGATTAAAATTTTAATTTTCAGCCTCAGTAATTTATTTTATCTTTTCATTATTTTTCTTTGTTTTTCTTAAATCTATATTGTTATTCTAATTATCAGATTTTTCTACGTTTTTATGATGATGCTAAGAGCGAATATAGATACCTTCCTAAAATGACATTCAATGGCGAATTAGACAGGAAATTGTTTTATTCTCTAAAGTTGATTATTTAATGTGTATTTTTAAATGAAATTCATCAATCATAGGTCATTTTTACTTGTATATTGTTTTATATTCATATACCCAGATAATGAGAAATTTAGTATCCGTTTTGTTTGCTTTGGGTTTTATGACATATCAATCCTCGTAGGTTATTTAATGCCAAATCCTCTTTATATATATATATATATATATATATATATATATATATATATATATATCAAATATATTTTATTTGGTTGCGTTGGGTTTTATGGCATATCAACCATTGTATGTTATTTAATGGTAAATCCTCTTTATAAATATATATATATATATATATATATATTAGATATATGATTTCTAAATACATTTGGTAGATAATATTTTTAAACGAGTAATTCACTTTAGCGCAAGTCATTTGTTTGCACTCAGTTTAAACGTCATAGGACGCAGTTTAAATTACAAACAGTTCGATTTGACCAACAGATAGGACCCTTGTCAGTTGTTACCACTCCGGCCAAGAGTGAACCTGGGAGCAATGGTAATGAAGGGGTACTACTGTGTTCGCCAATGGACTGGGAGACTTGGGTTCAATCTCAGGTCGCGTCATACCTAAGACTTTAAAAAATGGTACTTGATACCTCCTTGCTTAACACTCAGCAATATAAGGTACGTATCAAGGATTAAGTGGAGCAATCCTGGGAAAGGAGTAGCGCCCTCCCCTACACCTAGGTGTAGTAGCTATTGAAAAGAGAGTCTTCTGGTCACCCTCGACTACGGTCGCCAACTTTACTTTACTCCGTATGCCCCAAAGCTCCAGCATTACTGGAGCCTCATCATCAGATTGTTTAGTGTTATATCTAGGATAATCATTGCGGGCGGGGGAGTGTCTTACCCCTCTGCAGAGATGCAGTCGGTTTATTTTGCAGTCCCAGAAGACTGGGCCACTTAGTAATTCGAGGGTCGGCCAATGAATTTTAGTTTGGTTTTTTGTTTGTTTGCTGGTTTGTCTGTTTTGTTTTTTGTTTGTTTTTTTGGTAGGGGTCTTTTTTGTTTTGTTTTTTTTGTTGTTGTTGTTTGTTTGTTTTTTGTTTTTTTTTGTTTTTTGTAATGGCTCCTGGACCATCTCTGTTTTTTACAATCTTCTTACATAAATTTTAAATTCTTTGCACAAAACATACAAATTATTGATAAAATATCAATATACGGAACAAATTCTGTCAAGTAATTAATCCAATAGTTTCCAAAAATGCCCTCTTAAATACTTTTTCTTGCTATTTTTTTCTGAAATCCCACAATTTAATCTTTAAATTTTCTAACTATTTCTGTTTTGATATAATTAGGCAATTCTTTTTCCCAAAATACAATACTTCATTAGTCAAAACAAAAATCCAATTTGTTTGTAGACTTGAATTTTTAAATCTTTTTAGACAGTAAATTTTCATTTCGAGGAGAAATATTGAAAATATGTCAACCATAATTGGAAAATCCATTTATTTTTTTGTAAGTTTCTATTAGACCACCTCATATTTCCTTGTAGAAAAGTTTTTAATCCTAATTTCTCTTCGGACAAATACCCCTGGAAAAGGTATGAACCCCATTATACTCCCAATTATAGGTTAGATAGTAATACCACTGTTTTTCTTGAAGGAGGGATTTGCCATTAAATAAACCAAAAAGGTTGATGTGCCATTAAGCAACCAACAAACAAACAAACAAAATCTAATTTCTCTCTGTAACAGAGATCTTTTATTTTATTTTGTAACACTCCTTTGTATGTCCTCCAATATCAATCATCATCATCATCATCATCAAGTGGCGCTGCCAGGACGGATCTCCCTGACCCTCTATTACCACCTGTCTCTATCGTCCATTACTCCTGAGAGGTCGTCAATGCTATATCCCCTATCGGCACAGAGCTGTTGTATATAGGTTCTAGCTGGTCATCCCGCCTTTGCTCGTCCATGTGAGAGGGTCCACAGCAGTATATCGCTTATGAGTTCGTCCTTATTCTCCAGCAGTGTCCTGCATGTCTGGTTCGTCTAAGATAGTTTTCACGATAGGTGGTAGGTGAGTGTATAGCTCCTGTTATGTAGGGTGTTGCCTCCAGGATTTGTTCAATATTGCTCGATGCCTTCTTATGTAATTGCCGTCTTCGCTATGCGTTTAGTTAGCGTCCATGAAGTGCATCCATACAGCAGTATCGACACGACCACTGAAAACACAGCCATCGAAAGATTACCAATATCAATATTACACTTCAATTTCAAAACACTGGAATCTATGCATGAATATAGTATTCTATATGAGGTCTTATTAGTGTTTTATATATTTTTAAAACGACGTGTGCCTCCATTGAAATAAAATTTCTAACCGTTGAGGCAAAATTTTATTTGCCTTCAACGCATTAGCCAAATATTGTCAGTTTTGATTCTATCATCAAAGCCAACCCCGAAGTTGTATAACTTACTTTTTTTATTTCCTGGTCGCTTAATTCATATGCAACATTAATGATTAGGGATCCAATTTGTAGTACATGGAAAACTCTAAACAGTTTTCTATATTAAATATCAATTTTCAAATATGACAATTCATTTAGATCGACTTGTGTTGTTTTTTTTCTCTTTTGTTTTTCGTTGTTTTTTTTTTATTTGTTAGTTTTTTGCTTTTTGTTTTTTGTTTTCGATTTTTTTTTTATAATGGTCCAACAAGTAGTTTAACATCATCAGCAAATATTTTTATTTCTGATTTTATATCTTTTCGTTCATCATTTGTGAATATCAAAAGCAACGAAGGTCTCAGTATTGATCCCAAAGAAATACCCGAAGATATTTTAGAATAATTGTTACCAATTTTTACTATCATAGTTCTCTCAGTTAAAAAGTATCTTACAATATCTACGGTTTTTTAGAAAAAAATTAACAATAATAAAAAAAATACCCATATTTATTTTGCTAACTTATACATATTTTCCAACTCCTCTGCTCGGCAGGATATGACACAAGGTCATTTTTAAGCGGAGTTTAACAGGTTTGAATTCAGAGTTTTCCTTCTCCTAGACTAGTTGCTCCACCAAGGCTATAGAACTCAGTCTGACCAACTATTTACCTATAGCTGGTTTCATACATTTCCCTAGGGTATTAGCGCTATGTGAAATGCAATCAGTCTCGTCCAGGATTTGAACTCGTGTCACCGTGTCCATTTCCAACGACGATAACCATTACACCACGGGCACCTCCTTATTTTGCTAAGTCATAGCGTCTTGATAATTTAACGTACTTGGTGTAATTCTAAATCGTTTCCTAGCTTAATCTCATTTTTTCCTTTTACGTGATTGGCTATTACTGTCCCAAGGTAATTCATTTTATGGATCTCTTAGTTTAGACAATTATAAAGCTTCAGTAATATTTTTAATTGATAATTTTTTATTTCTATTTAATTCTTCCTACATTTCGTTGATGTCAAGAGAGTTAGACTCAAAATTCGAATCAATATTATCTCCCTTCTTTTCACAAACTCTTCTGTAAGTTCAATCTTATCTCCCTTCTTTTCACAAACTCTTCTGTAAGTTCAATATTATCTCCCTTCTTTTCACAAACTCTTCTGTAAGTTCAATATTATCTCCCTTCTTTTCACAAACTCTTCTCTAAGTTCAATATTATCTCCCTTCTTTTCACAAACTCTTCTCTAAGTTCAATATTATCTCCCTTCTTTTCACAAACTCTTCTGTAAGTTCATAACAGTTTTTTTCTTTACAGTTTAGATGATAAATATGCTGTTTCACCTTAACTTCTCTTTCAATATATAAAGAAAAATGATTTAATGTCGCCTTACCTAATCTATTTCCCACTAGTTTACATCTAGTGGCGTCTTCTAGGTACCAATACAATCCTTTCGTTGTAAACAAATCTAAATATTACTTTTATATTCTAAAATGTGAACTAATTTAATTTAAACAACTAGACATTTCACCCATTTTACATAAAATAAATTTAAGCCTTTTTGATATTTTCAGATTTGTCTGACGTAAAAGGTAACTTATTCCAATGTTGTAGCAATATATATATTTTTTACGTAAATTTGAAGATTTGTATATACATATAATAGAAAAAAGTCTATTCAAGCAGTATATACTCTACTTAAATTTGGACACACATATATATATATATATATATATATATATATATATATCTTCTAATGAACTGAGCACTCTGGTATCCTGTCAGGCAAAATGTAAACAAACGAACGCTACTACATAATGCCTTGTAATATGACGTATGTCAACTGATGGCTAGGCGAGATGAAAGTCTAACGTAAAGTTGGGCGGGTTTCGATCCCAGCTTCAAACGTCCTACGTGTCTAGCCACTTTAAAGAGTTGTGATACAATGAAACAGTCAATCTGCGGATAATATATATATATATATATATATATATATATATATATATATATATATTGGTATATATATAGCAAAATACTTAATGGAATCAGATGTAGTTTCAGGGAGAAGGGAGATATAAATGAGATATAAAATTAAATATCAAATATTTTATTATCGATGACACTAAAGCTCTTCCATCCGGTAATTTGTCAAGTGATACAACCGGAAGACATCTGACTAAAAGTCAAAAATTTAAACGACAAATGAGTAAAAAGGGGGTGATATGAAATATGTTGGCTTGACAAGGGAGGAGGAAAGAAAAAAATGAATAAAACAACCCCAAGTCACGCCAGAAACATCTCCAAGAAGATGTAAAAAGTGCTTTGGATTCTGTTTACACAGAGACGGGCTATTAAACAAAATATAGATTACCTCGAGGACATTAAGATGTTGTTTAGTCTTCGCTCTGAGTAAAACAGCAAAGCACTCATCATTATAATTAACCGCACCGGTATTTATAGCATTTTAATGCTGGAAGATGGCGGAATCTAACATTTGCGAATGCCCGGATGTTTTAAGTTCATGAATTCATAGGATATATATATATATATATATATATATATATATATATATAATAGAAAAATGCTATTAGATTAGTTATTCTTAAAGCCAAAGATTTATTTTTTTCGAACCAATTCAAATTAGGTATTTTTAACATGTTTTCTATATAAATAGCAGATCCACCAAAAATTTGAATTATATTTGCTATCTTCTCATATTAATTTAGAATTTCGTATAGCTATTTTCGCTTTTTTTCTGAAAGACAAATTATGCTATATTTGTAAGCAATTAAGTTTAGTTCTAATATTTTGTTTCTCAACGAATTAGCGTTTCTATCCCAATATTTTCGAACTTACTCGATTTTTCTTTATTCGTTTAAATTTTCATTTTCGTTAATAGATTTTGCACTGACATTCTGATTTTCAGGGTTTGTTTTGTTTGTTTGTTTGTTTTTACATATACTATGTTATTTTTGTTTTTCTTTATAATCTCCTATTTTTTTTTTCTTTTTCCAAATTCAGCTTCTCTTCGAGTGAAGTCTGCACTCCTCTCTTCTCCATTTTTCATTGTTCTTGTAAATGTATTATTTTGAAAAAAAATTAGCGTCTTCTCTATGTCTTGTTATGACCATTAACAGTCTGTTTTGTTTTATCTGATGTACTGCTCTGATTATAATCTTTTTTTAGATAGTTCTTCTTTATAAATCAAGTATGATACCTTCTTCTTCTTCTTCTTCTTCTTCTTCTTCTTCTTCTTCTTCTTTAGTGTCACGGTTCTTCTTCTTCTTCTTCTTCTTCTTCTTTCGTGTTACGGTTCTTCTTCTTCTTCTTCTTCTTCTTCTTCTTCTTTCACATATTTTTCCACTCTGTCGTTCATCATTTTCTTTAGTGTCCTTCTTGCGATATCTGCTCACTTTTTATCTTTTTTTTTTCTTTTCATTTAAAAATCCTTAATATCTTTTCTGTTCTTTCAATTATATCAACAATAGAGTTTCTTACTTCATTTTAAATTTTTACCTCACAATATATTTTGTCTTCCTTAATTACCTGTTTTTCTTTTACTTGTATTTCCAATGAGAAACAAAAAGGCCATTTCCAGTCGTGTATTTTGTCATAAATTGCTTTTGTGAGTCCTTGTAAACCCACACATTTAGGATGCCACCATCTGTCACAACATTTAAAATTCATAAGTAATATTTTTAGTTTCTGGTCCTTCTTCCCACGAACAAAGTGCCAACACTTTTTAATAAGTAGATCTTTAAACCTTTTTCTTTCACATACCTAGGAAGCAGTATCTCATCCTACCGAAAAAGACATTGACACGCGGCTAACGAAGACATGGACAGCTATCGATAAGCTATCGGTCATATGAAAGTCAGACCTGCCTGATAAAATGAAACGCAGTTTCTTCCAAGCAGCGGTCGTCTCGATACTGCTATATGGATGCACTACATGAACGATAACTAAACGGCTCGAAAAAAAGCTAGATGGCAACTACACAAGAATGCCGCGAGCAATAATGAACAAGTCCTGGAGGTAACACCCACAAAACACCAACTATACGGCCACTTACCTCCGATGACGAAAGCTATCAAAGTTAGACGAACCAGACATGCAGGACACTGCTAGAGAAGCAAGGAAGAGCTCATAAGTGATGTACTCCTATTGACTCCCTCATATGGCCAAGCAAAAGCAGGACGACCAGCTTGAACCTACGTACAACAGCTCTGTGAGAATACGGGATGTAGCCTTGAGGACCTGCCAGAAGCGATGAACAATAAGGAGGAGTGGCGAGAGAGGATCAGGGATATCCTTGCTGACGGCACGACATGATGATAATGATGATAATCTTACAATTATACCTAAAATAATTTCTTGTGTGAGAATACTTCAATACAATTGTATGTACCGTGAGATGACAGAGATGTGACAATAAGCCCATTAAAATCGTTTGCATAAATATAAAATGTTAGATAAAGCTTTCAAAAACACAGAAAATATTTAAAACAATTGACACTTAATTTTGTTTTTGCTGTCGATATATTGATCGTTCAAGTTTAATAGTTTCTTCATTTGCGTTCTTTAGATTTTGATCATTAAAAAAAATTTGAAAAACACGTCCGTTAAAAATCAAAGGCAGCTTTTTCTTAAAAGGTGAATTTTGCCTCAGGATTTCGCAATAGAAAACACCGTTTACAGTTGCACCGTTTTCAAGGAAATCAATAGTGATGAGTCCTTTTATATTCCAGAAGACTGTCAGCATGACCTTATTTACTGACTGCTGTTCTCTTAACTGTTTTTTTGTTTTTTACTGGAGATTCAAAGTGTATCTATTTCAAGGACTGTATTTTTGAAGCAAGCACTTTGTAGCAAATCCATGTAAAACCTATTTGTAAATATCTTTTGACTAAAACATGCTTCTTATTGCACTTGCCTTGACGGCTGGGGCTGTAGAATACACCGACCTGGCCACTACAGAGGGGTAAGACGCCTCCCCGCAACGAGTGTACTTGATATGACAGTAAGCAATCTGATGTTATGGTTCCAGTGATGCTAGAGCTTTAGGGAATGCGGAGCACCCCTTCATTGCCATTGCCCCCAAGTCTACTCTGGCCCGAACTGGTAGCACCTGATAGGACCCTCTCTATGGGTTAAATAGAACTAAATGCTTATTTATGCTAAACTGAATTGTGTAAATTATAAATGTTTGACTAAACTGAATAGCTTGATATAATTAAACTGTCTACTTACATTTAAACTGTGTACTTATGCTAAACTGAATTGTCTGAAATTGAACTGTTTTTGACAGAGAAACTCTACTTACACTAAACTGATTTGTTTAATATAGAACTGTTTTGACATTTAACTGTGTGTAAACAAAACCTCTATTTATACTAAACCAAATTAGCTGAATTAGAACTGTTGGAATAAACTGAATAGCTTGAAATAGAAATGTTTTTGACAATTAAACTGTTCACTCATGCCCAACTGAAGTATTTGAAATAGAACTGTTTGCATAAAAATGGATTTGGCGTTGAATAACCTACAATGGTTGATATGGCATAAAAACCCAACCAACCAACCAACCAACCAACCAAATCTTTTAACACATCGAACATTTTGCAAATTTCATATTTTTATAATGTCCGGAACTAATTCTTCGCCGTCAATTTTGTAATGTTCCATGAGTGTGTATGGGAGGGGGGGAAATTTGGCCGACTCATAAAAATCTGAGTCTGGAATCCTGAACAATACTAACTGGCAATGTTACATTTCCCATCTATTTTGCATACGCACGTGTTTTTCAACTCATCCCACGTCTGACCTCTCACAGACCCATTTATATATCCACTTTTTCAAGTCACATGATCTCCAGTAGCACATTCCATTTCAACACTTGTGTTTGTTGGCTAGAGATCCGTGTTCAAATCACACCAATCGCTATCGGCACATTCTTCTAAATAACACATATGATTTGCACTTCTCAGCCATGAAAAATTTCAGTATTCCTTTTTTTTTAATGATTGCTCTCTGTTCAATCATAGAGCACTCTGTTTGATCTGCCACCATTCTGAATAGGCTTAAAAAGAATATTTTTGCGAGATTAAAATAATCTTTGCTATACCCTAATTCCAAATGAGTTGACCTTGATGGAAAAGAATTAGGAAAAATGAATTATTTTACTGTAAAATCTCCCTCTAATTTATTGAATGACGCTTATATTTAGATAGATGAAGCCACACAGTATCAAATAACATATTAATACTTTATCCTCTTCACAGATTTATTTAGTGTTTCTGAATACGTATCACTAAATGTTATTTAGTGATACACTTACTATATACACTTACTAAATACACTTATTCATACTCTTTCTAAATACACTTACTAAATGCACTTATTAATGCACTTACTAAATGCACTTATTAATATACTTTCTAAATACACTTATTCATACACTAACTAAATGCACTTATTAATACACTTAATAAATACACTTCTTAATACACCTACTAAATACACTTACTAAATGCACTTATTAATACACTTACTAAATACACTCACTAAATACACTTACTAAATGCACTTAATAAATACACTTACTAAATGCACTTATTTATACACTTACTAAATACACTTATTAATACACTAACTAAATGCCCTTATTAATACACTTTTCAATACACCTACTAAATACACTTACTAAATGCACTAACTACATACAACAAAATAACAATGCTTTCTTTTTCTTCATTTGTGTTAGTGGTAATTTACTAAGCTTTTTGCTTAGATGTAGCACAAGGCCACATGAATTGGGCACCCAATGAGAATCGAACTCACTCGTGTAGGTTTGCTAGTCTACCTTGCTAACCATTACACCACCCGAGGTGCCCTTTTCATTTGTGTTAGTGATAGTTTCCAGTTTTTCGTTTGCTTATGTTTCATTTGAAAAGCTTCACATGGACTAACGAAATACAGCCGATGACAGGCGATTAGAAGGGCCTTTAATAATAAGAAGATCGAAAAGATAGCCAAGTGTTCTTGACCGAAACCTCTAATTTGGTCTAAATAATACAGAAGTACCTAAATTATAACTACTAATGGCTTTTGTGTTTTGTTATTCCATAAAATTCGGTTCTACTTAAAAAATAAACTTGCAACGATTTTTAAGACAGCCCAGTTTGCTGAGGTTGTAGAATACGCTGACTCCATCTCTGCAGAGAGGTAAGACCCCACCTCCTGCTGATGAATCTCCTGGATATGACACGAAACTGTGTGTGATAGAGATGCTCCAGTCCAAGATCTTTGGGGAATGTGCAGTACACCTTCAATGTCATTATTCCCAGGTCCACTCGGGCCTGGAGTGTTAGTACCCATTAGAGCCACAAGAATGGATCAAAGAGAAATATTTAATCTTTTACTATACGGGAAACCATTTAACCGTGGCAAATAGAATTGTTAGTATTAAATAGTAATACTTGAAACCGTTTAAAGATTGTTACCAACAAACTATTCGTTACAAATCATATAATCCCACCGAGAAAGAAGGGAACTAATTGAGAATTGGCCCAATGAACGATTGTCAGCGTGAAACCAACTTAATTTCATATTAATTTGTGTTTGAATTACATAAAAATTTCAATTCCCAATTTATGGATTATCAAAATTACCCCATGTTGTGTTATTATGCTTACCGTTGCATTTTGGGAAGATTTCTGGAAATCTAAGCGAGATACATCTTGGTTCGAAACTATGTCAAATTACATATTATGACAAACCTTTTCTTGCGTCCTCTTTGAAAAGGACCAGTTAATTTGAGAAACTATGATCAATACTGTTATTCATCTATTTTAAAGATTGCATGTAAAACATCTTAAGGCGACATTAAAAATCCACCAATTGTATACTGATTATGTTATGAACACAAATCGGCATTAACCGAGGTATTTGAAATTGATTTTAAAGTTTAATTTACATCTGTGATAATACCTTTTTCTCTAAGGCTTGCTTTTAGCAAGCCTTAGAGATTCCTTTTAGAATTTGATTCATGTGGCAAAATTAGTTTGTTGCTTAGAAGGAAGTCTCGTGATTCAATTTAAAGTTCCCGTTATATATGCAGCAATAACTGTTGTGGTGAAAAGGAATCTTTAGTGATTCCTTGCAAAGTTTCTGTTGCATATGTGGCAATATTCATCGTTGGTTAATGAGAAGCCCGAGAAATTCCTTCTAAAGTTTCCGTTGCACGTGTGGCAATATTTGCTCTTGGTTAAAAGAAAGCCTAAGATATTCCTTGTAAAGTTCCTGAACATACATGGCAATATTTGTTTGTTAAAAGAAAGACTTGGAGATTCCTTGTAAAATGTTCGTTACACATGAGGCAATATCTGTCGTTGGTTAAAAAGGGATTCAATGAGATTCCTTGTAAAGTTTCTGTTACAAAAGTGGCAATATTTTTTGTTGTTTAAAAGGAAATCTAAGACAATGATACAAGGTATATCTTAAGCAGAGTACAGCCGGTTTGAAATCAGAATTTTTCTTCTTCGAGACTACTTGCCTTAACAAGTCAAAGGAATCCAGTTGACCTTACAAGATATCTGTTGATGTGGTGATAGCAGATGGATACTTGACTTTTCTAGGGGCATTAGCACGAAGGTGTAATGGTTATCGTCGTAGGAACTGGACACGGCGACTCGAGTTCAAATCCTGGACGAGAATGATTGCATTTCACATTGCACTAATACCCCTGGGAAAGGTATGAATCCAATTATTCTCCCTTTGGGTAAATACTAGGACAGCCTGGGTTCTTCAGCCTTAGTAAAGCAACTAGTCTAGGAGAAGGAAAACTCTGAATTCAAACCTGTTAAACTCCGCTTAAAAGTTGACCTTGTGTCATATCCAGCCCGAGCAGAGGGGTTGGGTAAATAGGATTAGCAAAAAGTGAAACTGGCCTAGTCGGCTGAGGCTGTAGAATACACCAACTGCATCTCTGTAACGAGTGTCCAAGATATGAAACTAAAAAAAATCTTATGGTGAGGTTTATTAAAGCTGGAGATTTGGGGAATGCGGAGCACCCCTTCGTTGCCATCACTCCCAGGTCCACTCAGGCCCATGGTGGTAGCACTTGATAGGGTCCTATCTCTAACTCAAAAGAACTAAACTGTAATTACTCTAAATTGAATTGTTTGAAATTAACTGTTTTTACATTCAACTCTGTGTAAACAAAAAATCTGTACTTATGCCAAAAATGAATAGTTTGAAATAGAACTCTTTGATCATTTTTCTGTGAGTGTTAATAAATGACAGATGTTTAATTGAATTATTGGTGATATATAGCAATACTTGGAACCATTCAACTTTGTTGACATGCTAAACTAAATTATTTGAAATAGAATTACTTTTACATTTAACTTTGTGTAAACAAAAAAACTGTACTTAGCTATACTGAATTGCTTGAAGTAGGACTGTTTTTTACATTTAAACTTTGTATTTATGCTAAACTGAAGTAGATTTGGCATTTATTGTATCGAGTAACCTACCTCCCCTATGGGCCGTAAAAGAAACAAATTCTAAATGGAGTCTCTTAGGCTGGCTTTTAAACAACGAAAAAGGTATTATCACAGATGTAAATTAAACTTTAAAATCAATTTCAAATACCTCGGTTAATGCCGATTTGTGTTCATAACATAATCAGTATACAATTGGTGGATTTTTAATGTCGCGTTAAGATGTTTTACAGGCAATCTTTAAAATAGATGGATAACAACTCAGTGAAAATTAAATTAGAAATTTATAAAATCAATGTATATATTAAGGAATTCAATCCAAAATATGTAAAAAATTGCTCGCTGTTATTTTTGTTCAAACGTATGATCAAGAAAAAAGATAAGTCGAGCAAGTCAGAAAAACGTAAATGACAATATTTTGCTTGGAGCTCTCTATCCAGATGCAATGAAAAGAGGAATGCGTGAAAAAAATAACGTACCAGTTCCGATCAAATCTTATTATAATGGAGACTATGTTTATCGGTAACCACTGATGTCACAATTCCCTTAGTTATTTACGACATATTCTTCATGGTTTTGTTTTTATTCAAATCTTGATTAATAAAGAAAAGTATTTTATATTTCTTATACTGTGGGCTTTACCGACATCTGTGATTAGTCTTCCAGCCCACCAACCGGATGAGTATGGCACAAGGCGTTTTTAAGGTGAATCCGGGCGCAGGGCCGTAGCCCACACGCGCATGGCATTTTGAAAAATACCTCGGGCCCTGTCGGCATTCTCATAAAGAGGGGCGCCTCAGGCACCAGACAATTAACCTAACCCCTCCGAAGAGGGTTAAAGCCTGGAGGGAAGGCCCCCTGATGCCAGAGGGATCTGCAGTGCCGAGGCACACCCGACCGGAATCGAACAGTGGTATTTGTCTTCCGGCCCATCAATCGGATGAGTATGGCACAAGGCGTTTTTAAGGTGGATCCAGGCGCAGAGTCGCAGCCCACACGTGCGTGGCATTTTAAGAAATACCTCAGGCCCTGTCGGTATTCCTCTAAAAAGGTACGCCTCAAGCAATTAACCTAACCACTCTGAAGAGGGTTAAAGCTTGGTGGGACGGCCCCTTGAGTCCAGAGGGATCCGCACATCCGACCGGAACCGAGCAGTTGACATGCTTTACCTACATCTTAATGAGACGCAACTCTATTTAATTATACAAACAAATAGCGGTTTATAGTTTATACGAGAAGGTTAATGTGCATATTGTTCTTTGAGATGTGATTATAATAAAGATGTACTCAGTATTATTGATTTCTTATTGTTTGGATTCATTTCAATAAATATGAGCAAAAGTCCCATCTACGAATCTTAAAAGAAATTCGTTAAGAAAAAGAAAAAAAATGTAAATTTTACTCTTTTCTAATTTAGTTAAATAATTAAATAATGAAACTTCAGCTATGAAAGTGATGCGAAAACCTAACATCGCCATTGTTCTATTCTTTAGGTGCCTTTGGTGGTGTAATGGTTAGCAAGTTCGACTAGCAAACCTACACGAATGAGTTCTATTCTTCGATTTAATTGTTGCCAAAAAATTTTGAATTTCCTGTGCAATTTTATTGTAGAAACTTTAGATTTTCTTGCACAATTTTATGGTTGCAATTTTTAGATCTTCTAGCAACATCTAGTTGTTGCAACTCTACTTGAAATAAGATTAACATTATAATTTAATTCTAAATAATATTAAATGATATATTTTCATTATAAAAACATATTAAAAGATATCCTGTATAATCTTACACAGAAACCAATTAAAACAACACAAAGAAAAGTATAATCGTTACATATGCGTTATTACTTAGTATTTATATTTATATATATATTTATTAGCATCCACAGACAGACTGTTTCGTTGTATCACAACTTCCCAGTGTGGCTAGACACGTTGGACGCTTGAAGCTGGGATCGAAATCCGCCCAACTTTACGTTAGACTTAGTATTATACCGCTCAGCCCAAAGCCGAACCACGTCAGCTTGGGAATTATTAGGGATTAAGTTGTTGCTCTTGTTTGTTTATATTTTATACCTTGCCAGATACCAAAGTGATCAATTCGTTCGAAGTCGATTTTCTTTTGACAGTTATATATTGAAGGAAAACGTTTCATTTTTTAATCTTTGATAAGTACAGGTCGTTCTGTACTTTGTGGCAAGGTTTAGGTTTTCTTGGGTTATTCTTTTGTAGAAAGTTTTAGATTTTCTGGCACAATTTTGTTGTAGCAAATCTAAAATTTTCTCGCACAATTGTTCGTAACAAGTTTTAGATTTTCTTGCACCATTTAGTTGTTGCAAATTTTAATTTTCTTGAACAATTTTTCTTGCAAGTTTCAAGCACCAAGCAATAATCTTAGTCCTGTGATCAGGTAAAGACACAAAGGGGTGTCCCTTGAAGCCAAGATTTCAGAGTAAGCTAAAACAACTTCCCGGCACGAATATCAGACGATCGGCCCGAAGCTCGATTACGGCCACGAAATTAGCGAGTTCGAACTCCAATTGCGTTTTTACAGTCACTTTCGAATTCATATCATAGCGAAAGATATGAACTCCATTATCTTCTATGCAATGAGTTTAATAGTACCACTGCCTTTTTTTTATTAGGATTGCTTTGGCATTAAATAACCCACGAAGGTTAATATGCTGTTAAACAATGAAATCAAACCACATTTGACGATTGCAGTTTTTTTTTTTACCACAAGGAAACAGCGTAAAACTGATAGTAATGCAGCAAACAACGTGTGGGATTAGTATACCTCGCTTATTTGAGGTTTTACTTTTAAAAATTGTTCATTTATATATATATATATATATATATATATATATATAAATGAACATTTATATATATATATATATATATATATATATATATATATATCGAAGTGCTCGTGGTGTAATGTTTGTCATCATAAGAAATGGACACGTTGAACTGATTTCAAATCCTGGACAAGGCTGTTTGCATTTCACATACCATTAATACTCTTAAGGAAAATTATGTTTCCAACTATTCTCCTTCCAGTTATGAGTAAATAGTAAGGTAGATAGGATCCTTTTGCCTTGGTATGGCATCCAACCTAGAAGAAGGAAAAGTCAGATTGCAAACTTGTTAAACTCGGCTTAAAAATTGACGTTGCATCATATCTTACTCATTCAGTTTGATTAATAAATATATATATATATATATATATGTGTGTGTGTGTGTGTGTGTGTGTGTGTGTGTGTGTGTGTTGAAATATATTTACAAGATATTTATGAATGCGTCCTACTACATCAAATCACACACACACACACACATATATATATATACTTTAAAATGAATAGTTCCACAAGTAAATTTGCTTTTCGGTCATGTATTCTTCTTCAACACATGTTTCTGAAGTTTTAAGTCGCGCTCAGGACCTAAATGGTTTATTTTAGCTTTCTCTTTGTTTTTTATTGTGGTGACTGTTTTGATAGTGTTGTCATCATCATCATCATATCGCGCTGGTAGCACTGATATCCCTGACCCTCTCTCGCCACTCCTCCCTATCGTTCATCGCCCTAGGTAGGTCTTCAGGACAACAGCCTGTATCCTCACATAGCTGCTGAATGTACGTTCGAGCTGGTCGTCCTGCTTTTGCGCGGCCATGTGTGGGGATCCATAAGAGTACATCTCTTATGAGTTCATCTCTGCTTCTCCAGCAGTGTCCTGCATGTCTGGTTCGTCTAACTTGAATAGTTTTCGTGATAGGAGGCAGGTGGCCGTACAGTTGGTGTCTTGTGGGGTGCTGCTGCCAGGACTTGTTCAGGATTGCACGCAGCATTCTTGTGTAATTGCCATCCAGTTTCTTCTCCAGCCGTTTTGTTAGCGTCCATGTAGTGCATCCATATAGCAGTATCGATGTGACCGCTGCCTGGAAGAAGCTGCGTTTCATTTTATCGGTTAGGTCTGATTTCCATATAATCGATAGCCTATTGATAGCTGTCCATGCTTTCGTTAGCCTTGTTTCGATGTCCTTTTCGGTTGATTCGACGCTGCTTCCTAGGTACGTGAATTTTTCCGGGGTTTGTCTGTTAATTTCTCTCATTGAATCAACGGAAAAAATTATATATATATATATATATGTATACATGTATATACGGAGGATGCAGTCGGTGTGTTATAAGCCCCACAGTCAGTTTACTGGTTGTTTAGTTGCTTAGTTGGGCGGTATGTTGGGTGAGTTTTACGGCATATACAACCTTGTATGGTATCAAATACCAAATCCTGCTTATCCATTTATCAAATAGATATGATTTGTAAACAATTTTTAGGTAACATTTTTCAACTAGCCAAATCTGTGTACATCAGTAAATGATTTTAAGTATAATTATCTAACACGAATAATTCTATTTACTGTTTATCATTTGTTTGCACACAACCAAATGTTTTCATCTATTACTAACCACAACTAATAATTCTGAATATTATTTGTTGGAATTTTGTTTATACGTAAATATGATATGATATCATATCTATCGTTCTATCAATCATTTTATTATAATAAAATATCTATCTATCTATCTATCTATCTATCTATCGATAGATAGATAGATAGATATTTTATTGTAATCAAATGCATCCGAATTTTAGATCAGATGAAAAAATACTCAAAAACAAAATATATAGATATACATCCCCTACAAACAATAATAATTCAGTTTTTTCTTATAGTTAAACAGTTTCAAGTATTGCTTTGCAATACTTATAATTCTATTTAACATCAGACATTCGTTTGCTCATAGTTAAATATTTCCAAGTATTGTCATCTAAATCTGAAAATTTAACATCTGTTATTTGTTTGCACACAGCTAAATGGTCAAACAGTTCTATTTGACCCTTTGATGGGAACCTATCAGGCACAACCACTTAGTTTCAGAGTGGACCTGGGAGTAATCTCAATGAAGGGGCATTCCACATTCCCCAAAACTCAAGAATTGGAGCCACACCATTAGATGGTTTACTGACTTATCCAGAATATTCGTTAATATGGCGTTCTTTCCTCTTTTCAGAGATTCAATCATTGCATTCAACAGTTCCGGCCAACTGGGCTGTCAGCGTAAAACTGTAGTTATTATCAGTTACGAATATAACAAGTCAATTTGATCAGTTATATAGAAACTATGGTGTGTTTCTAGATTAGTTGTTCCGTAATGGCCGTCATTCTTATCACAAATCATTATTATATGAATAAATGTGTGTATCTATTGCAACACGCATAATTGTGTGTGTGTGTGTGTGTGTGTGTGTGTGTGTGTGTGTGTGTGTGTGTGTGTGTGTGTGTGTGTGTGTGTGTGCCTGCGCGTGCTAGTTTCGTCTCATAGCGAACGGAGCTTTCGCTAAAAATAATTTCATATAATTCTGCTCGGTATGTGTTTTCAGTTCTATATTCTCTTATATTACCGTCTTTCCCCACCACCACCACTATTCTTATTTCATAGCACGCTCCAAGTACCTTTTAGTTAACAATTGACGCATGATAATTCAATTGAGTAATACCAGCAGAAGCTCACTCCCTTCCACGAGCCACTCCTTTCTCTAATGAGCCAGCCAATCAATGAGGATTTCTGACGTGTCTAGCGACGCGTGAAAGCCAGACCACTCTGGACGCCTCACTGTCTACTGGCCGAGCTCTCACCGTTTGATAGCCTTTGGTAGCGTTAGTAGATGAACTATAAACCACCTGGGATGTCGCTGAAACTATTCAAGGCAGCCAGGGAGAGGGACGTTGCCGGTAATCTGTTAATTGTCTCCGGCAAAGAAGTTGAAAAAATGGTTTTGCTTTTGAAGATGACAGATGGGATTACATGTGACATTCGTGTCGATCGCACAGCGGTGATCGAAGGATGATAGACTCTGAAAGGTGTTCATCATTCCTTCAGCTTATTTTTAACTTGTTTTCTTTTTCTTAGGACTGATTGCTGTTTCATCTCCAACTCGAATTGTGAAGTGTGATAGAACTCGTTATGAGAAAATACGCACCACTTATGAGAATCGTTTGGTTTCTTTATTAGTGGCACATCAACCTTCGTGAATGTTTTAAAGCTAAAGCCGTCATTATAGAAGGAAAATAGTCGTAAAATGTTACCCATAGCTCGGAGGATAAGAGGGTTCAAACTTTTACCAAGAGTATTTGTCTGTAAGTGATCATAAGAACGTGACTTGAGTTCCGGCTCGCTTACTATCTCACAGTTCAACACGTTAACCACTACGCCATGGAGATACATTCCCTTTTGAGAATAGAAAAGAGTCTTTATTCAAGGTTATATAGACAATTTCTAACCAAGAAATATTTCTAAGAATTTATCCTCTTCATCTTTTTTCACAGTGATAATACTTACATTTATAACCGTTAATTCATCGCTAACAACTCGTAGCTAACAATTTAAAACCATAAAAATTCCAACAGAAATACTTATCAATAGACGTTTCATACAACGCCATTCACCCCGAGCTTTGTTTAACAATATTAAAACCTCCATTCATATCTATCCATTCATAGTTCTTCACTCATTGCCAGCAACTCAGGGGTTGACATCGTGGTGTAATGATTAAAGCGATGGACTGCGGAATCGTAGTACGCGAGTTCGTACTCCAGTCACGCTATTACGTTCACTTTCTGGCAAATACCCTTGGGAAAGGTATGAACCCCCTTATCCTCCCATCTATGGGTTAAATAGTACCACTACTGTTATTGGGGGGTGTCCTCCTGGTGTAATGGTTAAAGCGATGGACTACGGAATCGTAGTACGCAAGTTCGTACTCCAGTCACGCTATTACGTTCACTTTCTGGCAAATACCCTTGGGAAAGGTATGAACCCTTTTATCCTCCCAGCTATGGGTTAAATAGTACCACTACTGTTCTTCTTGGAGAATGGCTTTGGCATTAAATAACCTACAATGGTTGATATGCCATTAAAAAAAGAAACTAACTCATAGTCAACAATTTATTGCCATAGACAATTCATTCCTAATACTTTATCTCGATCATTCTTCAACCATATCAATGCATCCGTTCATAGCCCTCAACTCATAGCCCTCAACTCATCGCCCTCAACTCATAGCCCTCAACTCATAGCCCTCAACTCATCACCTATAATTTATTACCCAAGAAAATTCATTCCACATAATTGATCCTGTTAATATATCTATCCAAACGCTCCTTCATGAAGAGGATTTGACATAAGGTCAATTCTTAATCGGAGTTCAGCTGGTTTAAATTCATGAATTGTTCTTCTCCTTGACTGTTGGTCAAAAGATACTAGTCTACCCTACTATTTAAGCATAATTGGAGAGCAGAACAGACATATTCATGCATTTGCGAGGGCATTAGCGTAAAGTAGAATACAAACAGCCTCATCCAGGAATTGAACTCAAATTACTAATTCCATTTCATACAAGTTTTTTTTTTTTTTACGCCAAGTGAGTTTTAGTGTTTAAGAATATAGATACCAGCAATCAATCGATCGTAAAAAAAGGAATTAAATTGGCCACCAAATGCCTACGTTACAATAAGCTGTATTTCACTTCGTTTGTTGTTATAGAAACGCTGACAACTATTGTCAACAGGTGAGGGGGAGGGATGGAGTAAATAAACCATTAATCAACAAGTGAATCAAGGAAGGTAATAGGTTTCGGCGTTGTTCTCCAAATATACATAAGATTAAAATTCAAAGAAACACTTTCGTCATACAGAAAGCTTTATTCAACGGTATACAAAATGGTGATAAATCCGAATGACCACTCCCTTGAAAAAAGTTTTTGCTACATGAAATAATAATAATAATAATAATAATAATAATAATAATAATAATTCGCTTTGTTTTGAAATGCAAGCAGATAATATAATCCTGGCCAGAAGACCTGACCTCGTGATAATTTTTAAAAAAGAGAACTTGCTGTATAGTGGACTTTGGCATCCCGGTGGACTACAAAGAGAAAATCATAGAAAACGAAAAGAGAGACAAATACTTAGACCTTCCCAAAGAACAAAGAAAGCCTGGAAACATTAGGATGATGGTGATTACCAATTGTAATTAGCGCGGTTGTAATGCCGCCTATATGCTTGTAAAATGGATTGGAAGTGTTGGAAATCTGAGAATGAATCAAGACCATCCATCGAGATCGGACAGAATGAAAGAGTCCTGGAGACCCGAGGAGACTTACTGTCACTCAGTCTCCAGTAAGAAACCATCGGCTAACGCTAGTATGAAAAACACTCAAATGAGTAAATGATAATAATAATAATAATAATAATAATAATAATAATAATAAGGACTTTGCTGTATCGGCTGACCACAGAATAAAACTGAAAGAAAGTGAAAAAAATGATAAGTACCTCGATATTGCAGGGAAACTGAAAAAAACTATGGAACATGAAGGGGACGGTTATACCAATTGCGATTGGTACATTCGGTAAAGTCTCTAAAGGATTATTAAAGGGACTGGAGGAGTTGGAAGTTGGAGTACGTGTTGAGACCATTAAAACTATAGTATTGTTGAGAACTGCCAGAATACTGAGAAGAGTCCTGGAGACTTAGAGGCTTGTTACTCAAACTCCAGTGAAAGCCCATCAGCCAACGATAGTGTGAAAAACTTGCAAGTGTATAATAGAGAGAAAGATATCGGAGGACAAGCCAAGACCATCCAAACAACACAGCATTACTGCCATAGATCAGAATACTGAGACGAGTCCTGGAGACTTGAGAAGATTTGCGGTCACTCAAGACTCTAGTGAAAGCCCATCAGCCAACGATGGTGAGAAAAATTCGCAAGAGGTGTAATAGAGAGGACATCAGAAGATGAGTCGAGACCATCCAAACTACAGCATTACTGACGTCGATCAGAATACTGAGAAGAGTCCTGGAGATGGCAGGAAATTTATCACTCAGACTTGAATGAAGAACTTGCAAGAAATAAAATAATAATAATAAAGGATAAATGAATACTTCCATTTTTCAAAGATGATATATTCAACAATTAGCAAAACTTGAATCAAATTAGAAAGACACGTCTCCTTATGAAGATACATTTTTCAACGGTTTTAAAAATAACTTGAAATTCAATTTTCTCCTTGCCACCCAAAATTTTAACTAATTTATTGATCGATTTATTATATCGGTATTTCAACCCATCTATGATTATATAGTGCTTAGAGGTTAGGAAATTGCGTTCATTTATATTTACGAGGAGCATACGATAAGTTTCCAGACTTTTTTCGAATGGGCACTTTTATTGATAGTACACACGTGGAACTCTATTCCCTTTCGAAGTAATCTCCTCCGGATGCAATGCATTTGTTGTACCGTTCCAACAACTTCTGGAAGGCCCCATTGAAGACATCTTGTGTGAGCGTGTCAATAACCTTCATCACAGCCTCTTTCATCTCCTCAATTGTCTCATAACGATAGCCTCTGAGCTTAGGGAATAACCAAAAGTCACAGGGAGAAAAGTCTGGACTATAGAAAGGCTGAGGAACTGTCTTGATGCCAATCTTGGTCAAAAAGTCTATGACAAGGATGGAGTTGTGGACTTGGTGGAAATGCCACTGACCTGATTTGAAGAGTGCTGGCCTCTCCCGGCGGAATCTCTTCCTGAACTCCCTTAAAACCTCAATATAGTAACCCAAACCCTAACCCAAACACTTTGGCCGATCAACTGTGGTGTATTGACTTCCTTATTCTTCCCACACCTTTCATCATCCCTCACAGACTCCCTGCCTTCCTTGAATCTCTTATGCCACTCCAAAACTGATGCTCGATTCATGCAAGATGCTCCAAAAGCAGTCTGAAGCATTCCATACATTTCTGTGGCACTTTTTCCAAGTTTAAAATAGAATTTTATTGCATATCGTTCTTCTAAAGTGTCAGATTGCATATTTGAAATTCACCTGCTGTGACAATCAGGCTTTAGTAGGGTTTATTCAAATTCCTGCTGTAGCTGTTCATTTGAACCTGAAATCATAAAAATTAGTCAGTCATCTCGTAAGATGTATAGCAATAACACACTGAGTTTTCAAGAGTCTGGAAACTTATCGTATGCTCCTCGTATATCAACGGTTTTTGATTATTGTTTTTTCAGATTGATTGATTGATTTTATCGGTATTTTAACCCATCTCAGGTTATTCTATGCTTAGAGGTTATGAATTCACGTTCATTATTAATGTTTTTGGGTATTTATTTCTTAAAATTGATAGATTGATTTCAACGGTGATTCAACTGATATAGAGTTATTTTATGCTTATAGGTTTAAAAACCACGTTCATATATATTTATGTTGATGTTTTGGGGTAATTGTTTCTTAAGATTGATTGATTTTAACGCTATTTAACCCATTTATGTTATCTTATGCCAAGAGGTTTAGAAATCACGTTCATTATTTATTTATATATACATTTACAGAGGGTTTTTTTTCACATTGAATACTAATGATTTTTTAACGTATATACTTGACCCATTCATATGATGCAAAGAAATACACTCATTCCGGGTCAAAGTAGATCTGGGAATAATATCCGTGACAGGATACACCACACTCCTTAGAACTACAGGATTTGAGCCTTACTATTCGATGCAGTTTAGTGACTTACCAATGAAACTTGTTCAAATGGTTTTACCCTTCTGAAAGAGATAGTGTGAGCGTATTCTAAGATTCACCAACAGGGATGTTGTATCTTCAGAGATTTTTTGACAAAGTTATGATATCAAGTATTTTCATCTAATACAAAAAATTTAAACGCAAATGCATTGGTTCGGCTGGGGCTGTAGAATACACCGACTGCATCTAGATAAAGCGGTAAGACTCCCCCAACGAGTGTCCTGGTACATAATACTAAACAATCTGATGGTGAGGCTCCAGCAATGCAGCAGCCTTGGTGAATGCAGAGCACCCCTTCATTGCTTTCGTTACCAGGCCCATTCTGGCCTGGAGTGGTAGCACCTGATATGGTCCTATCTATGGGCTGAATAGAACTAAACTGCGTACTTATACTAAACTGAATTGTTTGGAATAGAACTGTTTTGACATTTAACTGTGTGTGGACAAAAACTATACTTATACTAAACGGATTTGTTTGAATTAGAACTGTTTGACAAAACTGAATTGCTTGAAATAGAAATGTTTTTGACAATTAAACTGTCTACTTACATTTAAACTGCGCATTTTTGCTAAACGGAATTGTTTGAAATGAAACTGTTATTGTATGCTAAACCGAACTGTTTGAAATAGAATTGATTTTCTGTATAAAAATGGATTTGACATTAAACAACCTACAAAGATTGATATGCAATGAAATCCAACCAACCAACCAACCATAAAATATCCCAAACAAATACGAATAATTAAAAAAAAATAATTTCACTCTGTAATTTAATAATAATCCTTTGTAAACAATTATAGCTTCAAGTACTTATTCCTTTCACAAATAATTTACACACACTTATATTGTTTCAAGTAACTAATAACAGTCCTTTGTAAACAAGTAACTATTCTTCTTACAAATAATTTATAGTTATATATATATATATATATATATATATATATATACAATATTCCTACCAAATACAAAAATGTTCACACATTTGCATGGTTTCAAATATTTTTATTTAATGCTAATAGTTATTTCGTTTCTAGCAATTATTTCTATTTTATAACGATTATATGTTTGCACACAGTCATATGGTTTAAAGCAGCCAACTATAATCTCTAATACACAATTATAGCTACAAGTAATTATTTTTAGAATTATAATTTTCATCTAATTATATTGAATCAAGTATTCCTATCCAATATTAGTAATTTGGGAATAGCTATAGTTTTATCTAAAAAAAATCCTTATTAAATAATTATGGCTTCAAGTAACAATACAAATAAATTAAGATTATAAATAATGTATTTCTATAAAATGGCCAAGTCGGCTTGATCATCAGAATACAGCGACTGCATCCCTGCAGCGGGGTAAGACTCATCCTACTGAATTCAAACCTGTTAAACTCCGCTTAAAAATTGCCCTTGTGTCATATCCTGCCCGAGCGGAGGGGTTGGTAAATATGATTAATTATTTGTTTGCACACAGTTAAATGCTTTCAAGTATTGTTATATAACTGTCAAAATTTAACATCAGTCGTTTATTTTCACACATCCAAATAGATAAACATGATATGCAAGAGATTAGTTTGTCGGTAATTTGATTTCAAATGAGTTAAAAAATAATGTATTTGCACACTAGCATTGCAATTGTATTTACATAATTAAATGGTTAAAATTATTGCTGTCTAACATACATAGGAAGCAGCGTCGCATCAACCGAAAAGGACATCGACACGAGGCTAACGAAAGCATGGACAGCTATCAATAGGCTATCGATTATATGGAAATCAGACCTAACCGATAAAATGAAACGCAGTTTCTTCCAGGCAGCGGTCGCATCGATACTGCTATATGGATGCACTACATGGACTCTAACAAAACGGCTGGAGAAGAAGCTAGACGGCAATTACACAAGAATGCTGAGAGCAATCTTGAACAAGTCCTGGCGGCAACACCCGACAAGACACCAACTGTACGGCCACCTGCCTCCTATCACGAAAACTATTCAAGTTAGACGAACTAGACATGCAGGACACTGCTGGAGAAGCGGGGACGAACTCATAAGCGATGTACTCTTGTGGACCCCCACACATGGCCGTGCAAAAGCAGGACGACCAGCACGAACATACATTCAGCAGCTATGTGAGGATACGGGAAGTTATCCAGAAAACCTGCCTGAGGCGATGAACGATAGGGAAAAGTGGCGAGAGAGGGTCAGGGATATCTGTGCTACCAGCATGACACCAATGGGGTGTCCTCGTGGTGTAATGGTTAAAGCGATGCACTGCGGAATCGTAGAATGCGAGTTCGTACTCCAGTCGCGCTATTACGTTCACTTTCGGGCAAAATACCCTTGGGAAAGGTATGAACCCCCTTATTCTCCCTCCAGCTATGGGTAAATAGTAGGACGGACTAGGTTCTTCAGCCTTGTTGAGGCAACTAGTCTAGGAGAAGGAAAACTCTGAATTCAAACCTGTTAAACTCCGCTTAAAAATTGACCTTGTGTCATATCCTGCCCGAGCGGAGGGGTTGGTAAATAGTACCAGCATGACACCAATGATGATGATGAACATTTATTCTTCTAAATAATAATTTGTTTGCACACAATAAAGTATTGATTTTGAACTCTAAATATTCTATTTCAACATTATTCATTCATTTGCACGTAGGTCGTGGATCTATTTCTTCGGAAGCCGTTTTGGTTTTTCTTAAGTATGTTGTGGATTTTGGGTTCTATGCGGTTTCGTAGTCGGGCATTGTAGATTTTGGCTGCTATGGATGTAAGAGTTATGCCTCGGTAGTTTTTGGCTAATCCGAGGTCACCCTTTTTAGGGAAGGGGAGGATGCATCCCTTCATCCATCTATCTATCGGATTTTGATTGTATACTGCGTTGCAGTGTCGGAGCAGTATGTTGTCGAATTGTCTGGTCTTCCATACTTCTGGGGGAATCTCGTCCAGCCCTGCAGCTTTCCTATTTTTAATTTTTCTGAGAACTGAGTCGAGTTCTTCTTGTGTGAACGGTCCTAGTTTAATGTCCAATTGTTTACTAATTATTCTGATGATTGGTTCATGTGTTACTTTCGGTGGGTTTCCTAGTAGGTTTTCGAAGTGCTGTTTCCACAGTTTTATTCTTTCTTGTTGGTTTGCAGCTTTCAGTTTTGCTTTGGCTGTGCTCTTTCTTTTACTTACTTTGTTTATTGTTTGCTAGGATACCAATAATTCAGTTTTGATATGGTTAAAGAATTTCAAGTATATCTATTCATCATTAATAATTCTATTCAACATTACTCATTTGTTTGCACATGATGTGGGTCATGGAGTTGTATACTCACATAATAAATATGCTTATATACACATATACATATATATGCTGAATGAACCACGACGTCACAATGATAAAGGACGAGCAAAGGCTTCTTTAGAAAAATATGTACCTCTCACTTTATTGTAAGGTTTCGAAAAGGGTTACTCAGGGTTTTACTGTGAGAGGGAGTTGGAGACCGAACAAAGATTGCAATATATTGACCCAACTCTTATGGCCATCAGAGTTGTGTCTTTCTCGTTCTCCAGATGCTCAACCGGAGGGCCTTGGGCCCACTCTGCTGGCTTTCTCTACTGCATCTTATCACCAACTGGTCTGGTCCCCAAACTCCATCGGGGGTCCCGAGAGCCCCTTCGACCTGGTGTGGCTTTCCCTACAACATCTCGACTCTAACTCCAACAGTCTGACTTCCTGTCTTGACCGAGTTCAAAACCCACTCAATCGCCCACTCAATCGCCCACTTAATCTTTGGAATGGCATGTTTGATCGTCATCAAGCGGAAATAACTGTCAAGCGGTTCAGAGGTCACTCTCTTCGGGTGCATCTCTCTATGAGTGTATCATGGGATTTTTACCTTGTCCCATTTCGTCAGCCAATTTCCGCCGACGCGATTTCTTTCAATTACTGGCCATTGGGATGTGTCACTTCCTTCCGGTGCATCACTTTGGAATGGCATGTTTGCCCCGGCCGAAGGTCAATATATAACAATGGTAATATACGTGCTTAGAACATCTATTGATAAAATCAAAGAAAACGGTCTCAAGCTAACAAAGGAAAGAAGCAGAGGGAGCCCCGCACAAACAATTACGGACCCCAACTACGCTGGTGACATAGCGCTACTGGCAAATGCACCTACCCAAGATGAAACCCTGCTACATAGTCTGGAACGAGTAGCTGCAGGCATAGGCCTCTATGTCAATGACACAAGACGGAATATATGTGCTTTAATCAAAAAGGCGACATCTCTACACAAAACAGTATCTCTTTGAAGCTAATTGACAAGTTCACTTACCAAGGAAGAAATGTCTCATCAACCGAGACAGATATCAACACGCGACTGGCAAAGGTATGGAAAGCTACTGATAGATGATTGGACATATGGAAGTCAGACCTGATCGATGAAATAAAACGTAGTTTCTTCCAAGCAGTGATCGTGTCGATACTGCTGTATGGATGCACTAGATGGACGCTAACAACACTTATGGAGAAAAAGCTTGACAGCAACTACACAAGAATGCTGCAAGCAATATTGAACAAATCATGGAGGCAGTACCCCACAAATCAGCAGCTGTACGGCCACCTAACACCCATCACGAAAACTATCCAGACATGTTGGACACTGCTGGAGTATAAGGACAAACTCATAAGTGATGTACACCAGTGGACCCCTTCACATGGACGAGCAAAGGCAGGACGACCAGCTAGAACCTATACACAGCAGCCCTGAGCTGATGTGGGATGTAGCCCTGAGGACCTGCCGGAAGCAATGGACGATAGAGAAGGGTGACGAGAGGGGGTCAGGGATATCCGTGTTGATGGCGTGACATGGTGATGATGATGATGATTCAATTATCGTCCCTCATTTGTTTATACACAGTAAAATGAGCAGTTCCATTTGTTTTCACTCAGTTTAAATGTCAAACAGTTTTATTTTTACTCATAGATAGGACCCTATTTGGTGCAATCACTTAGGGATGGGGTCTTAACTCTCAGAAGAAATGTATTTGGTGTATTCTACTTCCCGTGGAGGTACTATTTACCAACCCTTTCCCGTGGAGGTGCCCGTGGTGTAATGGCTATCGTCGTAGGAAATGCGAGTTCAAATCCTGGACGAGACTGATTGCATTTCACATTGCACTAATACCCTTGGAAAAGGTATGAATCCAATTATTCTCCATCCAGCTATGGGTAAAATAGTAGGGCAGACTAGGTTCTTCAGCCTTGGTGAGGCAACTAGCCCCGGAGAACGAAAACTGTGAATTCAAACCTGTTAAACTCCGCTTAAAAAATTGACCTTGTGTCATATCCTATCCGAGCAGAGGGGTTGGGTAAATATGTATTCTACTTCTCGAACCGACTCGGCTAACAGTCCTTAGAGTCGATATTGATAAATGTGTTCACGAAATTAGAGACTACACTAGCTAAATCTTTTTTCTGTGAAGAAATAAAGATTTTCTGAGCCAGTTAATCAGTTATGTTTGTTTTCAGGATACCGAAACAATTTGCACTTGGTGGAATTTATAGAATTTCCAATTTTGCTATTGTCAGACGAGAGAACATTCCATTCTTTTAGTTTTACCAACAAGACACCTCTTATAATACTGTTGAAATTTTCTTTACAACTGATAAACGAAGGACTTTGTAAGGTTTCTGCTTTTTTTAATCGTAAATCCGACGAAGCGTTGTGATAAAATCCGTAATGAGAAGATTATTTGAGCGAAATACTTGTGGATTAAAATTGGTGACTGAAGACAGGATTTCAGACATTGAGGAAAAACTAAAAACATACCGGGCGAAACATTACAGTGATACAACCAGCAATGAAGAAAACATTATGCCGAACCATTCGTGAAAGAAGAACAACGACTCAATTCAGGATTCAAAAAGTACGATTTATGATAGCTATTACGTAATCTAATACAAATGATAGTTTGCCTAGTCGGCTGGGGCTGTAAAATACACCGACTGCCCCTCTGCAGAGGGGTAAGACCTCCCCCTAACGAGTGTCCTGGATATGACACTAAACAATCTGATGGTGAGTTTCCAGCAGCGCTGGAGCTTTGGGGAATGCAGAGTACCCCTTCATTGCCATCGCCTCCAGGTCCACTCTGGCCCGAAGTGGCAGCACCTGATAGGGCCCTATCTATGGGTTAAATAGAACTAACAGCATACTTATGCTAAAATGAATTGTTTGAGTAAACTGAATAGCTTGAAATAGAAATGTTTTTGACAATTAAATCGTACTTGCATTTAAACTACGTGTTTATGCTTAACTGAATTATTTGAAATAGAACTGTTTTTTGACATTAAAACTCTATATACACTTAACTGAATTGATACATATAACTGCTTGATTAGTTTGAAATAGAAATGTTTTTGACAATTAAACTGTGTACTTATACTAAACTGAATTGTTTTAAATAGAATAGATTTTTATTTACATAAAAATGGATTTGGCGTTAAATAACCTACAAAGGTTGATATGCCATAAAACCCAACAAACCAGGGGTGTCCTCGTGGTGTAATGGTTAAAGCGGATGGACTGCGGAATCGTAGTATGCGAGTTCGCACTCCAGTCGTGCTATTACGTTCACTTTCGGGCAAATACCCTTGGGAAAGGTATGAAACCCCTTATCCTCCCAGCTATGGGTTAAATAGTACCACTACTGTTCTTCTTGGAGAATGGCTTTGGCATTAAACAACCTAAAAAGAGTTGATATGCCATTAAACAAAGAAACCAACAAAAAAAAAAATCAAACCAACCAACCAACCAATGATAGTTATTACGTATTCAAATACAAATACTAAGGCGTAGTATACTAATGCTGGATTAAGTCTTCATAGTAAGCCAGATCGAACTATAGTCGTGCTATTACGTTTACCTTCGGAATAATACGCTGGGGAAAGGTATGAATCTCCTTATCCACGAACCGTGGGTTAAATAGTACTACTTCGATTCTTCAACAAAGATAGCTTTGGCATTAAATAGCCCTCAAAGGTTTATAGGCCATTAAACAAAGAAACCAAACTAAACAGATACAAGGATGAAGCAAAAGTTTTGCAATATTTTAGTAGTACATGAGGCACAAATCAACAGCTCCAGATGCTTTCTCTGAGATTGTGATGGTGACGAATCACATAAGACTGTTAGGTGCCAACCTCGCCTGATACTCACAGATTGCTGTTTTAATACACTGTCTCGGAATGCAATTTTTTTTGCTTACCTGACCTTGATCGTTAAGGCTATTGTAAACTCAGTGAAATTTTTTGAACCAGCTGGAAACTGTACAAATGATACCTGCACTTTGACCTTTGACACAACAAATGATTTTGGTTGTTTTGGAAAACATTACGACCCAGTTTGAACTCGTAAATCATAAGTTCTCGAATTCGACTATGTTGTACATTCATCTGCTTCGGTTACGTGATATAAGTAACAATTGCCCATTTCTTTTTTTTTTTTCTTTTTTGCATACTAAATACTATTTTAGTGGGAAGGTTGAAAAAGGTTTTGTTTTCTATGTGCGAATAAATAGAATTATCGGTACTTATGCATCTATGTTACTGCAAAAAAGCCGAACTTTCCCGAGCGTTTCCGGGTCGATAACGGAAGGAATCGGAGTATTCCGGAACGAAATTTAAGCAAGCAGACGATGAAATAATTCAATCAATTTGTTGACAAAACGCATGAAAAATAAAAAAGAGTAATGGATAATGTTACCAACCTTTTCAGGAGAAAAAGAATAAATCAACAGTCAATGCATGGTAATTTTCAATACGAAAAAATAGTTTGAATTTTTATTTTGTCTATTTTTTTCGGGTGGGGTATCATTTTTTTGTCTTTTTAAATAATTTTTTTCATATTTATGCACTTATTGTACCATGTAGAAGAAATAAGGTGTTAATTTAGGATTACATTCTTACCATTGGGATGGTGGGGTTGTAACTATTCTGTACTTTCACCTAACAATTTAATAATAATCCAGGTCCTACATTTGGTGTTACGGCATCTCCAGGCATAATTTTTCCTCATTTTTTTTTTTTAGGTGACAAGGATGCTCACATGCCCGGCAACTTTTAATTTTGCCAATAAGGTTTTTTTCTTGGCAGAATTGGATCACCATTTCTGCACATTGTACATTTTCGCTTAGCTGCGATAAATTTACTTGTTTGTGTAATGAAAACAGGACAAGAGATTCTGTCTAGTAATCTTTTATTCAGTTAAGAATCCTACTACTCGTCTAACTTGACAAGCGGAAATGTACAGCTTTTTATAGCTTGGATTATCAAGAGGGGATAATCCATATTCACAACAGTTTGTAACTTTGTAAACAAATTGACTGGATTATTTTATGTTAAATTTGATTATCTTGGCGTTTCGGAATATTCCGATTCTTTCCGGAAACCTTCGGGAAAGTTCGGCTTCTTTGCGGTAACATAGATGCATAAGTACTGATTTATCCAGGATTTATAATTTTTTGTGCGCAAAATAAGGTGAAATCTGGATTTTAAAAAATGAGACAATTTTAAATCGGATAATTTCAACTCGGACAATCTTAATTTGGACAATTTTTATAAGGACAATTTTAAAACGGATCAAACCTCCATAGGTTTAAAAAATTGCAATATGAGCTAAGGTAAAAAAAATAATAATACATGGCAGTGCGTAGTATATCAGCTGCTGTGGGAGACATTTGGCTGATGACTCCCAAAAATTCACTCCCAGCTGTCCAGCAGGACACATGGTGCAGTGGATAAAGTGTTAGTCTGAACATACAACCGAATGAAATCATCTGAAGGTATATGGTTCAATCCCATTAACTAATAAGATTCTAATAAGTACTTACAATTGCTTAATATTTGTACCTTGTTAACTAAATTAAAACAATCTCCCCTCGTAGATTAAGCAAATGGTTTCAAATCGAAATTCTGCGTAGGTTCCTGACTTCGTCATAATACAACTGAAGAAGGGCGTATCGGTCGAAACGTTATGAGTATAACGGTGAAGATAATAGTCAAGAATATTCGAGGTGGTACAATTATTTACAGAGTTGTAAATTTTAGTTGATTATTTAAATAAAGACACAAAAATGAACATGACTGATTTTAAGACAAAGTTTCTAAAATGATCTACATTTTATTGTATCACGTGCCTTATCTTTTAGCTTTCTTTGTTTAATAGCATATTATCCTTCGTTAATTATTAAATACCAAATGCATTTTCCTTGTAGAAAAACAGTTGTGGAACTATTTAACCCATAGCTTGGAGGATAAGAATTGTCATACTTTCCTAAGGGTATTAGTCCGAAAGTGAACGTAATAGCGCCACTGGAATTCGAACTCAATTATTACAATGTCCCAGTCTGGCACTTCAGCCACAACTCCGCGTGGATTCCCTCATTGAGAACCCTGTTTCCACATTTATTTTTAGGAATATGTATCAACCGGCTTTTAAACATCTCTCTTTCTCTTCCTTTTTAAGACACAAAAATGCCATTTTAAACAAGAGAGTCACCTCTTTTTAGGGCATCGGACAACTCACTAAATCATTATTATGACCGTCTGTAAAAGAAATCAATATGAGAGAACTTCAGTCAATTGTACAAAAGCATAAAATCCAGGCTGATTTTATTGACTTTTTTTGTTTCTTTTTATTGAAGTGTTGAGGCTCTGTGCGGGTCTGTAATGTTGTCAGTGATCGGGCGTCAAAGGTTGGCTTCTAGTCGAGCAGAAAGCGTGGTTTTCGCGTCGATCTCATTAGTTTAGAACTTGACCATTAATTCACGCTCGATTGACATTTTGTTTATGGTGTCCATACTGAGCTCTAATCATGACAACTGGGCCATCATTCAACACACTGGCCATTTCTCATTATCAGCCTTTCCTATCGTATTGTTTCCATATTCGCTAATAAACCCTGCTGGTAATTCTTTGTCACTTTCTTTGACTTTTTCCTTTTCTTCCCTCATTTTGTTATTCGTCATTCTTTGCCCAACTCCCAAATCGCAACGGTTAGTTTCTGTTATTCTTTCTGTCTTGCTTTATTCGGTTTTCTTTCCTATATTCATTTTTTTTTTTTTTTTTTGCTAGCTCTTGTTTAATATTCCTTCTTCAGTTTTCTTTCTTATATTCTTTTTTTTTATTACCTCTTGAGTACTGTTTCCTTTCTTCTCTGGATAATCTCACTTTGGATAATCGTAACACAATTCTCGTAATACTTCATATCCTGTTACACCATTATCTCCCAGTCCAGTCAGCTGGTGTTGTAGAACACACTGACTGTTCTCTGCAGAGGGGTAAGACTTCTCCAAAGGAGTGTCCTGGATATAACATTTAACTATCTAATGGCAAAGCTCCAGTAATGCTGCAGCTTTGGGGAATGTGGAGTATCCTTTCCTTGCCATTGCACCCAGGTCCACTTTCACCTGGAGGGGTACCAACTGATAGGGTCATATCAATGGGTTAAATAAAACTTTTTGGCATTTAAACTCTTAGCAAATTACTAATATTGCCCAGTTTACTGGGGCTGTAGAATACACCAACAGCACCTCAGCAGAGGGGTAAGACCTCCATCAACGAGTGTCCTGAAATGACACTAAACAAATCTGATTGTGAGGTTCCAGTAATGCTAGGGCTTTGGGGAATGGGGTGTACTCCATCAATGCCATTGCTTCAAGGTACGCTCAGTCCCGGAGTGGTACCACGTGATAAGGGTCATATCTATGGGTTAGATAGAGTTAAACGGTGGTTTCTTGTGTTCACTGTTTTTGGCATTTAAACTGCAAATTTATGTTAAACTGAACTGTTCTGACATTTAAACTGTGTACTTATGTTAAACTGAATTGCTCAAAATAGAACTGTTTTGACATCTAAACTGTTAACTTAATTATCTGAAATAAGACTGTTTTGTCATTAACCCTGTGTATTGTCCAGTTGGCTGGGGCTGTAGAATACACCAACCGTACCTCTGCAGAGGGGTAGGACCCTCCCCCAACGAGTGTCCTGTATTTGACACTAAACAACCTGATGGTGAGGTTCCAGTGATGCTGCGGCTTTGTGAAATGTAGAGTACCACTTCTCTGCCATTGCTGCCAGGTATACTCTGGCCCGGAGCAGTAGCACCTAATAGGGTTAAATAGACCTAAATTGTATACTTATGCTAAACTGAATTGTTTGAATTAGAAATGTTTGAATAAACTGAATAGCTTGAAATAGAAATGCTTTTGACAATTAAACTGTTCTTACATTTAAACCACGTGCTTATGCTAAACTGAATTATTTGAAATGGAACTGATTTTGACATTGAAACTGTACTTACACTAAACGGAATTGTTTAATATGGAACTATTTTGACATTTAACTGCGTCTAAATAAAATGTACACTTTTCTAAATTGAATTGGCTGACCAATTTTTATGATTTCTGGTTCAAATGAACAGCTACAGCAGGAATTGGAATACACCCTACTAAAGCCTGATTGTCACAGCTGGTGAATTTCAAAAATGCAATCTGACATTTTAGAAGAACGATATGCAATACAATTCTGTTGGAATGCTTCAGACTGCTTTTGGACATCTTGCATGAATCGAGCATAAGAGATTCAAGGAAGGCAATGAGTCTGTGAGGGATGATGAGAGGTGTGGTAGGAGTAAGGAAGTCAATACACCACAGTTGATTGGCCAAACGGTTTGGGTTTGGGTTCTTATGTTGAGGTTTTAAGGGAGTTCAGCTAGAGATTCCTTGGGAAGAGGCCAGCACTCTTCAAATCGGGTCAGTGGAATTTCTACTTGGACAATACACCAGTCCACAACTCCATCGTTGTCACAGACTACTTGACCAAGCTGGACATCAAGACAGTTCCCCACCCTCCCTATAGTCCAGACCTTATTCGCTGTGACTTTTGGTTATTCCCTAAGCTCAGAGGCTGTCGTTATGAGACAATTGAGCAGATGAAAGAGGCTGTGACGAAGGTGATTGACACGCTCACACAAGAGGACTTCTATGGGGGCTTCCGAAAGTTATTGGAACGGTACAACAAGTGCATTGAAGCCGGAGGAGATTACTTCAAAGGGGACTAGAGTTTCATGTGTGTACTATCAATAGAAGTGTCCATACGAAAAAGTCTGGAAACGTATCGTATGCACCTCGTATATATATATATGTGTGTGTGTGCGTGTGTGTAAAGGGGGTTTGGAATTAAATAACCTACAATGATTGATTGATATGCAATAAAACCTAAACAACCATCTTCTTCTTCTTCTTCTTCTTCTTCTTCTTCTTCTTCTTCTTCTTTCATATACTATTTTATTTCTTGCATTCATTTTTCGGCTTCTTCTTCGTCTACCGGAAGCAAAGTCGGCTGGGGTTATAATGTAGCACTATGGGGGTAGGCTGCCAAAGCAGACGATTCAATTGTCTGTTTTGGCGCGAAACCAGACAAAGGATTCTTGGACATGAAATCTCGCCGTACCCGGAAGTGGTACGGGGAGGAGAATGAGAGTTGCGGCAGGAGACCACGGAGGGCAGTCGAGACTGGACAAGAGAGAGGCGAACAGCGGCAGTTGGCGTGGATCCACGGAGGGGCAGTCAACACCAGACACCGAGCAGAGAGGCGAGGAGACAAGATAGGGTCCAGTGAAGAAGAGTCTCAAGATGTCTGATCCCAGTAGCATTGTGGAATTTTCGCTAGTAACCCACGCTAGCGATAGTCTGCACATGCATATAGTGTTGCAACACCTTCCTCTGCCCTTGGTAACCCCAAGCTTTGTTTGTTCGTTTGTCTTTCTATTTTCTCCTGTCTCCCTCGATCGTATTCTTGTGTAGGTAAAGAAATGTGCGTTATCCCCTCAACCACTAGTTGATCACCGGCCGGCTAAGAAGTGAAATGGTTAGAAGACTGAGAGAGATAATGTGGTGGGGGTGAGGGGGTAACGTTTCACAATAAATTATGTGCACTGCACATCTGCAGAGTGATAAGACTCCCACAACGAATGTCCTGTCATAACACCAAGCCATGTCATAACAGTCCTAGACCTTTGGGAAAAACCCTCCATTGTCATTAATCCTAGGTCCACTCTAATCCAAAGTAGTATTACTGGTTAGGGTCCTATTTTTGGTTCAAGCAGAAATATCTAATACTTTTATATACTTGAAACCATTTAACACTGTGCTAACAAATGATAAATGTTAAATTACACAATTAGCATTACACATCAATGCTTGAAACCATTTGACTGTGTGAAAACAAATCACTGTCACTGTCATGTTCTACAGCGTTTTTGGTTCTCTGGCCTAGGTCCAAAAATTATTTCTATTGTTTCTCCTTTGAAGGTTTTTCATACCAGCGTAAGCCAATGGTCTTCCACAAGAGTTTAAGTGACAGCAAGTCTCCTCAAGTCTCCAGGACTCTTCTCAGTATTCTGGCCAATCCTAATAATGCTGTAGTTTCAATTATCTCACTCGTGCTCTTATTTCTAATCCTTCCAATCCCTGTACCTTTGTGACAGCATTAAAAGCATCAATTACAACTGGTATCACCGTCACTTCCCTGTTCCACATTTATTTTTCAGTTCTCAAGCAAGGTCTTGGTACTCATCTCTCTTTTCGATTTTACTTCGTGATCTGCCGGTACAGCAACATTTACAATTCAGCTGGTTCTCATTTTTTTTTTTTTTTGAATCATTAGTTCTGCTCGTCTGGTCAAGATTAGGGGATTCGTTTCTATCTTAAAATCCCTGAGAATTTTGTGCGTTTTATTCTCCAGAACGGATTCCCGGTTGCACATATACCATATGTTCGTATCTTCAAATATCAATTTCTTGCATAATTCCTAGTAGATTACCTTGCCCACTCAGTAATGTCTAGTCTTATACTATTTCTGAGCAGCATTCGCTTATTATGTGATTGATAATTTCGTCTCATAATCTACATTTGCTATTTTTTTGCGTCTTATCTATTCTTGCTTTAATATAATTGGTCCTTATGGCGTTGTTTTGCGCTGGTAATAGAAGGGATTCAGTTTTTCTCTTAGGGTTTCCCTTTTTTAGCCACGTGCAAGATTTCTTGTTTGAGATGTCGCTTGTTTGTCGCTCGAAATGACAATACAGATGTTTTTCTTTCCATTTTTGTTTTTCAGTTATTTTTCTTCTGTTGATGTGTAACATATATAGGTCCAAAAATATACGACCAAGATACGAACACGTGAAATAGACATATTCATACCGATACGGAAAACGTTCACAAATGTTCATAGAATGTTCATACGCATATAGGAATCCGAAAACACACGAAACACTTGACGACTCTCTTAGGTTCAGGTACGAAACTTTTTATTACCTTTTTGAGTTTAAGGTTTTTCGACATGAGGAGAGAGAGACACACAATTTCTTTCTATGCTGACTTTTCCATCTGACCCCACCACGTGCGGCACCCCCTCAGCCCATCGCTTCCGGGCATGAAGTCATTCACGTCTCCGGTCCTGTTTTCTATCTTTCGTTTTTATTGTGACATCTGTGATTGTCACATCCGCCCCGCTCTCTCGTGAACACCTACACTCAATGTGTGCACCTAACTAACCCATGCACTAAACCAAAAGGTACTCAGCCTAACTAAACCGAAAGGCAGAATATATAAAACGAAAAATGATGATATAAAAAATATCCCTCCGCAATTATATAACAGATGCTTGTGTTATCTGTGTTGTTTCTGGTCGCTATAAATTGTCTTCCTCTCCGTTTTTATGTAATCTTCTTATCGTTGTATTGATGCATCGACGCTATCTTCAATATTGGCAACTCCACATCCTTCTTTTTCTTGGCGCACACAGACTGTGTACGTCATCTCTGGAATGTAAGAACCTATGCATCCTTATGAGTTTTCTTGTTCTCTGTTCCTTTATTGGAGTTCTTCCCTGGTCCACTTTAAGAACGGCCCCGAGTATCTTACGAAGGGAACAGCCCAGGTATTCTTGATTCTTCTAAGTATCCCAGCCAATCTAAACAGTGCTGTTAATTGAATAGTCATGATTTTTCCTCTTATCTTTATTTACCCCAGTCTATTTCCCAGTTTCTTTTATTGGAGTTCTTCTCTGGTACACTTTAAGAATGGTCCCGAGTAATTTACGAGTGGGACAGCCCAGGTAATTATCCCTTTGATGAGATTTCTACTGGTAGTCTTCTTGTTCTCTTGAAGAGTTTTTTTTTTTTAATTTTTCCTTCCGTCCCTGCATGTTAAATTGTGTCCGCTTCCAATATTCCTAAGTACTTGTAGGTTTCCTTTTCTCCAAGCGTTAGGATTTTGTTTTGATTAGGTAGTTCTACTCTGTTCTATGTGGTTTTCCCCTTTTCATAATATTATTATCATTCCTTGATAGTTTTTCAAACCAGTTCTAAGTTGTGGTTTTTCCTTGAAGCATGAGGGCCAGTAAGTCTCTTCAGATCTTGATTGTTCGAAGTATCCGAGTCAATCTAAGGTGCTGTGAACTGAATAGTCATGATTCCTCCTCTTATCTTTATTTACCAGAGTCTATTTTCCAGTTTCTTTCATTGGAGTTATTCTCTGGTCCTCTTTAAGAACGGCCCCGAGTATCTTACAAGGGAGACAGCCCAGGTATTCTTGATTCTTCTAAGTATCCTAGCCAATCTAAACAGAACTGTGAACTGAATAGTCATGATTCCTCCTCTTATTTTTATTTACTTAGTCTATTTTACAGTTTCTGTTACATTGTTTTAAGACCTCCCTCAACAATTGGTATCATAGTAATTTTCATGGTCTATAATTTTTTTTAATTCTCTGGTATGCTTCAGGTATTTTTCTGAGTTTTGTTTTCATTTATTTTCACTCTGTGGTCTGCTGGAATTGCAAAACCTACAAAATAGCAAGTTCTTTTTTTCTTAATTAAAACTTGGTCTCACCTTCTTGTCGGGATTGGATTATCCGTTTGTATCTCAAAGTTCCTGAGAATCTTGTGGGTTTCTTTTTCTTGGACAAAATAAGGTCCTCTATTCTTTCTCTTCTCACTTTTTAAGATTTATTATAGGTCACTTTTCTTCGCTTCTTCTTTGTTGTAGAGTGGCTCTTACCACGTGACTTCCGGTATCGCGGAAATATAAAAGAAGCCGTGTCTCTTAAGCAGAAGCAGAAGCAGAAATAGAAGCTGAGAGACAGCTCTGAAAGGACGTCGATTAGTTGTAGACCAACTTCGAACATAACACCAACAGCACAAGATTTATAATTCTAGTCGGACTGTACTACTTGAGTTAATAAATAATTAACTTTATTTTCACTATGTATCTTTTCCTTACCACGATACAACATTCTTCTTCTTATTATTATTATTATTTACTCTTAGAGAGTTTTTCGCATCAGCGTTAAATGATGGTCTTAAATGATGAGTTTAAGTGACAGTAAGTCTCCTCAAGTCTGCTGTACTCTTTTCAGTATTCTGGCCGATTTACCCAATGCCGTAGTTTGAATGGTCTCAACTCGTCCTCCAACTTCCAAGTCCTCCAGTCCCTTTAATGGTCTTTTAGTTACTGTACCGAAAGCACTAATCACGATTGGTATAATCGTCACCTTAACATTTCATGTTTTTTTCAATTCCCAAGCAAGGTCTAGGTACTTATCCTTCTTTTCACTTTTTTCTGTTTTATTCTGTGGTCAGCCGATACAGCAAAGTTCACATTTTTGCAAGTTCTCTTTTTTGTTGTTTATTATAAGGTCTGGTTTTCTGGCTTAGATTAGGCGATCCGTTTGTATCTCAAAGTCCAATAGAAGTTTATGTGTGTCATTCTCCAATACAGCTGCTGGGTTGTAAATATACTATTTGTTCGTACCTTTGACTTGATTAAGAAGTCATGTGATCAGTCGACACTGGGAAAATAGTTTCTGGATGCCAAGTGGCATGCAAGTACGAATAATGGAGTGTGAATATTTTACCTCCAGTGTTCCAGAACCACTTCTCGATATACATGGTTAAAATTTTTGAAAGAAGACCTTCTAGAAGAAGTAAGGTAAGATGTTTTGCTTGTTATTTGTTCTTCCCAGACAGAGATGTCTCCATATTAGAAAAAAAGCATTAGGCCAATAACGAAAGAGAAGAGATGGGTATCTACAAGCAACTTTGGGGATCCAAACTATCATTATAGCCATCAGCCGAAGATAGAAGTGGAGGAATATCAAACATTCAGTCAATTAAGACCAGGGGTCGGAGTACCTGTGTGGGTTCCGTCTATGGATTAAGTAAATCTGTTTAAAAATTATTTGTGTTCGAAAGGATCATGTGCAAAAAAAATTTGAATCTTACCAAACAAATGTAAATATCAACGAACAATGTACACAATTTACTGACCTGAAGGCATAAAATAACCCTCGATGAGTTGACAAGCCATAAGAATTAGTCAATCGTTCTGCCTATGTAAGGACAAACGCGACCAACGTTAAGGCTGGAGAAAGCTTTATAAACGTTTTAGAATAAGTAATACATGCGTTGTGAGATTTTATAGTTAGGTACTTAACTAAAGAGTTACCTAGATAATGATGGTAATCATAAAATAAGGGAGGTTATTCTCGATTACATATTATAACTTTTTTATTTTTATTTTTGTTTTCTTTTATTTTGATTTGTTGTGCTTTTCTGTTGTTGTTTAGGGGTTGGGTTTTTTGTTTGTTTTGCTTTGTTTTTGTTTTGTTTTATTTTGGGGTTTTTTGGGGGGGGTATTTTTTAAAGTGGTTCCTACGTTCTCTTCCTTGTCAGCGACAAATACGTTGAAAATACAAAATCACACGTATCATGTTATCCTGTAAATGAAGTGATAGACGCTACCCTATTTATCCAGACGTCTGAGCTAACAGAACTACAAAGCGAAAGGGGGGAAAATTAATAAAAATACATTCCCTGAGAAAAAAGATGTCTGTTTTTGGTGACACATAGGCAGACATATAAGAGAGAGAGGGAGAGACAGAGACAGGGAGAGATGGAAACAGAGACAGAGATGGGTGTCTCTAAAACGGACAGACAAGCAGATAGGTCTAATGAACGACAAACGGAAACATGTCATCCTACTGCAACCAACAAGCAAACCCTATCCTGACCTTGTATCAATGTCAAGGTGACAGTGCGAGGAGACAAATTGTTTGATTTCTTTCTTTTTTCTTGTTTATTTATTTACTTGTAATAAATTCTGATGGAAACATTTTCTTCTTTATTTATTTATTTATTTACTTGTAATAAATTCTGACGGAAACATTTTTTGAAATAACAATACAATCTGCTGTTGACCTTCTGCAATCTTGAAACTATTTCTTGCCCCTGACGCTCATCTTTCCCATTAATAGTTCTAAACAGAACTCATGATTCCTTCCGCTATTAAAAAAAAGAATAAAACAAGAATAAAAGTCATGAGGTTGATGCCGGTATACGAAGTCAATGCTGTCGCTAGAATAATGAAAACAAGTATATACAGAAAAAAATTAGGTAATAACAGCTATCTAAAAAAAAAAAATTGTAATAGGTTTATCTTGTATAGATTCATCCGACTTCCCCAACCGCCAAGTTAGAGTTGACAGGAAGTCGTTTTTATATTGGAGGTGGGGGCACACCACACATGAATAAAAACTCGGGCGTGGCCATAACAAAATAGTGCCTTCAGTACTAAATTTGCCCAGTCAACTAGAGCTGTAGAATACACTGACTGTATCTCAGCAGAGGGGTAAGATCCCCCCAAAGAGTGTCCTGGATATGACATCAAACAATCTGATCGTGATGTTCCAGTAATGCAAGAGCTTTAAAGAATGCAGAATAACCAATTTTCATCGCTTACAGATTCACTCTGACCCGGAGTGGTAGTACCTGATAGGGTCCTACTATGGTTCAAACAAAACTGTTTGACTCTAAAACTGAGTGGAAACAAATGACTTATGATAAATTGAATTGTTTGAAATAGAACTGTTTGATCATTTATCTGCGTGTAAACAAATACCGGATGCTTAATTGAATTGTTAGTGGTGTATAAAACCATTTAGCTATGTCCAAATGAGGGAGTGATGTTGAATAGAATAATTAGTGCTATATAGCAAAAATTGTAAACACTTAACTGTGTGCAAACAAAGGATTAATCCTATTTACCAACCCCTACGCTCGGGCAGGATATGACACAAGGGCAATTTTTAAGCGGAGTTTAACAGGTTTGAATTCAGAGTTTTCCTTCTCCAAGACTAGTTGCCTCACCAAGGCTTAAGAATCAGTCTATCCTACTATTTACCCATAGCTGGAGGGAGAATAAGGGTATTAGTGCTATGTGAAATGCAATCAGTCTCGTCCAGGATTTGAACTCGAGTCGCCGTGTCCATTTCCTACGACGATAACCATTACACAAAGGATTAATAGTAAATATTGGTTTTGGATTGGATTAGTTTGGTTTTATGGCATATCAAACACTGTAGGTTATCTAATGCCAAAACTTCTATATACATATATATCAAATCTATATCTTCTATATACATATATATCAAATATATATGATTTATAAATACATTTCGTTGATAACATTTTTAAACGAGTCTGAGCTAATTTTTTTAATTTTTTACCGATAGTTAAATGGTTTCAAGTATTGCTCTCGAATTTGAATAATTCTAGTTACTATTAATTATTTGTTGGCACACAGTTAAATAGATTCACATGATATGTAAGAGATTAGTTTGTTGGTAATTTCCTTTTGAAATAAATTAGAACTGATTTTGGGGATACTAGTATTGCTATTGTTTTTACTCAGTTAAATGGTTTCAATTATTATTATCAAACACTTATAATTCTATTCAATCTTAATCATTTGTTTGAAGACGGTAATGTGGCTACAACTATTACAATCTAACGCTAATTATTCTATTTAAAATTACTCATTCATTTGGCACGGTTAAATGGTTCACATATTGCGACGTATCACTGACAATTCAATTAAACGTCAGTCATTCGTTTGCGCTCTGTTAAAATGTCAAACGGTTCTATTTGACCAATAGATTGCACCCAATCAGCTGCTACCACTCCGGGCCAGAATGGAGCGGGGAGCGATTATAGTAAAGGGGTACAGCATTACTAGGACCTCACCATTAAAGGCCTTGGGGATGTCGACAAATAATATTGTTGCCTCTAGGTTGTTTTGCACTTACACCTTCAAAATCGAGGAATAGTCAAAATTTGTGACGTCATGGATTTATTCCTCCGAAAGCCATTTTTGTTCTTCCTAAGAATCTTCTCTATTTTGGGTTGTGCTATCAATGCCATAGCCATCTTAGCAGAAGAATACTTTTACTATTAAATCAACTGCTGCAGGTATTAAGGTTGTTTATACTTTTCCCAGGGGAATTAGTTCGAAAAAGAAGCATAAAATGTGTCTGAGGTTTGAACGCGCTACCCCAGATGTCGTAGTCCAGCACTTTAACCTCTACACAAATGGGACTCTCGGCTTTCAGAAATTTCTTGGTAACAAAGTCACCACTTGGAGAAAATAAAAGAGAAATCCGAGGAAAACATAAAGTAAAAAAATTAACAAAGACAGATAGACAAAACATTCTTATATTTGTTTGCCAAAAAATATTGAATCGAAAAAAATTATTCGAGTTTTAATAAATAATGTGAAAATAGAAATTTAACGATTTCTGAAATAAGTTTTTGTAGAGTATAAATCGGGGTTTTTGGTGATTTTGGAATGTTATCAAAATCTGTACAGGAATTCATGAATCAATAACGAATTTTTTGTAAAATAATGAAAATAGAAAGTAAAAAAAAAAAAAAATCTGAATATGAGCACAGGTAAAAAATCATGCATAATAGTAGTAATTCAAGCTAAAGAAAGAACAATAAGCTTATAATACCCAAAAATTCACTCTGAATTGGTGTAACGGTTATAGACGTTGGTTCCCTGAGCTTCGAAGGAGACAATCATCTGAAGGTTTAAGGTTCAATCCTCACTACAGGCAAGTAATATAAAGGAATATTTAACACTTGCACCCTGTTATGGCTAACGGAATCAGAACAAGCGACCCCTATGGTTTCAATAAAGGACGTAGTTCGAAGTTCCTTGAAGGTTCCCGAGTTCGACAAACACCTGAAGAAACGTTGTGGAAATTACAATAAAGATGAAGAGAAAACCTTAATGATAAAAATCAACAAGCTTCGTCTCAGAAATTTAGACAACAAATCGAAAGTAACATTAGAAAAGAATGGATGTCTGGAAAAAATCTCTACCCTGGCAAAGATTAGAGCGTGTGAAAGCAAAATATGGAATAATATTTTTAAAGTATTTTTTTTTAGTCTGATTAGTCCAATTCCATCATCATGTCGTGCTGCCAGCACGGATCTCCCTTACCCTCTCTCGCCGCTCGTCTCTATCATCCATTGATCCCGAGAGGTCTTCTAGGCTACATCTTGTATCGGCACAGAGCTGTTGTATATAGGTTCTAGCTGGTCGTCCTGTCTTTACTTACTGTGATGGGGTCCACTGGAGTATGTCACTTATCAGTTTGTCCTTACTTCTCCTGCAGTGTTTCGCATGTCTAGTTCGTCTTACTTGGATAGTTTTGTGTGATATGTGATAGATGGGTGTATAGCTGCTGTTTTGTTGGGTGCAGCCAAGATTTGTCCTATACAGCTTGCAGCATTCTTGTGTAATTGCCGTCAAGCTTTTTCTCCATACTTTTAGTTAGTGTCCATGTAGTGCATCCATATAGCATTATCGACACGATCCATGCTTGGAAAAAACTGTGTTTTATTTTATCGGTCAGGTCTGACTCCATATGACCGATAGCCAATCAATAGCTGTCCATACCTTTGCTAGTTGCGTATTGACGTCTTTCTCGGTTGATGAGACACTGCTTCCTTGGTAGATGAACTTGTCCACTAGTTTTAGAGAACTACCATTTAGTGTGGAGATGTCACATCTTTGATTAAAGCACATGTATTCCGTCTTGTCTGCGTTTACGTAGAGGCTTATGCCAGCAGCTGCTCGTTCCCTACAATGCTGCAGGGTTTCGGCTTTGGTGGGTGTATTAGCCAGAACCACTATGTCATCGGCGTAGTCCACGGCCGTAATTGTTTGTGCAGGGTATCTTCAGCTTCTTTCTTTTGCTAGCTTCAAACCGTTATCTTTCATTATATCAATAAACGTTCTAAGCACGTAGTCTAGGCATATGATAAAAGGTATGGGGCTATGTCTCCAAGCAGCACACGTGCTACAATGTCGAAGTAGTCTGTGTTTCCATCCAGGGAGTGGACTTTTACTTTAGTGTTTTTACATAGCATGATTTAGACAAAAAAAAAATGCGATAAATCTAAATTCTCATGATTAGCTCTATTATTCAAGCACTTTTTCTTTAAAATTCAGCCCAATATGAGTGAGCAAGAAAAGAGACGACAATGAATCTAGGATTTGCTTAACGCCGAAACAAACCCAGAAATTATTTCCGAAATATTTGGAATTTTTTTATGGCCTACATCAAGCCTAAACCTTAACCCCCTTAATCATGCGATATGGGGCGTTTTAGAAAACAAAACAAATGCAATTTCTCATTCAAATTTTGGTTGTCTTAAGACAGCTATTGAGGAGGAATGGAATAAAATGTCAGAAAAATTATTTTAAAGGTAAGCAAATCGTTTCAAAGGCGTGTTGACACAATAACTGAAAAAAAAAATGGCGGACATATTGAGTAAATTTACTCTTTTGGGTCTGTCTTCTAATTTTGTTGTTTTTTCTTAAGATTGAAATTAGTATTGCTTTATAATAGAATCGTCTATTATTATACTTGAATATTCCTAATTTTGCTTCCACACCCTGTATACAAAGAATATGCTTTGAGGAGGTTCAAACAGTGTTTATTATAATTATTTTTACTCTTGAGAATTTTTCACATCTGTGTTAGCTGAAGGTCTTTCACTGAAATCTGAGTGATAGCAAGTCACCTCAAGTCTCCAGGATATTTCTCAGTATTCTGGCCGATCTCAACATTGTTGTAGTTTTGATTGTTTTCCCTTGTCCTGTTATTTCCAAGTCCTCTAGTCCTTTTACCAATCCTTTGGTGACTGTACCAAGAGCACCAACTACAATTAGTATCACCATTACTTTCATGTTACAAAATCGTGGTAATTATCTTTCTTTTAATTTTTTTAAAAATTTACTCTGTGGTCAGCCGGGATGGCAAGTTCACAATTCTTCATGTTCTCTTTTTTGTTGATTATTATGTCTGGTCGTCTGGCCAAGATTAGGTGATCCGTTTTTATCTTAAAATTGTACAGGAGTTTGCATCTCCTTCTCTAGAACGATCACAGGGTTGAGCATATACAATTTGTTCGTATGGTCAAATTTCTTGCACAGTTCCCTGTGGATCACCTTGGCCACCCTGTAATATCTAGTATTATACTCTTTCTGAACTAATTTGCTGCACTCGCTTATTATGCGATTGGTGGTTTCGTCTCTATCACCATATAACCTGGAGGTGCCCGTGGTGTAATGGTTATCGTCGGAGGTAATGGACACGGCGACTCGAGTTCAAATCCTGGACGAGACTGATTGCATTTCACATAGCACTAATACCCTTGGGAAAGTTTATGAATCCAATTATTCTCCCTCCAGCTATGGGTAAATATTAGGACAAACTGGGTTCTTCAGCCTTAGTGAGGCAACTAGTTTAGGAGAAGGAAAACTCTGAATTCAAACCTGTCAAGCTCCGCTTAAAAATTGACTTTGTGTCATATCCTGCCCGAGCGGATGGGTTGGTAAATAGGATAACCATATAACCTACACCGGCTATTTTTTTATGTCTGATATATTCTGGCTTTGATATGGTTGGTTCTTATGGCGTTGTTTTGTGCACCCCATTTCATCATCATCATGTCGCGCTGGTAGCACGGATATCCCTGACCCTCTCTCGCCACTCCTCTCTGTCGTTCATCGCCCTAGGCAGGTCTTCAGGACAACAACCCGTATCCTCACATAGCTGCTGAATGTATGTTCGTGCTGGTCGTCCTGCTTTTGCACGGTCATGTGTGGGGGTCCACAAGAGTACATCACTTATCAGTTCGTCTCTGCTTCTCCAGCAGTGTCCTGCATGTCTGGCTCGTCTAACTTGAATAGTTTTCGTGATAGGAGGCAGGTGGCCGTACAGTTGGTGTCTTGTGGGGTGTTGTCGCCAGGACTTGTTCAAGATTGCACGCAGCATTCTTGTGTAATTGCCGTCTAGCTTCTTCTCCAGTCGTTTTGTTAGCGTCCATGTAGTGCACCCATACAGCAGTATCGATGTGACCGCTGCCTGGAAGAAACTGCGTTTCATTTTATCGGTTAAGTCTGATTTCCATATAATCGATAGCCTATTAATAGCTGTCCATGCTTTCGTTAACCTCGTTTCGATGTCCTTTTCGGTTGATTCGACGCTGCTTCCTTGGTATGGAATAAGCCAATATCAAGAAAAATATAAGAAAATTCATTGAAAAAAAAAGATTTTATACTTAGTTGGCCTCTTCGAGCATTTATGGCAAACAATGTTTTTATGCATGGATTTCGTCCAAAATATTAATATTAATGTTAACGATAAAATACTATCTAGAACCATTCACTCTTTCAGAAACAGAAGCATCAATATCATCATGGATTGCTGTTAACTACGAAATGCTAATTAGAATATTTCAATCCTTCATAAATAGAAGCATCAGCATCAACATGGACAGCAGTTAAATGTGGGTGTGACACAAAACTGCATCTCATGAAGAGACTCTACTTCTACAGATCTGGGGAGCGTGCCGTACCTCTTCTTTTCCATTACTCCCAGGACTACTCTGACACGTAGTAGTAAGACCCGTTTAAAAATTATTCATATCTGATTATACCGAGTACAGAAGTAAACCATCTTTATGAATAATTATTCAAACGTAAATATAAACGCACAATGAACCTAATTCCCTAATCTCCAGGCATAGAATAACTTTAGTTAAGTTAACATGCCGTTAAAATCAGTCTATCCTTCGTTGATAAAGATCCAATATCAACATGGAAAAATTATTTAGAATCAATCACGGACGGCTATAAAATAAGACATACTCGTTAGAATCGGTCACTTCTTCCCAGAGAGAAGCACCAACAGATGACAAGCTGGTAACGGAAAATGCTAATTAGATTTTAATTTGGTTTAGTTTGTTTTTATGGCATATCAACCACTGTAGGTTATTTAATGCCAAATCCTATTTATTCATATATATTAAATATATAGGATTTGGTTCAGTTTGTTTTTATGGCATATAACCATTGTAGGTTATTTAATGCCAAATCCTTTTTATTCATATATATTAAATATATAGGATTTGGTTTAGTTTGGTTTTATGGCATATCAACTATTGTAGGTTATTTAATGCCAAATCCTATTTATTCATATATATTAAATATATAGGATTTGGTTTAGTTTGGTTTTATGGCATATCAACTATTGTAGATTATTTAATGCCAAATCCTATTTATTCATATATATTAGATATATAGGATTTGGTTTAGTTTGGTTTTATGGCATATCAACCATTGTAGGTTATTTAATGCCAAATCCTCTTTTTACAAATATATTTAATATATCATTTGGTTTCGTTTGCATTTATGTTATATCAACCATTGTAGGTCATTTAATGCTAAATCCTCTTTATACATATTAATTAAATATAGATTATTTGGTTTCGTTTGGTCTTATGACAAATCAAACGTTGTAGGTTATTAAATGCCAAATCCTCTTTATACATATATATTAAATATTTAGGATTTTGTTTAGTTTCCTTTTATGGCATATCAACCATTGTAGGTTATTTATAGCCAAATCCACTTTATACATGTATACTAAATAGAGAAATGCTAATAAGAATTATTTACTCGTCCCTAAACAAAAGCACCAATATCAACATGGACTGCTATAAGCTATGAAATGCTCATTACAATCATTCCCTTCTCCCTAAATAGAAGCACCAATATCAACCAATATCAGCTGTAATAATGGGGACCAATTGAAAACCAGGATGAAAACGAAACAATATATTCATTAGAAAAATGCCCATGTCTCATACTCTCAGTATAATACACCACGATTATCTATGTCAAACAGAATTTAACTTCTCAAAATTTAATTTGAATTACAATTACAATTCATCATCATCATCATGTCGTGCTGCTAGCACGGATATCCCTGACCCTCTCTCGCCACTTCTTCCAATCGTTCATCGCCTCTGGTAGGTCTTCATCGCTACATCCCGTATCCTCACATAGCTGCTGAATGTATGTTCGAGCTGGTCGTCCTGCTTTTTCCCGGACATATGTGGGGGTCCATAGGAGTACATCACTTAAGAACTTGTTCCTGCTTCTCCAGCAGTGTCCTGCATGTCTGGTTCGTCTAATTTGGATAGTTTTCGTGATGGGAGGCAGGTGGTCGTATAGTTGGTGCCTTGAGACAATTACAATTAAAACTTGCAAAAATTAGTCCAGCCAGAATTAAATTATTTATGTTACGTGTTAAAATATCAAAGTAAAAGGATTAAATATTTAGCATTATTTACTGACCGACTTCTAAAATGCAAATATCCGGCTTCATAAATTCGTGGCATGTTCGAAAATTGCTCTTCTCAACACATGCCCCTACTCCTAGCAACGATTTACAACGTTGCCCGGTTGTCGGATAAACAGACTAGCAATTTTAATCCAAGAACGTCGTCCTTATTAAAGGAAATCTCAAAGGACAATTGACCACAACTCTCAACGTTGCCGTGTAACAGCGTATCGTAAAACCCTCGTTGCCAAGTGGTCTGTGTATTCAAACACAAAAAAGAAGAATGGCTGATGCATATTGCAGATTTAAACATACTCGAGACGAAAGAAAAAAACGTTTCTTATGCAGATTTCATCCTGTTAAATACGCCTATCAGACTGTCGAGTAAAAAAAATCAAGGCTTTTTAGTTGATATTTATATTTCCTCTGTTATTTATGATTTTACCAATATGGACTCTCTTCTCAAGATGTAAATTATTAGAAAACTGATGATTTAAACATCGGCTTTTCCGGATTTTTTATGGCAATGTATTGTAAAAGACACTGGTGAAAAAAAAGGAACAATAAGTGTCGTCGGGACTATCTAAGACCACAGCACTGTTATAATAAGTTAGAATAATTAGAAGAGTCCCGATAAGACTTGCTTTGGAGGTGCCCGTGGTGTAATGGTTATCGTCGTAGGAAATGGACACGGAAACACGAGTTCAAATCCTGGACGAGACTGATTGCATTTCACATATCACTAATACCCTTGAGAAAAGTATGAAACCGGTTATTCTCCCTCCAGCTATGGGTAAATAGTAGGACAGACTGGGTTCTTCGGCCTTTCTGAGGCAACTAGTCTCGGAGAAGGAAAACTCTGAATTCAAACCTGTTAAACTCCACTTAAAAATTGACCTTGTGTCATATCCTGCCCGAGCGGAGGGGTTGATAAATATGGATAAGACTTGCTGTCACTTAGTCTTCAGTGAAAACCCATCCGTTAAAAGTGATTTTAAAAACTTGCAAGGAGTAAAATATTGATGACTTTAATAATAATAACAAATTGTACAAGAAGTTTAAATTTGATCATACGAACGAATGGTTTTCACAACCAAGAATCCGTCCGAGAAAATGAGACGCACAAAATTCTTTGGGATTTTGAGATACAAACGGATCACCGATTCTCGGCCAGACAAGCAGACCTACTGATAGTCAAGAACAAAAAAGAGAACTCTGTCGTTCTCTCTGACCACAGAATAAGATTGAACGAAAGCAAAAAAGAGATAAGTACCTATACCTTGCCAGAGGACAAAAATATGTAACATGAAATTGACGTTCATACCAAGTGTAATTGACGTGCTCGATACAGTTACCAAAGGATTGGTACAGAGATTGGAGGACCTGGAAATAAGAGGACGAGTGCAGACCATCCGAACTGCAGCATTGTGGAGATTGGCCAGAATACTAAAAAGAGTCCTGGATACTTGAGGGGACTTGCAGTCATTTACACTCCCAGGGAAAACCATCGGCAAATATAAAACTAGACAGGACTGGGTGGAAAATGTGATCCATTGGATATTTTGCAAGAAATTGAAATAGTACATGCACAAACCAGACTCTGTCTTGGAGAATGAGATATATTAAATTCTGTGGGATTTTGAGATAAAATCGATAACTTAATCCCGGCCAGAAGACCAGAGCTTGTGCCATTAAAAAAAAAGAAAAGCTGCCTTATAGTGGACTTTACTCTCCTGGTGGACCACAGAGTGAAAATCAAAGAAAATGAAAAGGAAGATAAGTACTAGGACCTTGCCAAAGAACTAAGAAAACTGTGGAGCATTAGGATGACGGTGATACCAATTGATAGTGGAGCGCTAGGAGTAGTCCCTAAAGGCTTGGAAAGAGAGCTGGAGGAGTTAGAAATCGGAGGACGAATCGACATCATCCAAACTACAGCATTGTTAAGATCGTCCGGAATCCCGAGAAGAGTCCTGGAGATTTGAGGAGACTTGTTGACACTCAGACTCCAGCGAAAGACCAACAGCTTACGCTAGTGTGAAAAACTTGTAAAAAATAATATTTTGGAAAAGTGACTTGGTGAACTGGAGGCCAGAGGACTCAGAGAGACCATTCCAAACAAAAGCTCTATTATGATCATCTGAAATACTTAGAAGAGTCCTGAACTCTAGATGAGACTTGCTGTCACTCTGTCTTCAGTGAAAAACCATCAGTTAAAAGTGGTTTGAAAAACTGGCAAGGAGTAAATAATAATAATAATAATAATAAGAAGAAGAAGAAGAAGAAGAAGAAGAATGGGATAAGATGGACGAATACTTGGACCTTACCAGTGAACTAATATATAAAATAGAATATATGTGTGTGTGTGTGTGTGTGTTTAGCAAAGAGGTATCAAGTATTATTTTTGAGTCTTTGGAATGACTCGACCTGGGATTGAACTCCAATCTCCCTGGCCATAAATATATATATATATATATCATCCCGCTGGCATATATATATATATATATATATATATATATATATAGCCAGGGAGATCGGGATTCAATCCCAGGTCGAGTCATTCTAAAGACTCAAAAATAGTACTCGATACCTCTTGCTTAACACTCAGCATTAAAAGGTACGTATCAAAGGTAAAGGGGGGCAATTAAGGGAAAGGAGTGGCACTCTCCCCTAAACCTCGGTATAGTAGCTATTGAAACGGGAGCCTTCGGGTGGCCCTCGACTGCGGTTGGCAACTTTACTTTACTTATATATCTCTATATATAACATAAATATATACATATACAACAAAACATCCATCGTTGATTTAATATAATCCTTCCCAACACCGATGTTGGTTCATTAGAACCGAAAGGCTATAGTGTCGACTTTGTTTCTCAATAAATCTCTCCTTCTGCTTGGACTACCTTATTATCAATTTTTTCTCTGTATTGTCGGATTTTACTCCATTATTTACTTCCACTGACCCAGCCCATTGGCTTAATGAGAAGAGTGTTCGCCAATGGTCCTGGAGACCGGGTTTCAATCTCCAGGTTGAGTCATATCAAAGACTCAAAAAATGGTACTTGATGCCGCCTTGCTTAACACTCAGCATTATAAGGTAAGGACCAAAGGTAAAGTGGAGCAATCCAGGAAATGGAGTTGCGCCCTCCCCTACACTTCGATATGGTAGCTATTGAAAAGCAAGACTTCCGGTCACTCTCCACTAAGATCGCCAACTTTATTTACTTATTTACTTAAAACTATAGATACATTCACATATATAAAAAATATTTTTTCCAATGATATTGTAATTAATTCCCAGACAATTATTTATTTCATTTGTTTATTTTTGTGGCAAGCGCTTTTTATTTTAAATATTTTGTAAAGGGAAATGAAAGCTTGATTCACTGTTGTAAAAGTAATGAAATGTTGTGTCTACGTGTTCGGTTTATAAATTCCAAACTGCAGCGTTTCAAATTTTTAAAAAAATGTAGCGTTTCAAATTATCGTCTGCTTAATGAATATGATAGAATATTTTGACAAACGAAAAAAATATTGGAAGGAACATTGGATTCGTACCACGAAGACGTTCTTTCTCCGGTTTTTCATCAATCGAAAAATCGAAATTCAAATATTTATAAAATTATGATCATAACTTTTATCATAACTTTTTACATAATCGTTTATGTATTAATTAGTAGAAACTAAGTTTCATTTTAAAATGAAAATCTCTAACAACTTTTGATAAATACTAATTTTTGAGATTAATTCTCGTTTTAACTGTGGAAATTAACAAGACAGTTAATTCCCGTTACATTTATAATATCGGTTGAACTAAAATTGTTTAAAATCATATTATTGAGTTTTTACTAACTGAATGTATATTAGCAAACATAAACGAAAGGGGAAAAACTTATAAATTGTATTTTTTATCTTTAAAAAAAATTGTATAAACATTTCAACCTTGCCTTTCATCGATAGTGTAACACTGATAATTGTTTATCTTTAAGATATCGCCTAGCAACTTTTAAGGAAACATCTTTTTATATTTTTTGTGTAAAATAAAATTTCTTGGATTAGATTTCTTGATTGAATTTTTTTTATCTTGAAAATCTGCAACTGAATCGTTCGAATTTGCAGACAATCTTCATTTTATTAATATCAGAGTTTATCTTTTATCTGCCTTATAACTTTTAACAGCTAAATCGCATCATTTTCAGCACAAACACTATTTACTAACATTGTAAAAAAATTAAGATAGAATTTATAAAAATTTCGATTTTTAAAAATTTTGATTGAATATAAAAAATTACATTTTCCTTAAAAGATTATTGAATTATCTATCTATCTCTCTCTCTCTCTCTCTCTCTATATATATATATATGTATATATATATATATATTTACAGGGTGTCCTAAAAACGTATACACATTAAAAATAATTGTAAACGTAGTGTTTTATTAGAATTTTATTATTTCAAAACTGTAAAAACAGCGACTGTTTTGTAGCGTAGACTTTGTCTTTCAGGTATCCCCATAAGAAAAAATCTAGTGGTGTGGGGTCTGGTGAACAGGGAGGTTATTCGACAAAACCTCTTCGTCCAATCCACTTGTTTGGCAAGACTTCATCAAGGAAGGAACTAAAATCGCTATGGTAATGTGGGGGTACCCCATCTTGCTGAAAATAAAACTTTTCATCTTCAAAGTCTTCTCTACGCTACAAAACCTGCAACAGTCACTGAATTAAGAAAGGCCACTGAGCATGAACGCGCCCAAATACCAAGGGAATTGTTTCATGATGTGTGCGATTCCATTGCTGACGTTGTCAGCAGTGTCTGGATCAAAATGGACGTCAGTTTGAGAACAGGCAGTAAAAAAACAATAAAATGATACCTGTAAAATATTTTTACACATTTAGAATTATAAAATTCTAATAAAACACTACGTTTACAATTATTTTTAATGTGTATACATTTTTGGGGACACCCTATATATATATATATATATATAGTGAGAGAGAGAAAGAGACAAACAGACAGACAGATTCACACTCACATGCCTAAGGAAATGCTCTCGACGAAACCGGGTCAAATCCTGTTAATGTGTGAAACGATGATGAATTCTTATTTTCTCTCCAGCTATGGGTTAATAGTATGTCAGACAATGCTCTTCAATTGCCGTAAAGCAACCAGTCTAAAACAAACAAAAAAAAATCACTGAATTCAAAACCTGCGAAGTGTTGCTCGAAAGAATCTATGGCACAAAGTGTACTTTTCCTCTGTTATCAACTGATCCAAATAGTTTTGTTGATCCTACACAAGACTTCGTCACTATAAACAGATCCCCTGCGTATGCCGGGCAAGTTGGCTGGGGCTGTAGAATACACAAACTGCATTTCTGCAGAGGAGTAAAACTCCCCTGAACAAGTGTCTTGGATATGACATTAAGCAATCTGTACGGCGAGGATCCAGTCCAGGAGCTTTGGGAAATGTGGAGTACCCCTTCATTGTCATTGCTCCCAGGTCAACTCTGACCCGGAGTGGTAGCGCCTGATAGGGTCCTATCTAAGGATCAAATAGAACTGTTTGACGTTTAAACTGTGTGCAAACAAATCACTGGCGTTAAATCAAATAAAACTGTTTGACCATTTAGCAGTGAATAAACAAATGACTAATGTTTAACTGAATCGTACGGGATATATAACAATACTTGGAACAATTTGACTGTGTGCTAATGAATGGATAGTATTGAATAGAAATATTAGTGTTTATTAGCAATACTTGCAACAACTTCACCGTGTGCAGACAAATGCTTAATATTGAATAGAATTGAATAGAATAGTGTTAGTAAGTATTCAAGCTATTTAACTATGTAGAAACAATAGCAATACGTGTGTGCAAAGAAATTAGTTTTAACTCGTTTAAAAATGATATTACCAATAAATTCTGAGTGCAAACAAAAGACTGATGTTGAATTATGACTTATATAACAATACCTTAAACCATTTAACTGTACACAAAAGGATGAGCTAAGGCTTTTATAACCTTGGAAAAGTTTTAAATCCAACTATTCTCCCTCCAACTAAGGGTAAATAATAGGATAAACTGAGCTCTTCAACAATGGAAGGGCAACCGATCGAAGAGAAGAAAAATTCTGAATTCAGCCTGTTAAACTCAGTATATGTGTCGTATCCTGCTCGTGCGGAAGGGTAGGTAAATATACATGTGCGCACACACATGCAGATATATATATATATATATATATATATATATATATATATATTTGTCTGAATGCATGTATGTGTACGCGTGTGCATGCGCGTGAGTGTGTGTTAATTTTTCGTTGGTTATACAGATCTATATAAGTAGAATTCATATATGAATATGTGCGTCTGTTTTCAAAACTAAGTATCGGTGTATGTATGCATATGTGTGTGTGTGTGTGTGTGTGTGTGTGTCCGAACATCAATGTATGTGTGTTATGTGTTTGAATATATGAATGTGTATTCACCAATATATCCATCCGTAAGTACTAACCACCTTTACCCCGTCCTTTATATATATATATATATATATATATATGTGTGTGTGTGTGTGTGCGCGCGAGCGCGCACGCGTGTGTGTGTACGTGTGTGTGTGTTTGTGTCTGTGTTCGTATATATATATATATATATATATATATTGTAAACTCGGGAGAAATGATTTATGAATGTAAATAAACGAGGCCCCACCTTTGAGAATAGACGCTTTGCAAACAATATATAATCAGTTGGTTTTCTCATAGCTTGGGTATTTTTAGCAGATTAATATTTGAAGACGGTGTTTACGAAATGTCGTACTGTGAAGAAAATAGGGAACTAATGAACTATAGAATGAATTGAGCAGTTGTTTGGGGTCCCAGAAAAAAAATACTGTCTCCTCCTGTACAACGTCAATAAACATCATTTATGCACACGTTCCAGTCGGGTACTCGACGCACGCCACAGAGGCCGTGAGAATCAGCCCGACATATATACACAAAATGGCGGAATAGGCCTTACTAGTTATGTTGGTAAATCTTGGTTAACAATCTCTTTTTTTCTGTTTGTTTAATAAAGCAAATCTTTTAGACAGAGTTATTTCTAACATGTTCATCTATATCATCGGGATTTAATTTATGTACGTGCGTTTGTTACTGTTTGTGTAATGATGTGAAAATAGCCATTGAGAATAAAGCAATATTCAAATAATTAGCAAATTGATAAAGATAATTCATGACAATTTAATGAAAATATTTCATTTTATTTAGTATTAATTTCATAATAAAAATTCAATTTATTCGATAATAATAAACTAATATTAATAATTTAACAATTGTGATTCATGTTCACGATGATGACGATGAGGAGGAGGATGGAAACAAAAGGCTTATTACAGCAGCTCACAACGGCAATATGAACAGAATTAACTGAAGCACAAACAGAAAAACAACAATGAAAATTCTAAAAAAAAAAATGCAAAGAAAAACAGCTGTACGGATATTTCAGGCAACAAACTAAGGAAATAGAACTTGCGATGATCTGGACATTACTACATTTGGAAAATCCTTTGAGAGAAGCTGAATCTCTTTGTTATAGGGACATATCCTACCATACCCCAAAGATGGACTCGTCCAACCTAAACAACTTCTCGTTCCTTACGAGACATTTGACAGACGGACTGCAAGCCGAGCACGGCAAGTACTTCCTGTGTATGACTTCCTTTTTTCTGCTAATACAATAACGTTTACCTATCACCCGTTGTTTTGAGTTGTTCTTCCACCGGTCTTATCTGAAGAGCACAACACTCTTCTTGTAGTAGCACAAAATAATCCCATAATAACCGATTATACCAAAGTAAAAATTGATAATACACAGAATAATGGCAAGTGTAAGTTATATGGTGACAGAGATGAAAGAGTTAGTAAGTGAATTGAGTAAATTAGTATAAAACAATCTCATCATCATCATCATGTCGTGCCAATGCACGGATATCCCTTACTCTATCTCGCCACTTCTCCCTATCGTTCATCGCCTCTGGCATCTCGTATCCTCACAGAGCTGCTGAATGTATGTTCGAGCTGGTCGTCCTGCTTTTTCATGGCCATATGAGGGGGTCCATAGGAGTACATCACTTATGATTTCGTCCCTGCTTCTTCAACAGTGTCCTGCATGTCTGGTTCGTCTAATTTGGATAGTTTTCGTGATGGGAGGCAGGTGGTCGTATAGTTGGTGTCTTGTGGGGTGTTGCCGCCAGGACTTGTTCAATATTGCTCCCAGCATGAACAATGTCATTAGAACCAATTATATCACAGTAAAAATTGATAATACACAGAACGATTGGGTAGGAAAGGTGAATCCACCGGAAGTTGTGGAAAGGATTAAAATTTGAACATGCTGACAAATGGTATCGGCACAAATCAATACATGTGCCAGTAAATGAGACATAAATTTCTCCAGGATTTTGAGATTCAGATGGATCATGAAATGCCAGTCAGAAGACTAGACCCAGTATTAACTAACAAGAAAAAAAGATCTTGTCATCTGGTGTATTTTGCTGGTCCGGCGTGTTACAAAGTGAAAATGATATTCCCAGAAAGATAAAAAGGCTTTGGTATATGAAGGTGACGGTGATTAAAATGGTAGGTGATCCATTTTGAACGGTTCTTTGAGCCTTGGAAAAGAAAAGACTGATAGAACAAGAAATCAAACGAGGAATCTAGATTATCTGAGCCACAGCATTGTTAAGATCGGCTGAAATACTGTAAAGACCCCTGGAAATCTAAGGAGTCTTGATGTAACTCAGATTCTAATAAAAAGGTACCTGTTAAAGTAAGTATGAAAAACTCACAAGATTGGTTAGTTGGTTGGTTAGTTTGGTTTTATGGTATATCAACCCTTGTAGGTTATTTAATGCCAAATTCATTTTTATATAAGTAATCAGTTCTATTTCAGACAATTCAGTGTGTGAAAAACATTTCTATTTCAAGCTATTCAGTTTAGTCAAACAGTTTTAATTCAAACAATTCAGTTTAGCGTACGGTTTCAATGTTAAAAACAGTTTTAGTTCAAAGAATTCAGTTTAGCATAAGTACGTGTTTTGCATGTCGAAACTGTTCTATTTCAAGCAGTTCAGTTTAGCATAAAGTTTTGTTATATTTGACCCAAAGATAGGACCCTATCAAGTGCTTCCACTCCGGGTCAGAGTGAACCTTGGAGCGATGGCACTGAAGGGGTACTCCGCATTCCCCAAATCTCCAGCATTATTGGAACCTCACCATCAGATTGTTTAGTTTCATATCCAGAACACTCGTTGGAGGGGGTCTTACCTCTATGCAGATGCATTCAATGTATTCAACAGCTCCAGTCGATTAGGCCAACCTCACCAGGAGCAGAATAATAAGTTCAAATTTAGCCATACTTATAAATGGCCTATGCACAAACCAGAACCCCTGCTAGAAAATGAGACCCATAAAATTTACTAGGATTTTGATTTCAAACTGATCACCAAATACCGGCTGAAAGACCAGGAAAAAGGAACTTGTTTTCTAGTGGTGATACCAATAGTGGTTGGTGCGCTTAGAAGGCTTCCCAGTGCTGGGAAGGGTCCCCAACAGCTTGGAAAGGAAACTGAAAGAAGTGGAGATCAGATAATAGTCTGAAGGCACTAAATCTGGTGACTATGGAGGATGCGGTAACGTTGTCCACCCGAATGAAGCGATTGTCTACCTTGTCCTGTTGCTTGTGTGTGGTCGAGACTTGTCATGCAGAAGGAGGACATTATCGATTTTCAAGATTTAGCGCCATCAGACAATCATCTCTTCGGCTCCATGAAAGAGGGTTTTAAGAGGTAAACATTATGCCATTGACAAGGAAGAGAAAACGGCAGTGATGAAGTGGCTCAAAGAACAGCCAACAGAATTCTACGACGAAATGATAAATGCTCTCATTCGAAAGTGGAAAATTGCTTTTGAAAGAAACGGTGTCGAAGTTGAGAAGTAGGGATATAATCCACAGAGGTAGCTTCATCTTAATGCTGGGCACATATTCCTGTGTTGTTAATGGTACCTGTACTAAAGAAAAAGGCATTACTTTTGGACTCACACTCGTACTAAGAAAATACGAAAGAGGTTACGAATTTATAATGTCACAGGAAAAAAAAACTACTTCAGGGATGATATTAAAATATTTTCCTAAAATTAAAAAGAACTAGAAACCTTAACCCAACTATTATAATCTATGACCAGGATATATCAATAAACTAATTGGATTGAAATTTGAGGTAGGCATGTAAGGGAAAAAGCGAAAAGAGAAGAAACAGAAGTGGTCCATCAGGGAAGCATACGGAGGGGATGAGTTTCGTTTGGTTTGATTTTATAGCATATCAAACATTGTCGGTTAATTAATGCCAAATCCTTTTATACATATATATTAGCTATATGTGACTTGGTTTGGTTGGTTTTATGGGATAGCAACCATTGTAGGTTATTTAATGCCAAATCATTTTATACATATATATTAAATATATGTGACTTGGTTTGGCTGAGTTTTATGGCATAGCAACCATTCTAGGTTATTTAATGCCAAATCCTTTTATACATATATATTAGATATATGTGACTTGGTTTGGTTGGGTTTTATAGCAGAGCAACCATCGTAGGTTATTTAATGCCAAATCCTTTTATACATATATATTAAATAGATATGATTTGGGTTGGTTGGGTTTTAGAGCATATTAACCATTGTACGTTATCTAATACCAAATCTTTTATACAAATATATTTAATATATATGACTTGGTTTGTTTGGGTTTTATGGCATATAAACCATTGTAGGTTATTTAATGCCAAATTCTCTCTGTGCATATATATCTCTCTAGTTTGGCTGAAACTTCTTTTGCGAGAAGACTTTTTTGTGGTTCGCAAACATTATAAACATTTCATTCATTTTTGTGTACCTTTTGTGTTACACTACATAAAATATTGTTTTGTTTAAATATCGGTATATTAATTGCATTCATTTTCATTTATTCTGTAATCCTATTTTACCATGCATATTTTGTATACATACTAAAACAGATAAATGAAAATATGATTTCTTAACACATTTTCTAGATAACATTTTAAAACGTTGTCAGAGCTAATTTTTTGCACACATTTAAATGGTTTCACTTATTTCTATTTAACACGAATAATTCTATTTAGTATTAATCATTTGTTTGCTCTCAGTTTTTTTTGAGTATTGCTATATAACATTAAGTAATATCATTTGTTTGCAGAGAGTGTTTTCAAGTATTGCTATTTAACACTAACACTACAACTAAATATCAGTCATTAGTTTACACACAGCTAAATGATCAAACATTTCTATTTCAAACTATTCAGTTTCGCATAATTCAAAGAAATTAAATGGTTCTAAGTATTACTATTTATCACTAACAATTCAATTAAACATCAGTAATTTTTACACACATTTAAATGATCAAACGCTTCTGTTTCAAGCAATTTATGGCCCAGTTGGTTGTAAAAAAAACACCGACGGCAGAGAAGTAAGACTCCCCCAACGAATTCCTAGATATGAGACTAAACAATCTGATGGTTAGACTCCCGAAATGCTTGAGCTTTGGGCGATGTGGAGTACCCCTTTATTGCCATCGCTCCCGGGTCCACTCTGACCAGAAGTGAGAGCAGCTGATAGGGCCCTATCTATGGGTCACATAGAACTAAATTTTGTATTTGTGCTCAAATGAATTATTTGAAATAGAACTGTTTATATGTATAAAAATAGATTTGGCATTACATAACCTACAATGGTTGGTATGCCATAAAACCAAACCAACCCAAACCAAATTCAAGCTATTCAGTTTAGCATGAGTCATTTGTTTTTACTCAATTTAAATGTTCCTGTATTCCCTAAAACTCCATTCTTACTGGAGCCTCACCATCCGATTGTTAAATGTCATATCCATGAAACTTGTTCGGCGAGTCTTATCTCTCTCCTGGGATGGAGTAGGTATATTCTATAGCCCCAGCCGACTTGGCCATATACTGGGGGGGGAGAAGTAAGCAACAAACACCTGGGAATATTTGAAGTGATTAATAATAATAATAATAATAATAATAATAAGTGAATGCAGAAAATTATCACAGAATGAATATATGACTAGACACGACTGGTGGGGGCCTGGTGATCTGGGAAATGTGCAAGAAATTTAAATTTGACCATACGAACAAATGGTATATGCACAATCCAACACCTGTCCTAGAAAATGACACACATAAATTCCTATGGGACTTTGACACACACACACACAGATCACCTAATCTCGGCCAAAATACCAGACTTTATAGTAATTAACAAAAAAAAAGAGAACTTGCAAAATTGTCGACTTTGCTGTCCCGGCTGATCACAGAATAAAATTGAAAGAATGAGAAAAGAAGGATAAGTACCTCGACCTTGCTAGAGAATTGAAAAAACTATGGAACATGATGGTGACAATTATACCAATTGTGATTGGTGCTTTTGGCATAGTAACTAAAGGATTACTAAAGGGCCTGGATGACTTGGAAGTTGGCAGACGAATGGAGACCATCTAAACGACAGCATTATTGAGAACAGCCACAATACTGAGAAGTGTTCTGGAGACTTGAGGATACTTGCTGTCACTCAAACTCTAGTGAAAAACCATCACCTTACACTGATGTGAAAAACCCCAACGAATAATAATAATAATAATAATAATAATAATAACTTCCAAACAAATATATTTGACTCATAGATGGAAACCTTACAGATACCACTCCCTTGAGTAAGAGGAAAACAAGGAGTAAGGGCAACAAAGGGTAACTCCATACTCCCCAAATACCAGAACTGGCTGATATAATTTAGTAAAATACCAAAGACACACTTTTTGTCATCGTTGACCCAGAGATTTATTATATGTCAGAGTCACATCTACGGTTCGAATACATGTGTTTAACATGATATATCAACCTTCGTTGGTTATCTAATGCCGAAGCAATTCTTGCAGACAAACAGCAGTGATGCTATCAAGTTCTTAGCCAGAGGATAAGAGATTTTATACCTTTCTCTAAGCTATCAGTGACGTAATAAAGTCTTTACTGGATTGAAATGACAGAAGTGATAGTTTTTCTATCTATAACAAGAGGTGCCCGTGGTGTAACGGTTAATGGAGGTGCCTGTTGTTATCGTCGTAGGAAATGGACACGGCGACACGAGTTCAAATCATGGACGAGACTGATTGCAGTTCACATAGCACTAATACCCGTGGGAAAGGTATGAATCCAATTATTCTCCCTCCAGCTATGGGTAAATAGTAGGGCAGACTAGGTTCTTCAGCCTTGGTGAGGCAACTAGTCTAGGAGAAGGAAAACTCTGAATTCAAACCTGTTAAAACTCCACTTAAAAATTGCCCTTGTGTCATATCCTGCCCTAGCGGAGGGTTTGGTAAATATGTATAACAATAGACTATAATTACTAAACTGAATTCAGGATAAAATAACCCAGAAAGGGTTGAAGTGCCGTAAAACCAACCAACCAACCAATCAGGTCCAGAGCTGTTTAATTTTGGTGATCTTAGAAATTACAATTCTTTCATTATTCCTTTACATCAGTGTCAATGAAAACGCTTACAATACCCACTACTCCTAAAATGTCACCCACTTAAGTACTAAACAATTTCATTCTTGCTTAACTTCGATGACCAAAAGCAGTAGTTTTCACGCGATGGTCTGGGGACCACAGGGGATCCCCTACATTAAGAGCGGGTCTCGGTAGATACTGCAACGATGTCTTGAAAATGTATTTTATCCAATTAGTGACAGAACTGCAAATTTGTATTTCTAGTTATAAATACACATACTATGACAATTCAATTTAGACAGCAACCACTAGAAAAAATTTGGCTTAGCATAGCTTCTGAGTATCCATTGTCGTCTTAAAAGATGGTTAAAGGCAGCAACATATTCATGCAAAATACTTTACTAATTACTAACCAATATTATGACCAAATTACAGACCTCGTCTGCAAAATGAATTCCTTATATCTTTGTCAAAAATATCACTAAGAATTGACAATTTTTGCCAAGCAAGGTAAACATATTCTTCACACTAAATGGCATTACATAGAGCAAAAATTCGATACGATTTTCAAAAGTTTCATTTTTATTACTATGGGAGTCTGGGAGATTTTAGTTTATTGATATGGGGGTCCACGATATTTCATTTTAATCATATGGGAGAGCCACTCTATTTAGCCTGAAATCGAAAGGATGCCGACTCCAAAAAGTTTGAAAACTACTGAAGTCTTTACTTAATGCAAATATTCGATGGGATTTTCGTTAAATAATTGCGTAAATTTCACTTTTACTAATATGGGATCCACGAGATTTCCTTTTTAATCATATGGTTGAAGGTAAGAGATTAACTCTGTAAGAGATTGACTCTGAAATAGAAAAATATTCCGGCTCGAAAATGTTTGAAAACCACTGCAATAAATGTCATCACTTAATGCAAATATTCGATGAGATTTTCGTTAAATAACTTTGTAAATTTCACTTTTACTTATATGGGATCCACGAGATTTCCTTTTTATTTACATGGCTGAGACATTGATTCGGAATTAGGAAAAGGTTCCAGCTTGAAAATGTTTTAAAACCACTGCAATAAATGTCATCACTTAATCCAAATATTCGATGGGATTTTTTGCTAAATAAATTTGTAAATTTCACTTTTAACTATATGGGATCCACAAGATTTCCTTTTTATTTATATGGTTGAAGGTATGAGATTGATTCGGAATTAGAAAAAGGTTCCGGCTCAAAAAAGTTTGAAAACTACTGCGATAGATGTCATTACTTAATGCAAATATTCGATGGGATTTTCATTAAATAAAACGAATCTTTTTGCATTTTCTATGCTGAAAGAATTTTAATTCCTTGTTATATCATCAGTCAACTTTCTGTCCTATTCTCTGTAAAGTTCGATTTGATTAAAAACAGATCAGAAATAAAAAGAAAAAGTATAAAATATAGTTTTTAGAATTTAAATTAAAGTAAATTATTTTACGGTTGGATTGATTAAACAAGTCGCAAGAAACGCCGAAAACGGAATTCGAGTCAATGAAAGCATATTTCGGCAAGGATCAACTCGTATGACACCTCGTTCTTGATCACGTGATCACGTCTTCCAGGTCATGTGACGCTTGATTCGATTTGTTGCTTGAACGAAGGAAAATGTTCCGGGGTGAATGAGAAAAGAAATTTTGTCGAGCGTATAAGGGAAGTCGGAAGTGCTGAGTAATGAAATACAGGTTTGTCAATGGCGCCGTCGCTGTCATCAACCGAACATTGGTCACATGACCGTTTCTTTGCAGACGCCTCAAGCCAATGTGTTTTTCTTTTTTCTTTTTCAGTTTTTCTTTTCTTTTTTTCTTTTATTTTTAATACTTAGATGTGACCTCATCTAATGTACCTTTTTCTCAGTCGTTTTGCCTGTGAGAAACCCAATAACATTTTATTACAATTTAAGCCTTTTTTTCAAATTTTAGGTCGCTTCTTTCGACTTGTTTCTCTTTCAAGTAATTTTCAGTTTTTGTTTTTATTTTTTGTTTGTTTTTGTCCGTACTATTGTCGTACTTCATTTCAATGTTATCACAATACAAACGTGTCTTCTATTTCTTCTTTTCTTCTTCCTTTCTTTCATTCACTTATTTCTATTCAGTCATTTTCTTCTTCTTCTTCTTCTTCTTCTTCTTTCTTTCTTTCTTTCTTTCTTTCTTTCTTTCAGTTACTTCATTTTTTGTCTTTTTGACTTTGTTTTTAAAAGAAATAAACCGAAAATTTTTGTGTCATACGGAATAATTCCATACTTACTAAAGAAATATTTATTTCTTCGCTATTTATAAAGTCGAGGTAAGACAGAAATTATTTTTTTAAAAACACTTGACGGTTTATCTATAATTCTAATTGGTTAAAAAAAGGTATTTTTTTTTTAATCATGTAAGAAAAAGACTTTAAAACTATTTTAGATTTTGATCTTTCTCAGTTCTCGCAACAAAACAAATCTTCAAATTCTAAAGAAAATTTTAAAACAAGCGGGAAAGCACCGATTGGTTAATAAATTGCAAAAATACTGATACAAATATTATAACTTTGCGAGGCTGATTTATGGACAAAAATTAACACCTTTTTTAAAACTTTTAAAAATCAGTTGAATATAAATATATAATTGAGAAGTAAACTGATTTCCAATGGGGACCGAATGTACTTGGTGAAACGTAGAGAACTATTTAAAATTCATTTCCTCCCAAAGTCAAACGGCTCATACACAAAGCTGAATGGATTATAGACAAAATCACCCAACAAATCCGCTGCAGATGATGTATAACCTGAATGAAGGAACAACAATACTTGTTTATAAAATGTAACTCTTCTTTCTTACCAGGAAAGGGTCGAAATGGCTGTATGCGTGTGTGTGAGAGAGAGAGAGAGAGAGAGACTTGGACTGCCATCATTGATACCACGGGGGACACATATTCGAGAGTCAGTCAGGAACTTATCATCCTATTTACCAACCCCTCCGCTCGGGCAGGATATGACACAAGGTCAATTTTTAAGCGGAGTTTAACAGGTTTGAATTCAGAGTTTTCCTTCTCCTAGACTAGTCGCCTCACCAAGGCTGAAGAACCTAGTCTGCACTACTATTTACCCATAGCTGGAGGGAGAATATTTGGATTCATACCTTTCCCAAGGGTATTAGTGCTATGTGAAATGTAATCAGGCTCGTCCAGGATTTGAACTCGTGTCGTCGTGTCCACATCCTGCGACGATAACCATTACACCACGGGCACCTCCAGGAACTTATCATCAGATTTACACGATATCTTCTTAATCTACCCGGTTGACCACTTCTCTAAAGTTCGAAAAACTTCAACATTACATATTTTCTATGTGCTCACACATTTTCCTTCCGGTTCGTAATTCATGTGATTCATTTCCGCTGTCCCCTTGTTTACGCAGGTGTACTATTCTATTTAGAAATCCACTTGTCAAAGTCAATACGTAACACAAGCAGGATATAACGTAAGGTCGATTTTTTTAATCGGTGAATATCTGGTTTTTATTCAGTTTTCCTTCTTACAGACCGGATGTCATACCAAAATTAAAGAATCAAGTCTTCCCTATTTATCCATAGCTGGTACGATATTGATTGTGTTTATACCTTTCTTGACGGTATTAGCATTATATGAAAGTGGAAACAGCCTCGTTCAAAACTTGAACTCGGATCGCTGTGTCCATTTCCTACAACGATAACCATTACACTACCAGCGCCTAGACTGTATTCATACACACACATACAAACCCACACATGTACACACATACCTACACACACACACACCCGCGTACATACATACATACATATATACAATGGCCATTTAACCCATGAGATCTTTTTTACAAAAACAAGATTTTTCATTTTTGTAATACAACGAAGCAATCTGTGGATGACAATATGAAGAGTTCTGATAGAACGAAACAGTCTGTCTGTGGATGACTATATATATATATATATATAATCGTGTTGTAATCGTGTTGCCATTAGCGTATATTGCAAGGCTCTTCATATATGAATTGAGCTCTCAGTAGCCGTTAACCAGATGGATGTAAACAATAGTAATTGTGATTCATAACCGTTTAAAATTTACTTCGCTGCTACTGGTTCCTCGTGGCTGAAGTGTATATATATATATATATATATATATATATATATATATATATAACAGTGTGTATGTATATATATATATATATAACTGTGTGTGTATATATATATATATATATAATTGTGTGTGTATATATATATATATATAACTGTGTGTGTGTGTATATATATATATATGTATAACTGTGTGTGTGTGTGTGTGTGTATATATATATATTGTATAAAATAAATGTCCAGAGATAATGAGTTTAGAATCATTCAGATTGAGACCGTATGAGAGGTTTCATATTTTTCTCAAGAAGTGCTCAATGTATGACTATTAATATATTAATATATAAAAATATATACAAATTTCATACAGATCATTTATATCTATAATTTGTTTTGGACTTTTTTTGTTTATTTGTTTGTTTTTTTGTTTGTTTTGTTTTTGTTTTTTCTATGAGTCCAATTTTTGAATTTCGTTTCCATTTTATAAACATTATCATATGAGGCAGCTGCTCTCGGAAGCCTTTCGAAATAAATTTATAATAGCAATATGACAGTCCGTTGAGTTTTCATTCCAAATATATTAGATAGATAGATAGATAGATAGATACACACACACACACACACACACATATATATATATATATATATATATAAAGAGGGAAGATTCAGAAGGATTTTAAAACTGACATGGCAATATTTGACACTCTCTTGTGGCTTGTGCCTCTAGTTCTTCCCTATCCTTACACCCACGGGCTGACGTTCTTTCGTTTCCGGGATAAAAACCAATTCCGCGTTCATTATCAAGAAATACCGAAAGTTCCTTGTCTTTTTATGCCTAAATACATCTGACACGGTATCTTTATTAAAAGCTGCATAGGTTTAAATAAAAGAGAGAGAAAACGAGAAAGAAATAGATAGAGATGAATACAGAAACAACGAAAGAAAGAAAAGGAGAATGGGAAGAAAAAAATAGGAATTTCAAAAATTTAACGAATATATATATATATATATATATATATATAATTCTGTGTTTTCACATAGATGGCCCGAAACCAGAATCAGTCCCAGAAAATAAGACGCGTAAAATTCTGTCTTAGTTTCAGAAGTAAACGGATCATCAGTTCGTGTTAACAAAAAAGACAAAAACATTTCCTCTAATTGATTTTTCTGTTCAATCAGACCACAGACTGAAAACGAATGAAAATACAAAGACAAACTTGGATCTTGCATGAAAGCAGAAAAAGCAGAGAAACATGGAGCAGGTACGAATTGCAGTTGGTTCACTTGGAACGGTCTTAAAAGTCCTGGAAAAAAAAGACGGGTGGAACTGAAGAACAGAGGAATCTAGTATACCAGAGGATGAAAAGGACGATAAAACTTATTTATAAAAACATCATCTTATTTTTTTTTTTTTCATTACGAAATAGTCAAAATGGTTGCGAGAAGAGTGAATCAGGATAGACTGAAAACCGCTAATATTTGCTCGATAATCTTCTTCGAATACCTAATCGTTCAGCCTCCATGGGGCTGGTACAGGTTAATTCACTACAGAGGCCTCCGCAAGGCTAACCTATTTTCTCCAAGGATCACACTCGCTTTCGACATTAGCTAGTTTTGTACTTTTAAACTTTTCTCTACATCTCAACCCTGGGCCCTCTGGTCCCTCTTCTTCCATGCCTACCATGGCATGACCTTTCTCTCTCTCTCTCTCTCTCTCTCTCTGCACACTGCTCACTGCCCACTGCTCAGAGGTTTATTTAATTTTCAGACACCCACGGATATCGTGATTACTCTTCCTACCGGCATCCCACTCATGTAATTGACTTGGCATTTTTGCCGTCTTTTGTTTACAAGTGCATCCTGCTCTTGAAATTCACGGACGTAGACGGCAAACCATCTACTCTAAAGCCTCTCTCTTTTTATGTCCATTAGAACTAGATATGGTCTTCTGACCGGGATAAGAAGATAGACGGATTCCGGTTTGTACATATACCATATTGTAGTTTGGGTCAAATTTCAATTTCTTGTACAATTCCGAGTGTATCTCCTTCCCCACCCAGTTTTGCCTTGTATTTTGCACTTGATTGCTTCTTTCCCTTATTATATAATTAATCGTTTCGTCTTTGGGTGAGATTCCTACAAAAGCGTTTGGTTTCGAAAAGCTTTATCGTTCTTTTGGGATACTCTTTTCTTTCTTTTTTCCCTTTGTTTGATGGTGTCCACTTCAAATATTCCCAAGAACTTGTAATTTTTCTTTTCTTCAAGCATTCTGATTCTTTCTGTTATTTGTCTTTTTCAATTTTTCAATATCAGCAGGGCACATTTCTATGCCAAATTCCATTTCTATATCCTGGGTGTATATTCTTATGGTTTGTGTCAGAGCCTCCAATGTTTTTAATCTTTTGCAAATATCTTGATTATTATTATCATTATTATTCCTTGCGAGTTTTTCTCATCAGTTTAAGCAGATGGTCTTTCACTGGAGTTTGAGTGACAGCAAGTCTCCTCGAGTCTCCATGACTCATTTCAGTACTCTGTTCGATTTTACTTGCGCTGTAGTTTGGATGGCCTCGTCTCGTTCTCCGATTTCCAACTCTAGCAGTCCACTAACCAAGCCTTGGGGGACTGTTCCAAGTGCACCAATTATGACTGGTATCACCGTCATTTTCATGTTCCATAACTTTTGAGTTCTCTGGTAAGGTCCTAGTATTTATCTCACTTTTCTTTTTCTTTGATCTTCACTCAGAGATCGACCGAGATGAAATAGTCCACTATACGACAGGTTCTCTTTTTTGCTTTATTTTTGTTTTATTTTTTTGTTAATTATCACAAGATCTGTTGTTCTGACCGGAATTAGGGGATCTGTTTGTATCTCAAAATCCCAGTGAATGTTATGCATCTCATTTTCCAGGACGATTTCTGGATTGTGCATATATTATTTGGTATTTGCTTAAATTTCAATTTCTTGCACAATTCCCAGTGGATCACCTTCTCCAATAAGTCGTGTCTCGCTTTGTATTCTTTTTGGAGCAGTTAACTGCGTTCCCTTATTATATGAATAGTCGTTTCATTTCCATCAGCACATTATTTCCACGTCTTAGATATTTTTGATATAGTTAGTAAATAAGCCAACCATAGCCGAGAGCGACCTGAAGGCTCCTTTTTTAATCATATTTACCAACCCCTCCGCTCGGGCAGGATATGACACAGGGTCAATTTTTAAGCGGAGTTTAACAGGTTTGAATTCAGAGTTTTCCTTCTCCTAAACTAGTTGCCTCACCAAGGCTGAAGAACCTAGTCTGCCCTACTATTTACCCATAGCTGGAGGGAGAATATTTGGAGTCATACCTTTCTCAAGGGTATTAGTGCTATGTGAAATGCAATCAGTCAGGTCCAGGATTTGAACTCGTGTCGCCGTGTCCATATCCTGCGACGATAACCATTACACCACGGGCTCCTTTTTTAATAGCTACTACACCGAGGTGTATGGGATGGTGCTACTCTACTTACCTTGAAACGTACCTTATAATGCTGAGTGTTAAGCAAAAAGGCATCAAGTACCATTTTTAAGTCTTTGGTATGACTTGACCTGGGATTGAACCCCAGTCTCCCAGGCCATCGGTGAACTCTACCCATCATGCTAATGGGCCGATAGTCCCACTGGTGTTGTTTTATACAACTAATAGAGATTCAATTTCTCTCTTAATGTTTCCTTTCCTTTATATATATATATATATATATATATATATATGATATTTTTACATATTATTTCGCACTATTGGTGAGATAGATAGATAGATAGATAGATACGTAGTTGGCTGGTTAGTTAGTTGGTTGGTAGGTTGGTTTGTGTTTTATGGCATACTAACTCTAGCGGGTTATTAAAAGCCATTTTCTATTTGATAGACACACATGGTTTGTAAGTGAATAGTTTACGAGGTACTTTATTTTTTGACAAGTTATTTGTGCTCATTTGTTTGCACACAGTTAAATGGTTTCAAGTATTGTCATTTATTTATATAATTGTAATTATATTTATGTTGCCTGAATTTCTGAGACGAAGCTTGATTTTTATCATTAAGGGGTTTAGGAGTATTGTCTTCATCTTTATTGATATTTTCTCAAAGTTTCGGCCGATATATCCCCCAGCAGGACACATAGCGTAACGGTTATAAGTGTTGGTTCTCTAAGCTTCTAAGGAGACAATAATCGGGGATGACAGGTTCAATCCTGACTGCAGGCGAGTAACAATACAGGAATTCTTAATACTTGTACCCAGTTATGCTTAACGGAATCAGAACAGGCGACCCCCGTGGATTCAATAAAGGACGTAGTTCGAAGTTCTTTGTAGGTTCTCGAGTTCGACAAACACCTGAAGAAAACTGGAGGACATATCGGCCGAAACGTTGTGGGAATAACAATAAAGACGAAGAAAATATTCCGAAAAACCTTCTATTTAAGTATTTCAATATAATAAAATTTTCACATCGCTATCTGGTTTCAAATAAAGTAGTTGGCGACCGTAGTCGAGGGCGACCAGAAGGCTCCCTTTTCAATAGCTACTACACCGAGGTGTAGAGGAGGGCGCTACTCCTTTCCCTGGATTGCTCCACTTTACCCTCGATACATACTGCATATTGCTGAGTGTTAAGCAAAGATGTATCAAATACCATTTCTTTTAAGTCTTTTGTATGACTCTACCTGGGATTGAACCCCGGTCTCCCGGACCATTAGCGAACACTCTACCCACTAGGCCAATGGGCCGGGTTATTTGGTTTCAAATAAGTAATACAAAGTAAATGATTAGGCAGTATTATCTGACCCAGGTCATACTAATTTGGTCAGAATGGAACTGGGAGTAATGGCAATGCAGGAGTACTCCACATTTCCAAAAGATTAAAGTTTCCTTTCCGTAGCCATATCCAGGTGTACCTTTTTGAGATTTTGTCTGTTTCTCCTCTTGAAATATCCATTCTGTGAATTTTCTTCCTATTTTTTTGTCTTCTTGTTATTGTTTTCCTGTTGATTTTTTTGGTTTTAGTTTGGTGGGGTTTTATGGCAAATAAACCTTTGTAGGTTATTTAACACCAAATCCATTTCTATGTAAATAATAAGTTCTATTTCAAACAATTCAGTTTAGCATGAGTACACAGTTTGTCAAAATCATTTTTATTTCAAACTATTCAGTTTATTCAAGCAGTTATATATAACAATTCAGTTTAGTGTAAGTACAGTTTCAATATCAAGTTCAATTTCAAATAATTCAATTTAGCATAAACACTCAGTTTAATTGTAAGTACGGTTAATTATCAAAAACATTTCTATTTTAAGCTGTTTAGTTTAATCAAACAATTCAGTTTAGCTTAAGTATACTGTTAGTTCTATCTAACCCACGCCGGGCCAGAGTGGAGCTGGGAGCAATGGCAATGAAAGGGTGCCCCGTATTCCCCAAAGCCCAAGCCTAACTGGACCCCACCATCAGACTGTTTAGTGTCATATCCAGGACACTCATGGGGGTATTACCCTTCTGCAGAGGTGTTGTCAGTGTATTCTACAGCCCCAGCCGACTGGGCAACTGTTGATTTTTATGTTGTCGGTGCTGTTTCTGGTCGCTGTAATTAGTCTTTCTTTGCTGTTTATGATGTAGTTTTTGATTCGTTGTATTGATGCATCCTCACAATCTTCAAACCGGCGGGTCCTCTTCCTCTTTCTTTTCCTGACATATATAGTCTGTCTACGTCATCTCTCAGGCGTAAACCCTTGTACATCATCATTAGTTTTCTAGTCCTCTGGTTTATTTGTTCAGGTTCTTCTCTCGGATGGGTACCTCTAATTTCAGATTTAAAAATCGATGATATTAATATCAATACTTTGATAATTCTAAAGAATTATCTTAAACTGGATCTCAAAGCAGTGTAAGTGAGCAAATTCAAATTCTAGTTGCATTCACTTTCGGACTGATAACCTTGGAAAAGGCATGAACCCACATCTTCTACTCTATAGGTTAAATTGTACCACCCTTGTGTTCTATAAGGATGGCTCTGGCAATAAACAACAAAGGAAGATTGATATGCCCTTAAGCTAAGAAATCAAACAAAAGAAAACTTAGGACAGCCCCAGTGGTTTCGTGGTTAGCATACTTGCCAGTTGTATCATAGAAAACGAGTTCGAACGCCAGTCGTGCTAGTGGGTTCACTTTCGGACGAATACCCTTGTAAAAGGTATAGACACCGCTAATCCCCGCATCCATATTCTCCCCCCGCTCGGGCAGGATATGACACAAGGTCAATTTTTTAAGCGGAGTTTAACAGGTTTGAATTCAGAGTTTTCCTTCTCCTAGACTAGTCGACTCACCAAGGCTGAAGAATTCAGTCTGTCCTACTATTTACCCATAGCTGTAGGGAGGATAATTAAATTCATACCTTTCCCAAGGGTATTAGTGCTATGTGAAATGCAATTAGCCTGGTCCAGGATTTGAACTCGTGTCCCCGTGTCCATTTCCTACGACGATAACCATTACACCAGGGGCACCTCCTAAATCCTCTAATCCCCGCATCGATGGGTAAAAAAGTGCCACAACTGTTCTTCTACAAGGATGGCTTTGGTACAGAATCACCCATGAAGGTTTATATGCCATAAGGAAACCAAAACTGAAGCAAAACTTTAAAAGCTGTACACAGAAGTCGATATAAAGAATGAAATTAGAGCTGCAGAGACCCTGCCCTGTCGGCTGAGATTGTAGAATACAACAACTGCATCTCTGCTGAGAGGTAAGACCCCACTCACACACACACATGAATGATTGTTCTAGATATGACATTAAACAATATGATAGTGAGGCTCCAGTAATGCAAGAGCTTTGGGAAATACGGAGTACTCCTTCATCGCTATCGCTCCCAGGTCGACTCTGGCCCGGAATGGTTGCTCCTAATAGGGCCCTATCATTGGGTAAAATAGAACTGATTGATATTTGAAATTTATGCAAACAAATGACTTCTGCTAAATTGAATTGTTACAAATAGAACTGTTTGATCCTCTAACTGTGTGTAAAGAAATGACTGTTAAATTGAATTGATAGTGATACATAGCAATACTTGAAACCATTTAACTGTATGCAAAAAATGATTTGAGGCTTGTTTAAAAGCGTTGTCAACAAAATGGGTTTACAAATCATATATATCATTCAATATATATATAGATATATATAGATTATCAAAGACAATCGAGGATTGCTGGAGAAATAAAGACGAATTCATAATCGACGTTCTCATATAGACTACCACGCATGGACATACCTGTGTTGATCAACCAGCAAAAAACGTTATATATATATATATATATATATATATATATATATATATAAAGTTGATTTGACATTAAATAACTTATAATGGTTGATATGCCATAAGACCCAACCAAACCAAATCATATATATTTGATGAATATGTGTAAAGAGGGTTTGGCATAAAACAACTTACGAGAGTTGATATGCCATAAAACCCGACCAAACTAAATCATTTATATTTAATACATATATGTATTAAAAAGTTTTGGCATTAAATAACCTCCTTTGGTTGATATGCCATAAAACCCAACCAACCAACCAAACAGATGAGACCGCACCCACTTCCAACCATCATCTCTTACTGAATACGTCATTAATTACTTAAAACCAGAAAATAGTTTGAAAAATAAAGATTGACATCGATATAAAATAACCCCAGCAAAACCTGACATTCCGTAAAACAAGCCTACTCACTTGTTCTAAACGACAGTTTTTGTTATCCCTGTATCTATAATAGTTTTAGCAGAAATAAATAAGAGATATCACCTTCGAAGCTATTGACTGGATATCAATCATATAAAATAAATAGGAGATATCACCTTCGAAGCTATTGACTGGATATCAATCATATAAAATAAATAGGAGATATCACCTTCGAAGCTATTGACTGGATATCAATCATATGAAATAAATAGGAGATATCACCTTCGAAGCTATTGACTGGGTGTCAATCATATAATATAAATAGGAGATATCACCTTCGAAGCTATTGAATGGATATCAACCATATAAAAAATCTGATCTGCCTGATAAAATAAAACTGGATTTCTTGCAAACTGAGGCTATGTCATTGATATGACATACATGCACCACATGGACGCTAACAAATCACGGGGGCGGTCCTCGTGGTGTAATGGTTAAAACGATGGACAACGGAATCGTAGTAAGCAAGTTCGTACTTCAGTCGCGCTATTATGTTCACTTTCGGGCAAATACCCTTGGGAAAGGTATGGACCCCCTTATCCTCCCAGCTATGGGTTAAATAGTACCACTACTGTTCTTCTAGAAGAATAGCTTTGGCATTAAATAACCTACAAAGGTTGATATGCCGTTAAACAAAGAAACCAAACCAAACTAACAAGTCACATAGAAAAAAAGCTAGAAAGGAACTACATAAGAATGCTACATTCTGGAAGCAGCACCACACGAAACAGCAGTTTTACCAGCACTTACCTCCGATCTTAGAAACCATCCAAGATTATCAAAGACAATCGAGGATTGCTGGAGAAATAAAGACGAATTCATAATCGACGTTCTCATATAGACTACCACGCATGGACATACCTGTGTTGATCAACCAGCAAAAAACTTACTTGCGTCAGCTTGTGCGGACACTGGATGCTGCATAGAAGATCTAGGAGAAGTGATGGATGATAGGGAAAATAGCGAGAGAGAGAAAGAGAGACAGACAGAGACAGATAGAAAGAGAGACAGAGAGTCAGGGAACTTCTTACTGTGAACGGGATTTGATGATAAAAATATTCCCCAGGTTTTAAATATATATATATATATATATATAATGAATTTCTTTTGAAGGATAATATTACTCATAATTTTGTCAGAGTAATATTCCCTGTTGAAATAAATATAACGGGAAGAAAAATTTCCTAACTTGTTTTTTTTAATTCAAGGTGAGTTCGATTTTTAAAATCTTGCAGATTTTTGCGCCACCTAGTAGTAAAGAGAGGCAGCCATTTTCCTTGAACCAGTGTTCAATCGTATCAAAAAGACGCAGTAAAACGCGGTGAGATGAGTCATGGTGACTGATCTGAAGTAGATTCTATTCGTAACGAAGTTTCCAATCTTTCTCACCACTTCCGGAATGTCCTGTCATTCTTTCCCGCCAAAGTGCGCCATTCTCAATCACTCCATCTCAGACAGACGACCAAGAACGATAACAAGAGGGTAGGCCTGCGCATTAAGATATTTCCGTCTGAAAGACTATTTTTCGGCCAGTTATCGATTATTATGAATTATCGATGTCTTTCTCTCTTCTTTTATCTATCTATCTATCTATCTATCTATCTATCTATCTGATCTCTTCATATGTATCTACAAATCTTGCCTGTTCCTATTTCCTATCTTTCTATCTATTTTTCTCATGTCTATCTATTTAGCCTATTTATATATATATATATATATATGTGTGTGTGTGTGTGTGTGTGTGTGTGTGTGTGTGTGTGTGTGTGATGTTAGCTAGAATGTTTATATTTATCTATCTATCTATCTATATATATATATATATGTATATATATATGTATATTTACATATATATATATATATATATATATATATATATATATATATATATATATATATATATATCCTGTTTCTTCATATGTATCTAACTTTCTAGTCCGTTCCAGTTTGCTATCTATCAAATCTGTTCATGTCTCTCTAGTCTGTTCATGTCAATCTCTATAGTCTGTTCATATATATATATATATATATATATATATATATATATATGTGTGTGTGTGTGTGTGTGTGTGTGTGTCTTACTAACTTGAATGTTCATATCTATCTATCAATCTATCTATCAAGATATCCTGTCTCTTCATATGTATCTACTTTCTAGTCTGTTCCAATTTTCTTTCTATCTAGTCTATTCATGTCTCTCTAGTCTGTTTATGTCTATTTAGTCTGTTCATATATATATATATATATATATATATATATATATATATATATTATGTGTGTGTGTGTATGTGTGTGTGCCCAACCTTCTCGAATGTTCATATCTATCTATCTATCTATCTATCTATCTATCTATCTATCTATCTATCTATCTATCTATTCTGTTTCTTCATATGTATCTACCTTTCTTGTCTATTTCTATTTTCTAACTATCAATCTATCAAGTCTGTTCATATCTATCTAGTTCGTTCGTGTCTATCTCGTCTTCTTCTATATACCTATCAATGTAACTATCCATATTATCTATCAATCTATCTATCCTGTTTCTTCATATCTATCTAACTTTCTAGTCTGTTCCAATTTTCTATCTATCAAACCTGTACACGTTATTTATATAGTCTGTTTATATATATATATATATATATATATATATATATATATAATATATTATGTGTGTGTGTGCCCAACTTTCTAGAATGTTTATATCAACCTATCTATCAATATATCATATCTCTTCATATGAATCTACCTTTCTAGTCTATTTCTATTTTCTAACTATCAATCTATCTAGTCTGTTCATATCTATCTAGTTCGTTCATGTCTATATCGTCTTCTTCGATATATCTATCAATGTAACTATCCATATTATGTCCAACTGTCTAAGTGACATTTCCACCGCAATTTATCTCTCTCAGTTGATAGGAGTTTATCTTAAAATCGGTTTTCATCTTCCTTCCTTCCATCTTCATTTCACAATCTGTTCATATCCTTCAGTCGATATAGTTGAGTATTAGAATAATTACATTTTACCAGAAAGAATATAAAGAAAAGTGCAAGTTACGTTTATTTAAGCATTCTCATAAAAATGCAATCATCTATATATATATATACACATTTATATAAACTTATATACATACATTTCAATCATACATCCAAGATGTATCAAGGTAGGTCTTCGGTGATGCACTGTCTTCATTGCCGATTTCGGGTTTTATGCATCATATCGGCTCCGACAGAAACCCCGGGATGACTCTGGAAGAGCCAAGCCGCCTCCCTGATCGCGACATGTTACGCTCGTGCCTCTACCAAAAAATAAAAAGGCCGGACTCCGCCGTTCTTATAGACATCTGTCATTCAGCAACAGCCAATGAAAAACAGGGCATTCCACACTCCTCTACTATACATATATACATATATATATATATATATATACATGCATATATATATATATAGGGATTGATAAAAGAAATTAAAAAGAAAATAAATTTAAAAGATGTAGCATTTCCAAGAAGCAAAATGTCTGAAATACAGACTAACTAGCACCAAAGAGAAATCCATTCTCACTCCAGCCTTCCTCGTTAGTACTAGAAAGACGTTCTTTCACTCGGCTGCAAGCCGGTAGCGCACATATTCAGCCAGTCTCAGCAGCGGCTTCTACTGAAAATATCTACTAGACTTACCACGAACCTCAACTTCTTAAACCCACCTAAAATAACTATTACTATATATTAACGCCTTGTCTGCGAGACGTGACCGTTTCTATTGGTTTTAGGAAAGATTTCTTTGCCCACAGAATTGTTGATAAAACCTAAAATACAGTTTTGAGTTAAAAAAAAAGTTATCTTTGTTTCCTTCCTTCTTCCGTAATTCTTTTGAAGCCTTCTACAAGCAAAGAATCTGATAAGTTAAATGGAGTAAGAAAAAGTGCAAATGAGTCAGATAAATAAACTTAAACTCAACGACCAATTGTTGTATACTCATATGCATGCAGAACACAACGACACAATAAAGACACAATGATAAAGACGAGCAAAGACTTCTTTAAATAATATACCTCTCACTTTATTTGAAAGGTTAGAACTGCAACATATTGACCCCCACTCTTATGGCCATCAGTGTTTCTTTCCCGTTCTCCTAATGTTGCTCAACCGGAGGCCTGGGGACCCACTTCGCTGGGTGCTGACTTTCTCTACCACATCTGGTCACCAACGGGTCTGGTCTCCAAACTAACTGACTTCCTGTCTTCACCGAGTTATATAATAGTTCCATCGCCCACTAAATCTTTGGAATGGCATATTTGATCGGGTGTGTCCTGGTTCCAGTGGCAGTCGGTCAAGGTGCGACTAAACTTGCATCCTCGAACCTCAGGGAGCCGTCCCTCAGGCTTTTACCATCCTTGGAGGGGCTAGGTTTATCACCTAGCACCTGAAGCGCCTCTTTTTAATGATATGCCGACAGGGCCCGAGACATTTTTGGAGCCGCTGGACGTGTTTAGGCTACGGCCTTGCGCCTGGATCCACCTAAAAAAGGCTTTGTGCCACACCCATCTGATTGGTGGGATGTACGACAAATACCGACTTTCTTCCAGCAGACAAATCTGACAGTCTTGGACGGACACTTCTGCTTGCTCTACTAACACTTATTTTGTATATATGTTCTATTTATTCGATACACTTGTTCCGCCTACTTTCTCTACTTCCGTATCTTCTTTCTGGTACCTAACTGGCCACAACACACACACACACACACACATATATATATATATATATAGCATTTAGGTTTGGTATGATTTCTTTGGGTAATGGCATATTGTTACGTTTTTAAGTACACAGAAAATATGTAAACAAACATGAAGAAAAAAAACTCGTGGGTGTACAAAAACACTATTAGATTTATTCCCCACAGACAGAGACGTACATCTAATAACCAGGAACAGTCCTATTTTAA
>OY757931.1:27560192-27760211 GCA_963585895.1 Sepioteuthis lessoniana
ACTAATTTGGTCGGTATGGTACCTCTAACATTTTGCTGAACGCCTAACCAAGTTCTAAGTTTAGTTGTAAAAACTTTGATTTAAGGTAACATTTGCATAGCAATTCACTATTCAATAGTCAATTTTTATCGTGAAAAAGCAAGATCTAAAGTTGTTCCTCTCAGTCAGTATAACCTTCCACGATGTCCACTACAAGATTTATGCATACTTGACAATAGGCTATTTTATCTAAGTATAATCTTATACATATATATATATAGATAGATATATATAAAGTGAGAGAGTGATAGAGATGTATCTATGTATGTAATTGAAGACACGTAAAATCTCACGCACACGTATAAAAGTGATAAAAATGCATTCAATACACATAATACGCTCACACGTATCTGAATTCTTCTGGAGTTGAAAGAAGGAAAAGTGAATGAAGCCTATATGGTGAGTAATAAATGAATTCATATTCGAGTTATCGGATAAGGGTTAAGAAAGGAAAAAAGAAGGGATCGAAAGATTGACTTATTTTAGTATAGCAAATAGCAGGCTGGGGAATAATTTCAAAACACTGGGACATAACTATTGAAGAAGAAGAAGAAGAAGAAGAAGAAGAAGAAGAAGAAGAAGAAGAAGAAGAAGAAGAAGAAGAACTTTGACACGATGGAAGAAGAAGAAGAAGAAGAAGAAGAAGAAGAAGAAGAAGAAGAAGAACTTTGACACGATGGAAGAAGAAGAAGAAGAAGAAGAAGAAGAAGAAGAAGAAGAAGAAGAAGAAGAAGAAGAACTTTGACACGATGGAAGAAGAAGAAGAAGAAGAAGAAGAAGAAGAAGAAGAAGAAGAAGAAGAAGAAGAAGAAGAAGAAGAAGAAGAAGAAGAAGAAGAAGAAGAAGAGCTGAAATAGTTTAGTAGTAGTTGTAGAATTAGTAACACCAAATGAAGAATAAGAAGAAGAAGAAATGAAGAAGATCAAAAGTGAGATGAAGAAAACCAAGAAGTAGAAGAACAACAACAAGCACAAGAACGAGATGAAGAAGACCAAGGACAAGAAGAAGAATTGAAAGAATAATACAAAATCGATTGCCCGAACGAATTTGCGAACGACAAATGTTCAAACAAATGACTGAAAAATGACTGCCCAAAAGAGTGAGTGAAAAAGTGATAAGGATCTTAGCATCTAACCTGAAAAGACGATTGGCATCCGTCACAAAACACTGTAATTATGAACACGCTGACAGGCCGAGAATTGACGGTTGGCCATATTGTCTTTTTCAAACAACTGGCTAGCAGACGACAAGTAATCGAGGAGAAACGATGAAATATAATAGAAAATTTCTCCTCTTTTTGCCTTCTCTCGTTGTAGCTTCTCGTTTCAAGCCCACCCACTCCTCTCTCTCTCTCTCTCTCTCTCTCTCTCTCTCTCTCTCTCTCTCTCACACACACACACACACACACACACACAAATACTCACACGACAGGCCGCCTTTCGTTTTTGTATGACCGCCTTTAAGGGCAACGAGAAATAATCGTGTAGAATTGGGTTCGACTAACCCCTGTTATTGGACTTTGAGCAAACAATTGTATTTTTGTATCAGGCGAGAGAGATATGGTGGTTGCTAATGGGGAAAATTCTTCTTTTCCATCCTAACGCGCTTATCTATCAGTCGGAAAAGTGCTTCAGGAAATGTGCCCAAGATGGATGTGGTTATGAGTCTAATATATGTATGTACATATAGCAAACTATAAGCTAATGTTCATGAAAGCCATTGAAAGTATGGATCAGAAATAGTTGAACAAGCACAAAGTCTATTTTATTGCCTTAGAAAAATAAGTATAATAGATTTTTTTTATCTGTAGACAGTGCATGTAATGATATGCCTATGTGATGTAATGAGTCTCAAAAGGTGAACATGGGCAAAACTAAGCAAAGGTTATTAAAACTAAGAAATTACTTTTTATTTCTCCAATAATTCATATATATATATATATATATATATATATATATATATATATATATATATATATACGTGGTGTATTCAATAAGTTTCCAGACTTTTTTTACAGGCATTTAAAATTGTCGTAGACACTTGAAAATTCAGTATGTTATTGCTATACATCTTATGAGATGACTGACCAATGTTTATGATTTCAGGTTCAAATGAACAGCTACAGCAGCAACTGGAATACACCCTACTAAAGCCGGATTGTCACAGCTGGTGAATTTCAAAAATGCAATGAGGACACTTAGAAGAACGATATGCAATAAAATTCTGTTTTCAACTTGGAATAAATGCCACAGAGACGTATGGAATGCTTCAGACTGCTTCTGGAGCATCTTGCATGAATCGAGCATCAGTTTTTAAGTGGCATAAGAGGTTCGAGGAATGCAGGGAGTCTGTAAGGGATGATGAGAGGCGAGGGAGGAGTAAGGAAGTCAATACACCAGAGTTGATTGGCCAAAGGGTTAGGGTTAGGGTTACTATGTTGAGGTTTTAAGGGAGTTCAGGAAGAGATTCCGTCGGAAGACGCCTGCACTCTTCAAATCGGGTCAGTGGAATTTCCATCAGGACAATACAACAGTCCACAACTCCCTCCTTGTCACAGACTATTTGACCAAGGTGGGCATCAAGACAATTCTTCACCCTCCCTATAGTCCAGACCATGTTCCCAGTGACTTTTGCTTATTCCCTAAGCTCAGAAGCTGTCATTATGAGACAATTGAGGAGATGAAAGAAGCTGTGACGAAGGTCATTGACACGCTCACACAAGAGGACTTCCATGGGTCCTTCCAGAAGTTGTTGGAACAGTACAAGAAGTGAATTGCAGCCGGAGGATATTACTTCGAAGTGGATTGGAGTTTCATGCGTGTACTATCAATAAAAGTGCCCATAGGAAAAAAGTCTGGAAACTTATCTAATGATCCTCGTATATATATATATATATATATATATATATATATAAAAATCTAGTCATCTACAAATATTACTCCGTTGTATTGCAATTCTTCAGTGTGGCTAGACATGCAAGCTGGGATCGAACCTCAGCTTACTTTTAGGTGAGGCAACATCCCACAAAACAGCAGCTATACGGCCACCTACCACCCATCATAAAAAGGATCCAAACTAGATAAACCAAACATGCGGGACCCTGCTAGAGAAGTAAGAACAAAATCATTTGTTTTGTACTCCTGTGGACCCCTTCAAACAGACGAGCAAAGGTTGGACGACCATCTAGAACCCATCTACAACCACTCTGTACTGATACACGAAGTAGCCTGAAAGATCTGCTGGGAGCGATGGACGATAGAGACGAATGGCGAGAGAGGGTCACGGAAATCCATGCTAGCGGCACGACATGATACTGATGATGATGATATGCATATACAGTTTGGTTTGGTTTGGTTTGGTTTCTTTGTTTAATGGCATATCAACTTTTGTAGGTTATTTAATACCAAAGCTTTTCTCCTAGAAGAACAGTAGTGGTACTATCAAACACATAACCGGGAGGATAAGGGAGTTCATATCTTTTCCAAGGGTATATATATATATATATACAAGCACGCACACAAGAGAGTTCCCCGGGCGTATTGGCTAAAGTAATGGACATGTGGTCTCAAAGTAAGCGAGTTCGAACTCCAGTCGAGCTAATACGTTCACTATCGAACTAAAACTCTTTAAAAAGATTTTCAATTCACAACCAGCTGTGCTGTTTTATTGTATTACTGCTGTCCTTCCATAAGGATGTTTTTCTCACTTCATTTTCTTTCAATATGTCATCAAACAAATACATTTATGTATTTTTTTTTTCAAAAAAGTGACATCTCCACACTAAATGGTGGCTCTTTGAAACTAGTGGACAGTTCACCTACCTCGAAAGCAGGATCTTATCCACAGAAAATGACACCAATATACGACTAGCGAAGACATGGACTGCTACCGATAGGTTATCGATCATATGCAAGTCAGACATATCCGATAAAATAAAACACAATTTTTTCCAAGCAGCGGTCATGTCAATTCTACTATATGGATGTACCTCATGGACGTTGACCAAACGCACAGAGAAAAAGCTAGACGGGAATAGCACAAGAATGCTACGAGTCATACTGAACAAATCCTGGAAGCAACATCCAAGAAAGCAGCTGCTGTATAGTCACTTACCTCCCATCTCTAAACATTTCAAATAAGACGAACAGGACATGCAGGATACTGCTGAAGATTTAAGGACGAACTCATAAGCAACGTTCTCCTATGGACTCCTTCAAACAGACGTGCAAGTATTGGATGACCAGCGAGAACTTATCTATAACAGCTCTGTACGGACACGGGATGTAGTCTAGAAGACTTGCCGGAAACGATGGATGATAGATAGGAATACCGAAAGAGAGAGAGGGAGAGAGAGGGGGGTGAAGAAATCCATACTAGCAGCATGACATGATGATGATATTTGGGAGAGTCATTCAATAAATAAGGTGATTTTTGCCGAATGAGTTGGCAATAGAAAGCATTGTTTACAGTTGCACCTTAACCAATATTGTTAGCACAACCTTCTTTACTAACTGCTGTGCCTGAAACTTTATTTTACCGATAGTTGTATAGCCGCATACGTATACATATACAATTATATGCAGAACATAATCAAACATAATGACGAACTTCAATGAACGAACGAACACACTTCTTTATAAAAATGTAATCTCACACTTTATTCTCGAAAAGGTTGATGTTTGTTGTGTGTGAGAGAGGTGAGTTGGAGACGAAGACAGACTGCTACATATTGACCCAAAGTTCTTCTCGCGACCATAGCAGCACTTCTTCCTCATTTTGGCTGGGTTGCTCAAACGTGGGTCGCTGAGGGCCCAAAGCCCTCTATCTGCCGCTGGCTCTCACGCTGGTATCTTCTCCCCAACTGACTCCAACTCTAACTGGAACTGACCCAAGCCGTCTGTGGCACCTAGTTATATTATTGTTTGACGTCCACCTGCTTCCGCTGTTCCTCCGCTTATTTACACAGGTGCATCTCTTGATTGACAGCTCGGTCAATGGTCAATATATAACACGAAGAGTTAGTGAGTTTCGACTCCATAGACTGCCTTTTCGAGTCAGGTAAACCTATTTTTAGCCTATTTGTAAACTTTTTTTATAAAAGCATTCATCTCTGTACACATTGCACATAATTCTATATATTTCACATGGTTTGCACTTATTAGTCACCCAGTATTTCAGAACAGACCTCTGTTCAAGCCAAGAGCACTGTTTAATTTGCCGGCTTTTTGAAGAGCCTCAAAACAAATATTTTTTGAAATTCAAAAAAATTTTTGCTATGAACCAATCGGCTCTGTGCATAATTTGTATTTATGAAAAAAAAATTCTGAAAAAAATGTGATTAACCAAAGAATGAGTTCTCAATGCACTGCTATTTAACACAAAATATACCTGCAGAGAAAAATATATATTCTTTAGTTGAAAAACCAGAAAATTAGAAATTGTCTGCCATAATAAATTTATTTCTCGTATTCCAGCTCATCAGATGGATTTCAAATATATATATATATATATATATATATATGTGTGTGTGTGTGTGTGTGTGTGTGTGTGTGTTTAACCAACCAGCTCCTCCGAACAGAATGTGACAAAACCTCATTTTTTAGACGGAATACTGGTGGTTCGAATTCAGGGTATTTCGAGGGCATGTATGCTTATCTGCAATTAAACATATATAAAACTAATATATATTCATGTATTATTATTATATAATAGCTCTATCACAGATATTGAGCATGTGTCTGCCACAAATCCACCAAATGAGATAGTGATAACAACTGCTGTAATATATATATATATATATATATATGTGTGTGTGTGTGTGTGTGTGTGTGTGTGATTCATGTAGGAAATACAATAAATATTTATTTATACGTTTACCCCTGTATCATTATCACAGAACCATTAATTTATGAAAAAACTTTAGCAGACAGTTACTCGAAGTCTTCCCATTCATGTTCCTGTTTGAATTTTTTTCCAACACTTTCAAGAAGACTGTAGAGTTCACGAGCGGATGAGTCCTTAGATGGTTCTATATTCAGATTGTCATTATGGTGTTGTGCTAGTTATTTGTAGCTCTATAATCGGAGGTGTTCTATATGAGTTTCACCTGACCTTTTTATCCAAACTCTATTTCATAACGTTGAGGATTCGTTCCAGAAAAAAAGCGCACTCTCAACCGGCTACTTTGGTGTGCTTTAGACTATACTGACTGTATCTACCCCACCAAAAAGGCAGGGTGGCCTCGTGGTGTAATGGTTAAAACGATGGACGGCAGAATCGTAGTTCGCGAGTTCGTACTCCAGTCGCGGTATTACGTTCACTTTCGGGCAAATACCCTTGGGAAAGGTATAAACCCCCTTATCCTCCCAACTATGGGTTAAAGAGTACCACTACTGTTCTTCTAGGAGAATGGCTTTGGCATTAAATAACCTAAAAAGAGTTGATATGCCATTAAAAACAAAGAAACCAAACCACCAAAAAGGAATGTCCGGGGTAGGACAATAACTTGCAACAGATTTGAGGCTCCGATTATGGATATCTATAGATTTTAGGGTTGGCCTAGTGGGTAGAGTGTTCGCCAATGGTCTGGGAGACCTGGGCTCAATCCCAGATCGCGTCATACCAAAGACTTTAAAAATGGTACTTGATACCGCCTTACTTAACACTCAGCATTATAAGGTACGTATCAAGGGTAAAGTGGAGCATTCTAGGGAAAGGAGTAGCGTCCTCCCCAACACCTCGGTGTAGTAACTATTGAATTGGGAGCCTTTTGGTCGCCCTCGACTAAAGGGAGACAACTTTACTTACTTATTATCCTTACTTCTCGGTCTACCCAAAGTGGTAGTACCTGCTTGTGTCCACGAGAACTGTTTCAACATTATTCGTGCTCAGTAAGAGTGGTTGAGTGTGGTACAAGGCCGTTTTACGGTGGCGGCTGCGCGTAAATCGAGACTCATGCATGACGAGTGAAAAAATTCTTGACTCCATCGGCATGACCCCTAAAGGGCGCCTCAGACGCCAAGCAGTAAACTCGGTCATACCGAAGCGGGCAAAGATCTGTGGGGATAGCTTCCTGGGATCATGTGTCATAATTAGCAATCAACCGCCCATTGATGCCATATCTCTGTAAAATTATTTGCATTGAGAATAGTTACTTGAGGGTAAATTATTTAGTTTGGTTTGTTTCGGTTTTATTATATATAATCCCTTAATGATTTATTAATCCCTAATCTTCTTTATACGTATTATATATGATTCGTAAACGCATAGTTCGTAAATAATATCTTAAAACGAACCAGAGCTCATTTTTTTGCACACAGTTCAATGGTTATACATATGATTTATAAGAAAATAGTTTGTTGGTAATCCTATTTTTAAATGAATGAGAGCTAATTTGTTTGCACATTAGTATTACTATTGTTTGCACACAGTTAAATATTTCCAATAAGTAAGTAAGTAAAGTTGGCAACTGTAGTCGAGGGCGATCCGAAGGCTCCTTTTTCAATAGCTACTACACCGAGGTGTAGGAAAGGGCGCTACTCCTTTCCCTGGATTGCTCCACTTTACCCTTGATACGTACCTTATAATGCTGAGTGTTAAGCAAGAAGGTATCAAGTACCATTTTTTAAAAGTCTTTGGTAAGACTCGACTGAGTCGCACTCATTTAAAGGGTTTCAAATATTTCTAACATAAATAGTTTTAATTTCAGACGATTAGATGTTTCAAGCATCGCTTTTTAACAGTAACAATTAAATTTGGTCACACATTTAAAGAGATTCAAATATTGCTATGTATCACTAACAATTCAATTAAATATCAGTTATTTGTTAACACAATTTAAGAGTCGAACAGTTCTATTTCAAACAATTAAATTTAACTTAAGTCATTTTTTTTTAATGTCAAACTATTTAACCCATAGATAAGACCTTATCTGGTGTTACTAAACTTGGTCAGAGTGTACCTGGGAGTAATAGTAATTAGGGTATAGTCGATATTCCTTAAAGCTCCAGGGATGAAAGCTTGCCATCATATTTAGCGTCATATGCGGGACACTCGTTGGTGAAGGGGTATTACCCACCTTCAGTGATGCAGTCGGTGTATTCAACAGCCCCAATCGACTGGGCTCTAGAATTATTTATAAAGGATTATTATTAGTTACTTAAAATCATATAACTGTGTTAACAAATGACTATTGTTAAACAGAAATAATTACTTGAAATTTTCATAATTGAGAACATTCGGACTATTGTCTTCATCTTCATTTTTATACTCAAAACACTTCGACCGATACGTCCTTCGGGCTTCCTCTGGAGTAATATGTCGAACTCGGCAGGAGACTTAGCGCTGCGGATATATGTGTTTGGTTGAAAAGTGCTTCTGAGTGAAATCATCTGGAGTTTGAAGGTTCAATCCCAAGTACCAGCAAATAACAAGGAATATTTAGTATAGCTCAATATTTATACCCGGTCGTGGTAAATGGAATTAGAACAATCTACCCCAAAGAATGGGTTCACTTCTAAGTTCTGTGTGGGCTCCCGAGTTCATCATGAAACATCTGAAGAAGGCTGAAGGACATATCGGCCGAAACTTTCTAAATATAACAATGAAGATGAAGACGATACTTAAGATTATCAAGCTTCATCTCCGAAATTTGGACAAATTACTTGAAACTAGTAAGTATTTGTATTTTAGAATTGTATGTGAAACTATGTGCAGTTTATTTATATCAGATAGGAACAACTTTTAACTATCTAAAAACGAAACTTTTTCAGCCACAAATACACAAGAAAAAATACAGATATAAACCTAAAATGGACGGAGGCTCTATTAGAGTACCAATTATCTTCACATGAAATGTAATCGATGACCAAAATTCAAATCCTAACAATTCTGTTTGCGTTTCTCTTCGTTTTAATACCGTTGAGAAAGCTATCTATCTGTCCTTCTCCAGCTATGGGCAAATAATAGGATAGATTCGGTTCTTGAACCTCGATAAGGCAACCAGTCTAGGAGAAAGAAAAATCTGCATTAAAACCAGCTGTACTACACTTAAATATTGACCTTTTATCATAGCCTGCCCGTGGAATATGGGTCGGGTAAATACATACCATGAGCACGATTCTCAAACCTCCAAGCATAAAATAAGTCGAGACGGGTTGACATGCCGTCAAAATTAATCTGTCTTGCAAGCACCCACGCAACACATAAAATAATTCCACATATCATAAAAGGGTTATATAATTTTAGTAAGAGACAAGGTCTTCAAAATTCGACTTACTCACGAGTCTATACGGTATGTATCAGTGCAGATTCGCACGTACAGCCAAGCGCATCAAACTTTTTAGAGAAGAGGAAAGACGTCATGACAACCAGAGAACTAAATATAATTCAGTTGATGACAGACATCTTTGGAATCCATTTTTTGTCAGCTTTCTTCTTTTCATTTCAGAGCGGAATTAGTCGTTTGCAGAGAGAGTCGAGAGACAGAGACAGAGAGAGAGAGAGCTATACAACTATAACAACAACAACAAAGAAACCATCTACTTCTTCTGAGAAAAATGAATTCCGACAGACATCTACAATGTCCATGGACACAAAAATGTCAGTAGAACATTGACACAAGTTGTCGGTGACAGTATACACTTGACAACATCTCGACAAGGATAGTCCCGATTTTCATGTCTAGACTGAGGCAATAGTCTATTAGCAAAAACAAAAAGGAGTGGCCTCAACAAAGATATTTGGACAGAGAGTAACCATAAGAAATCATATTGTTATTATTTTAATAAATCGAGAAAAAATGATACAATTTTTGGTTGGTTATCTGGCAGGCAGGTTGGTTGATTAGTTTTACAGTACGTCAAGCCTTATTGGGTAATTTTATGCCAAAGTCAATTTAACATCTATTGTCTTTAATTATATACGGTACAAAATTGAATCTTCATCGCCATTCTCAACATACTTTGACACTATATCAATGTTTTAAGAGTTAATATAACGTACTTGAGTCATTTCAAAAAGCTTAACACTTTATTTTTTGTAGCAATGTCAATTTTGTAGGAAAAAATATATTAATAAAGTTCCCAATCATTTTAAACAGGTAATTACTACATACTTGTTAAGAGCCAATGCATTAATAAAGTTCAAAGTTTAAAGGTCAAAAAGCAGTTCTATTTCAAACTATTCAATTAGTAATTCTCTTTGTCAAGTATTCCTATTGAACGGGAAAAAACTTGCACCTGATTGTATGGGTTCAAATAGATATTACTATACATAATAATAATAATGATAATAATAATGATAATAATAATAATAGTCACCAAAGAGACTGGAGGACTTTTAAAAGAGGATGGATGGAGACCATCCAATCAACTACATTATCATATTTACCAACCCCTCCAATCGGGCAGGATATGACACAAGGTCAATTTTTAAGCGGAGTTTAACAGGTTTGAATTCAGAGTTTTCCTTCTCCTAGACTAGTTGCCTCACCAAGGCTGAAGAACCTAGTCTGCCCTACTGTTTACCCATAGCTGGAGGGAGAATATTTGGATTCATACTTTTCCCAAGGGTATAAGTGCTATGTGAAATGCAACCAGTCAGGTCCAGGATTTGAACTCGTGTCGCCGTGTCCATATCCTGCGACGATAACCATTATACCACGGGCACCTCCAACTCCAACTCCAACCTCCAATCAACTACTAGGACCAGAATACTGAGAAGGACCAGAATACTGAGAAGAGTTCAGGAAAATTGAGGAGACTTGCTGTCACTCAAACGCTGATGAGAAAAACTCTCTAGGAGTAAATAATAATAATAATAATAATAATAATAATAATAGGAAAATTTAAGAGAGAAACAGAAACTCTCCTAATAGTTGCTCAAAACAACGCCATAAGAACCAATCATATCAAAGTGAGAATTGATAAGACACAACAAAATAGCAAATGTACGCTATGCGGTGACAGAGATGAAACCATCAATCATATAAGAGAATGCAGCCAAATAGTGCAGAAGGAATATAAGACTAGACACGACTGGATCGGTGAGGTGATCCACTGGGTGATGTGCAAGAAATTTAAATTTGACCATACGAACAAATGGTAAATGCACAACCCAGCACCTGTCCAAGAAAATGACACACATAAACTCCTATGGGACTTTGACATAGACGGATCACCTAATCTCGGCCAGAAGACCAGACCTAATCATAATCAATAAAAAAAAAGAGAAATTGCAAAATTGTCGACTTTTCTGTTCCAGCTGACCATAGAATAAGACTGAAAGAATGTGAAAAGAAGGATACGTACCTCGACCTTGCTAGGGAATTAAAAAAAACTATGGAACATGTAGGTGACAATTATAACAATTGTGATTGGTGCTTTTGGAACAGTAATTAAAGAATTACTAAAAGGGAATAGAGGATGTGGAAGTTGGCGGACGAGTGGAGACCATCCAAACAACTTCATTATTGAGAACGGCCAGAATACTGAGAAGAGTCCTGGAGACACGAGGAGACTTGCTCTCTCTTAAACCCCAGTGAAATATCATCAGCTAACGCTGATGAGAAAAACTCTAAAAAGTAAATAATAATTTTGCAGTTCTGGCTTAAAGCGAAAAGAAAGATAAGCACCTGGATCTTGCTTGAGAAATGAAAAAATATAGAACATGAAAGTGACAGTGATACCACTTGTAAATAGTGCGATCAGTACAGTCAGCAAGGATTGATGAAGGGACTAGAGGACTTGTAAATAAGAAGGCAGGTGGAGACCACTCCAACGAGAACATTTTTAAGGAAAACCAGAATTCAAAGAAGAATCCTGAACTCTTGAAGAGGCTTGGTATCACTCAGACTACAGTGGAAAATCATCGGCTAACACAGACGTGGAGAACTTTCAAATGAATAATAATAATAATAATAATAATAATAATAATAATCCTATTTACCAACCCCTCCGCTCGGGCAGGATATGACACAAGGTCAATTTTTAAGCGGAGTTTAACAGGTTTGAATTCAGAGTTTTCCTTCTCCTAGACAAGTTGCCTAACCAAGGCTGAACCCAGTCTGTCCTACTATTTACCCATAGCTAGAGGAAGAATTATTGGATTCATACCTTTCCCAAGGGTATAAGTGCTATGTGAAATGCAATCATTATCGTCCAGGATTTGAACTCGTGTCGCCGTGTCCATATCCTATGACGATAACCATTACACCACGGGTACCTCCACAAAATAATAATAATAATAATAATAATAATAATAAGAAGAAGAAGAAGAAGAAGAAGAAGAAGAAGAAGACGTATCCCTTGAACAGTACTATTTGATTCTTAGATGGGACCCCAAAAAGATACTACAACTCCCGGTCTGAATGGACCTGGGAATAATGTCAATAAAGATGTACACCACATTCTCCAAAGTTCCAGGACCAGAGACTCAGAATCAGATATCATTTAGTATCATCTTAAGGACACTTATTGCAATGGTTTTACCCCTCTGCAAAGATGTAGTCCGTGTATTCTACCATCCCAGCCAACAGGGCGTAGATGCAACGAATGTACTATAGTGTCATATTCAAATCGTCCCTGACCCAATCCACTGGGGCTCTAAAATATACTGACTGCATCTATGCAGAGGGGTAAGATTCCGCCAAGGAGTGTCCAGGATATGACACTAGATATTCTGGTGGTTTGGTTCCAATAATTCTGGACCTTTAGGGAATACGGAGTACCCCTTTATTGCCATCGCTACCAGGTCCACTGTAGCCCGGAGTGGGAGCACCTTATAGTATCCTATCTATGGGTCAAATAAAACTAAAATGTGTACTTATGCTAAATTGAATTGCTTGAAATAGGACTGTTTTGACATCTAAACTGCATACTTATGCTAAACTGAATGATTTAAATAGAACAGTTTTGACATTTAACGGGGTTTAAACAAAAAATCTGTTCTTACGCTAAACAGAATTGTTTGAAATAGAACTATTTATATGTATAAAAAGGCATTTGGCATTATATAGCCTACAATGGTTGATATGCCATAAAACCAAAGCAAACAACAGTAAAATCACAATCAAAAACCCCCCAAAAGCAAATGAAAATGACTGTAATAATAAGTAGGCAAACAAATGATTTATAGTAAATAGAATTATTCATATTAAATAGAAATAAGTGAAACCATTTAACTGTGTGCAACAAATGAGCCCAGGGATGTGAAATCTACATGTTATCTCCAAAATGTGTTTAGAAATCATATATATTAATATGTATGTATAAAAACGTTTTGGCTTTAAAAAGCCTACAATTGTTAATATGTCATAAAACCAAACCAAAACAAATCATACATATCTAATATATCTATATGAAAAGAAATTTGGCATTAAATAACCTACAATGGTTTATATGCAATAAAACGAAACGAAACGAAATCTTATATATCTAATATATATGTATAAAAATGATTTGGCATTAAATAACCTACAATGGTTGATATGCAATAAAACGAAACGAAACGAAATCTTATATATCTAATATATGTATATAAAAATGATTTGGCATTAAATAACCTACAATGGTTGATATGCCATAAAACCAAACTAAACCAAATCCTATATATTTAATATATTTGAATAAATAGGATTTGGCATTAAATAACCTACAATGGTTTACATGCAATTATACGAAACCAAACCACATCATGTATATCTAATATATCTGTATAAAAATGATTTAGCATTAAGTAACCCACAATGATTGATATGCTATAAAACCAAACCAAACCAAATCTTATATATCTAATATATATGTATAAAGAGGATTTGGCATTAAACAACCAACAATGGCTGATATACCATAAAAACAAACCAACTCAATCAAATCTGTTTTTTGTTCATTCTTGTAACTGTTTGGTCCCCATCAATAATCCAAATATATCTGTTTGAAATAATGAAGTCTTTACATGTTTAAAATAACTTAAGATTTATTTTGTACCATACATAATTCCAAACTATAATTGTTAAACTGACTTTAGCACAAAATAATGCGCCATGAGTTAACATATTATAACACCAAACAAACAACCAACCATCTAATCCAAATTCTTGCCATGACAACCGTGTGTAGCATTTTTTGACATCCAAATCCACCATCTACCATTCCATTAACCTTCCGTGCCATTTCAACTATTCCCTTCTAGCTCTGTGCCCTGAACTTTTATATTTTTGCCGTTTAATAACATCCCCGATATCTCTTTGCCTGCTGTGTTATCTGATGTATACAAATCTCTTTTTATCTCTCGATGTTACTTGGCTGAGTCAAAAGTTTTCAATATTTGCATAGATGCGAATTCTCGAAATAAACTACAGAAGTTTCAGGGAATCGAACTGATACCACTCCAAGCCTATCGTCTGAATGCAGCTCTCTTAGATCATTCCTTGTTCCGATTTATGGCTCACGCGCTGCACTAACCAAGAAGAAGTAGAATCTTAAGCGAAGGAATTCTTCACTTTGAGGAACACAATCTGATACCAAAGAACTGGCAGAAAGATGGCCTCGCACAACATAAAATACAGACCTAGATTCCTTGGATTATAACTTGTTCCAATTCATGGTTCACTGGCTGCACTTACAATACTTCAACAACAAAGACGAAATAGAAGCTTTTGTGAGGAGTTCTTTGCTTTAAAGGACAAGAATAGCTATTTAGTGTGGGACCCAACAACTGGGAGAACGGTGGCTTCAGACGGTGGAACATGATGAACTCAACTTTGAATGCTACACTGCTTTTGTTGTAACTTGAAAAAAATCAATCTTCCCAAACCTTTGAAAGACAGTCGTCTGGAGCTGTAAAATACACCAAGTTTGTTTGTCTCTCCAACGAGTGTCCAGGTTAAGACACTGAACAATCTGATGGTGAGGCTCAAGTAAAGCTGGAATTTTGGGGAATATGGGATACCCCTTCATTGCCATTGTTCCCAGGTTCACTCTGGCCCGGAGTGATAGCACCGGATTGGGTCCTGCTTATATATCAAATAGTTTTTTTTATATTTAAACAGTGTGCAAAACAAATGACTTAGGCTGAACTGAATTGTCAGAAATATAACTGTTTGATCATTTAACTGTGACGATATTTGATCATTTAACAAATGACGATGTTTAATTGAATTTTTTGTGATGCATAACAGTACCTGACATCATTTAACTTTGTTGACTTATGCTAAAGTGAATAGTTTGAAATAGAACTGTTCGATCCTTTTACTTGTGAGTATCGGCAAAATGTATTTACAAGTCATATACTCAATATATATGTAAAAACAGGATTTGACATTGAATAACCAACAACGGTTAATATGCCATTAAAACAAGCCAAATCAAAACAAAACCTTTGACTAACCAAAGTATTTCCACGGGTGTCCTCGTGGTGTAATGGTTACAGCGATGGACCGCAGAATCGTAGTACGTGAGTTCGTACTCCAGTCGCGCTATTACGTTCACTTTCGGGCAAATACCCTTGGGAAAGGTATGAACCCCCTTATCCTCCCAGCTATGGGTTAAATAGTACCACTACTTTTCTTCTAGGGGAATGGCTTTGGCATTAAATAACCTAAAAAGAGTTGATATGGCATTAAACAAAGAAACCAACCAACCAACCAAAGTATTTCCAGCTCTACGCATTCCAATGATCTCTTTGTAAATTATATTCAACATTTTATTGGTGCCGTCAGTGGGACCTTAAAATACGCTAACTGTGTCCGCTTATAAAGTCGCAAAAACCTCTCAAAAAGATATGTCTATATATAACACTAAATATATGTCTATATATAACACTAAATATATGTGTATATATAACACTAAATCCGTGGTGGTTGAGTCTGGGGAATATGGAATTCCTTTTCATCGCTATCACTCAAATCTGTGTTCCGTTGTGGTAGATGGGCTCCTATCTATGGATAGGGGGAGTCAGATAGATTTTGGAAAATTATAAGGCTCTCATCTGTGGGGGAGTCAAATTGGTAATATTTAAACCATAGCTGGGAGGCTAAGGGGTTCATACCTTTCCCAAGGATATTTGTCCGAAAGTGAACGTAATAGTGCGACTGGAGTAAGAATAGCTTAACAGAGGTACAAGGCCAGTAGTATGGAGCACCCAGTGAAAATCCAGCTCAGTAATGATAGTTCTGATAATGTGTCTTGCTAAAGTATTATCGTCACTTGAAATACTCACGTATGTAGTATATATGTTTTCGTAACCTAGCAAAAAACGGCAGTTCAGAGCGGGATTTTATTAGAGCAATATATTGAAAGAGCTGTAACGTAGAGAATAAGTTAATTTCAAGTCCAGTTTACTAATGAATGATAATTTTGTATGAGAACGAGATTTCGTTGGTTGGTTGGTTGGTCGTGTTTTATGGTGTGTCAACCCTTCTCGGATATTTAATGCCAAATCCCGTTTAGACATACATATATATTTAGAATATATAATTTTCAAACAAATAGTTTGGTTTATGGCATAACAACCTTTCTAGGATATTCAATGTCAATTCAATGTGTCAATTCAATGTCAATTCCTGTATATATTAGATATATACGATTTATAAACAAATAGTTTGGGGGTAACATTTTTAAACAAGTCAGATGATATTTGTTTGCACAAAGTTAAATGGTTTCAAGTTTAGTAAATCATTAAAATTCAACTTGGCCCATTGATAGGCTATTAAGAGGTACTACCGCTCCGGGTCAGAGTGGAGTTTGGAATAATGGCGATGAAGAGGCACTCCACTATACCCAAAATTCCAAGACGGGAGCCTCAACGTCATATGGTTTAGTGCCATATGGTCTAGAGACACACGATATTTGTGTCTGGAATTATATATTCGTACATATTCACCCAATCCATCTGCCAGATGCAGGATGTGGCACAACGTCAATTTTTTATTCGTAGTAGGGCCGATTTGAATTCAGAGTTTTCCTTCTCCTAGTCTAGTTGCCTAACCTTGACTAAAGCATCTATACTTCCTTATTATCTACCCCTATTTGCAGGGAGAACAGAGAGGGTTCATGCTTTTCTCAAGACTGGAGCGAGAACGCCAAGTGAAACAGCTTCGTCATGGTTTTGAACCTGTGTCACCGATTCCATTTCCTTTGGCGATAACCGTTATGCTAAGTGCGCTTCCGTCGTATCACTGCCCCCTCCACCCAACCCCCTTGATCTGATTCTTAATGACTACTATCTGTTCCCACTAATCGAAAACCCGGCCTGGTGTTTGCTATTCAAAAACTGTTCATAACATGCAACAGGTTTCAAATTATGCTAGTGACAACAGGGTTTTCAGGAAGTTGTTGATGAGTGTGTCCTTCCACGAGTACTATTTAGCAGATAAGGATAATTTGCAATTAAGCACAATCCCACCAAAACAGCAACTGTATGGCCACCTACCTCCCATATCTAAAACAGACGTACAAGACATGCGGGAAATTGCCGGAGAAGAAAGAGCGAGCTCAATAGCAACGTTCTCCTGTGGACTCCGAGAACTTATCTACAACAGCTCTCTTCAGACACAGGATTAGTCTAGAGGAATTGCCGATTGCGATGGACGATAGAGACGAATGGAATGGGAGAGTCAAGGAAATCTGTGCTCGCGGGCCGACATGATTATGATATATTTATATATATATATACTAGCCCCGAAAAGGGTTTCAAATCAATAAATAAACAAATCGATGAATTATACATCTAAATATAAGAGTAACGGCTATTTTAAAAAAAAAAACTGACAGCTTTTCAGAGATTGCCTTTCACTTGTGATCCTGAGAGTCAGGGGGACACACTAGCTAGAGGTCATAAGATAATCACATCAAACCATTTTATCATTATGATATTATTCCCCATTTAACCAATGATTATCCGACGTTACTGGTTCATTTTCATCGCTTCTTTTTGTGGTATTCAGAAAATGACAAAGAAATATTCTCGAGTGTCTTATGACTTTTCAGTGTGCGTGTGTGAATGTGAGAGGAAGAGAGAGAGAGAGTAATTTATAAAAGCACACACACACACACACACACGCACACACACACACACACACATATATATATATATATATATATATATATATATATAAAGAAAAATATGTGTTGGTTTAATGAGAGAAAAAGTAAATATTTCAAAATGAATAGATCCACAAGTAGATTTATTTTCTAAGTAATTTATTTTTCTTCTACACGTGTTTCTAGTGTAATTACTTTCATCTGGAAGACTATAATGTTTGATGGCAGATTTATATGGTGGCGACTGTTTTGATAATATTCTCTTTTTAATTCCCCATATTTATCAGATAATTTTTAGGTTGCATTAATGCGTTATTGTCCGTGACAAATTTTCGTCCCTCTTTCTCTTTTCCCCTTCTTCTTTTTTCATTTTACGAGAGTGAATTCTGAGTGTCTTTGTGTCTGCTATATATATATATATATATATGGCATGGCTAAAATCCAAACCTTTATTATTGGTTAACCTCTCTGGTAAAGATTCCGACTTTAACCCTGCCGTATGTGGACCACTAGTTTATAAAAAAATTTCTATCTAAAAGGTCGATTTCTACGCTGCAATTTATGGTATATCCAAATATGATTAATAAAAATAACTTTTTAAAAACAGGAAAAAGCGCTCTTTGCGTGGTGGTTATTGTCATGAAAGATGGAATCGGTGACCCGAGGTCAAATCCCGGACGAATCTGCTTGCGTTTCATTTTGCGTTAATACTTTTGAGAAAGGGATAAATCAATCTAGTCTCCCCAGTTACAGGTAACTAGTAGGGTAGACTGTGTTCTTTAGCTTTAGTTAGGCAACAAGCCTAGGAGAAGGAAAAATTCTAAATTCAAACCACCTTATCCTGCTTAAAAAATTGATCTTCTATCACTTCCTGATCGCGTTGGAGGTTTTGAGTACATACAATAAAAGGCTATGAAATGTTAGACACTATTTCAACAGCGTGAAACTCTGCTTGCAACGGTATTAAATGTGGTCCTATGAGTGCACGGTACCAAATATGAAGAGTGCAACACCTTGGCACTCACTCGAACACCAATAGATGCGACTCAGCTGCTCTGGATGCGAAGTTGTCTTATTTGGACCCAACATTTTTGAGCAATAAACGCAAACACGAGAGAGAGAGTGAGAGAGAGAGGAAGACATCTTAAGAGGCTATATACAAACCCCAGCTTGGCAGATGCAAAGAGACACCTACCCCAGGACGTAATAGATTCTTACCAACGTCTAACCCAACTAACGTAAAAGCTCACCACTGACGAATTTTCAAATTCTCTTATTTTTATATATTTTAGAATTAAATATTTCATCATCTGAATCCTAGTGTGACATCATCTCACCAAATTATCGTAAGGGTCTATGAATGAATCCCAACTAGGCTCACACCTCAGCCTCGACTCCTCTGTGGATCTCAACTCAACTGCCTAATTTTCAAATCCTCTGTTTTTTATATGTTCCAAAATGAATTATTTCATCAGCCAAATTCCTTGGTGTGACGTCATCTCACTAAATCATTGCATTATTAGATTTATTTGATTTCCATCAAACTTAATCACGTGACATGACTTGAGCTTTGTTTAATTTTCGTTTCCAGTCCTGAAACCTTATTATTAATACAAGGGATGACTGTCATATCCTTCCGCTCGTGCATGCCAATGTGCACACGTTGACTTCAATGATAAGTACACTTACTCTAAAAGAGCTTTATCTAGTCCACAACCTCAACAAACAAAATAATTAAATAATTAATTACCAAATAAATAATTAATATAATAAACCATCAACCCAATGGTACTACAATAGGTTTAAATTGTAAAATGAAAGGTCACGGAGAGTTTCAAGTTTTGCCACAATTATGAGGCAGGAAGATTGTTGTAACAACATATGAAAGTTCGAGTAACGGAGAGAGTAACACCATAATTATATATATATATATATATATATATATATATATATATATATATATATATATATATATATATATATATATTGTTGTTCAGGTTTTATGGTATATCAACCTTTGTAGGTTATTTAATTCCAAATTCATTTTTATCCAAATAATCTGTTTTATTTCAAACAATTCAGTTTAGCATAAATATGCAGTTTACATGTCAAAACAGTTCTATTACAAGCAGTTCAGTTGAACATGAGGACTCAGTATAAATATCAAAACAGTTCTATTTCAAGTTATTCAGTCTAGCATAAGTACGCATTTAAGGTGCTACCACCTCATGCCAGAGTAGACCTGGGAGCGTTAGCAATGAAGAGGTACTCTGCATTCCCCAAAGCTAAAGCATTACTGGAACCTCCCCATGAGATTGCTTTGTGTCATATACAGGACACTCATGGAGGGTGGTCTTACTTCTCAGCAGAGATGCATTCAGTGTATTCTGCAACCTCAGGCGACTGGGCAACTGACTCTTTTAGGTATATATATATATATATATATATATATATATATATATATATATGTGTGTGTGTGTGTGTGTGTGTGTGTGTGTATTCATATTCACATATAAGAATCGATTAAAAAGTTCGTAAATACACACAGATTTTACATATGTCACACACTTACCTTTATATGGGCCTCACCTGCACAGAACTGAAATCTGAATAAGTTTTTTTTCTATTTTTATAAGAATTAATATTCCACAAAATGCTTAGCTATTCTTTCTGGAAGAGACTAAGAACATTTGAACGACACATATATATATGTGTGTGTATGTTGCAAAATGATTTTTATTAATTTCTTGACCGACTTCGTATATATTATATATACTAAAAAGAATAAATGCAATTCTTTAAGATACGGTACATACTACCTATTTCGAAAGATTTTTGACATGAATACTCGAGCAAATAGATTTTCTTGGAAGTTTTGGCTACATGCAATCGAAAAATGATCTTCTTAGAATGAAAGAGAAACTCATCTAAGCATTTCATGCCTTAAGCACACAACTTTGAACGCAGTTGTGTCTAGAGGTCATTAAAAATACAATACCTCAATTTTGATATGGTTAATGCTTCAGGAAAATTCGTATTGCATGCTGGGTAAATTATAGCAATGACTCTTGAGTCGAAATTAATAATTTAGGCTATTCACTTCTTCGGGCCAATCAATCGCTCTTCTTAGATGCTGAGGAGCTGGACTGAGAGATTTTTCGCCGCCATTTTAATCGATCTTGCTTCTCTTCTTTTTACTCCTCCCATCCCACACCTGTCGCCACGACCGCCGCTGCCGCCGTACTTCACCGTTCTTTCCTCCCACACCAGAGAGACTTCTCTTACTTGCTGGCTTGTCATTGGACAGATTTTGACTGGGATCAGGTGTTTGTGGCAGTAAAGATGACGAGTGGTCAGAAATAGTGATCGGATCAAGCGACTAATATCTGTTGAGGGTCAGGACCTGCGCTGACCGTACTACAAAAGCTGGGAATTAGTATCAGCAGGAGATTTTTTTTTTAAACGGGGATTCGATTAACTTATGTATGTAGTATAGTTATGACGGCCTATATGTATATATATATATATATATCCTAGTTGAAGTACCCGATAAGCGATCAAGACTGAGATAGCAGCTGGTTATAATCACAGTGAAACGATTGCCTCTTATTTTCCCGTGAGGGATGAAAAAAACCTTTTTTTACATTAATATCTTTCCGTGGTTTTAATAGTTTATGCATACCAAATTTTATAGCTCTACGTCAGACCATTCGACTATTTATGGAGTTCGAACGAAGAGGCTTATCTAAATCATATGTATTGATTCATGGCAAGGGACATGGAAATTTGGGTGTAATATTGAGATTGGAGGACATGTAAAGATGAGTCTCAAAAATTTTTAAAGAAAAAATTAGTTATCAGTAAGATTAAAGAATTTAGAATTAACTAGATTACTAGTCAGAATAGTAATGTACATTGGCATAATGGTTAGAGTGTTCGCCAATCGCTCGGGAGAGCTGGGTTCAATCCCAGGTCGAGTCATACCAAAGACTCAAAAAATGGTACTTGATGCCTCCAAGCTTAACACTCAGCAATATAAGGTATGGATCAAAGGTAAAGTGGAGCAATCCACGGAAAGGAGAAGCGCCCCCCATACTTCGGTGTAGTAGCTATTGAAAAGGGAACGATCGCCAACTTTACTTTAAAACTGGACATTGGTGTGGTGGTTAGAGTGTTCACTAATGGCCCAGGAGACCTGGGTTCAATCTCAGGTCGAGTCAAACCAAAGACTGAAAAATGGTACTTGATGCCTCCTTGTTTAACCCTCAGCATTATAAGGTATGGATCAAGGATAAAGTGAAGCAATCCAGGAGTAGCGCCTCCCCTACACCTCGGTGTAGTTGCTCTTGAAAAAGAAACCTTCTGATCACCGTCGACTACAGTCGCCAACTTTACTTTAAAACCGGACATTGGTGTGATGGTTAGAGTGCAAGCCAATGGCCCGGGAGACCTGGGTTCAATCCCAAGTCGAGTCATACCAAAGACTCAAAAATGGTACTTGATACCTCCTCGCTTAACACTCAGCATTATAAGGTATGGATCAAGGGTAAAGTGGAGCAATCTAGGTAAAGGAGTAGCGCCCTTTCCTTCACCTCGGTGTAGTATTTATCGAAAAGGAAGCCTACGGGTCGCCCTCAAGTAAGGTCGCCAACTTTACTTACTAGTAATAATTAGTGACGATCTAATTGAAACTATCTAAATAATAATATAATTTCAAACTATGGCAGTCATTTATTGGAAATCATTGATTTATATACTTAAAAAAAGGCTCGAGAAACTTTAATTTTTGTATCTGCATTTTTTAATTTACAGATCAATCCGTGCTGACTTGCCAGTTTTAAGATTTCTTTGAGATTCTCAGAGGAGAATATTTGACTTGTTGCGAAAACTCTGATGTATAAAAACCTAAAATGATTTAAGAAAATTTTCTCTCCTTGGTAATTTAAAATACATCATTTAACAAGTTATCAGAGTGTTCGCCAATGGGTCCGAGAGATCTGGGTTCCATCCCAGGTCGCGTCATACCAAAGACTTTAAAAATGGTACTTTATACATCCTTACTTAACACTCAGCAATACAAGGTACGTAACAAGGGTAAAGTGGAACAATCCAGGAAAAGGAGTTGCACCCTCCCTTACATCTTGGTGTAGTAGCTATTGAAAAGGGAGCCTTTAGGTCAACTTTGACTACGGTCGATAATTTTACTTTTACTTTTTGTCATCAACTCTCTAATCTAATCTTATTTCAAGCATACATCGATCTTATAAAGAGTTATAAAAAATAATGGAAATTGAAAAATTGTAAAAATAAATCTTTCTCCGGTCGGTTTCACAAATTTATTCTGTGACTAACGCAAAAAAAAAACCTTTCGCTTTATTTCTTTTGAGTGAAAATTTAACAACCTTTTCCTTTAAGAATGCTTTTAATTTCAATATCGCTTAATTAGCTTAAACTGAACGAATATGTTTGTATACATTTTTATTGTGTAAAAAATATTCGTACTTCTGTCAATCTGCCCCTTCCTGATGAAAATTTTATGCTGGAACCGCATATATGTTTAAGGTGTAAATACATTTTCTCACTTTCATAGTGAAACACTCAACCACTGAACTGTTGCATACACAATATTTATCCGTTAAGATCAAGGCTCGCAGAAACTGCTATATTTCATGCTTGAATCTACACTATTTCTCTCAAAATATTTACGCTCTCATTAATCTTATCTTTTCTTACACTAAAAAGACTCTGTAACTTCTGTTTTTACAACAAACTCTTCACTCAATTAAAAGAAATCAAATTTATGAATTTACGGATCGGGGTTTGTATTTCATCATTTACATCTCTGTGAAGACTAGGTTCTTCAGCCTTGGTTAGGCAACTAGTCTAGGAGAAGGAAAACTCTGAATTCAAAGCAGCTAGATTCCGCTTAAAAATTGACCTTGTGTCATATCCTGCTCGAGCGGAGGGGTTGGGTAAATAGAATCAAGATTTAAATGCGCAGAAACTGCAGTAATATCACTGATGAGGTACGACTGCGGTCTACAAAGAGTATACGGGATCACAAATTGATTTTGATTTCTATGAGTATTTCCAGTTTCTATTTTTTGTAAAAAAAGTTCTTTAAAAGCGGAACACAGGAAAAAGAGGTGTAAAATAACGTCTTAGTTTATAGACGTACTTTTTGTTTGTGTCGGATTTTATTAGTGTTCTGGGTATAACACTCTACTGAATCTAATGATAAGGCTACAGTTCTGGAATTCTGAAGGATATGAAGTCTCCCTGTGACGTTCCCCCTCAACTTTTAACCATTTCAATATCTTTACGGCCGGTGATCAACTAGTGGTTCACATAGGGGTATCGCACATTTCTTTACCGCTACAAGAAATACAATCGAGGGAGTGGGAGGAAAGAGAACAAACGAACAAAACGAACAATATGCCTGGGGTTAACTTAAGTGCAGAAAGGGAGTTATGCAACACTGCATTTCCGGTGTACATATGTAGACTAACGCTAGCGTGGATTCTAGCGAAAATTCTACAACGCTACTGGAATGCCGATTCATCTCCCCTCACTGTGGCTGGACCCTATCTCATGCCGACTCGTCTCTCCGCTGTCCGGTGTCGACTGGTCACTCTCGTCACCCTTCGCCAACTCCAACTTCGAGCTCCTTTTTTCCAACTCTCTTCTCGCGTCCCCTTCCCCTTACCGGTCACGCGAGATCTCCAGTCCAAAACCCTTTGTCTGGTTTCGCGCCAAAACAGACAAAGGAATCGTCTGCTTGGCGGGCCACCTACATAGTTTTTCATCCCCACATTGCCGATCCTCCCAGGTCCACTTTGAACCAGAGTGGTAGTACGTGCTCGGTCTCCATTGTAAGTCAAATAAATCTGTTTTTATATTATTTGCATAAATGTGTGTCAAAAGTATTCACTATTTTAGGAAGTGTATGTATTAGGACCAAAGCGGTTTAAGACGTGGTAGTTACCCGCTTTGGTAAATAGTATTGTGATTGATAGTGTGCTGACATGTTATGCATTGCTTCACTCCACACGATGAACGTACAACGTAGTCTCATTCAAAAACTTGTTCTTTACGAGTTCGAACTGATCTATAATGCCACCAGAACAACCAAAATTATTTATGGTGCGAAAGATGGAGGCGAAGTTAATCAAAGTAGAGCCACCAGACGGTTGAAAAAATTTCGCTCGGGTAGCAAGAAATTTTATGATTAGGCAAGGTCAGATTGGTTTAAGACCATAGATTCCGAGGCCGTGCTCCAAGCCATAAACCAAAATCCGGTGAGTGAAACTTCTCGGTTGTTAGGTGAGTACGGCATCTCAAAGTCCGGTGTGATTCGTCGCCTGCACGACCTCAACAAAAGTATTCGAAGGTGCCAATGGGTTAACTTAAAATCAACCATTTTTCATCGTCTGTAAAGGATAGAAAGACACATACATACCAATCATTTATATAGGATGTACTGCAAAAGACTACTATAAAAATTCACTTGATATAATTTTACTGTAAAAATGCATTGTAAATGTGGAAACTCAAAAACTATTCGTTTTCATGGCAAATGAACCATTATATGTTTTTGAATGCCAAATCCTTAATATATATAAGATTTCTAAACACATTTTGTATATAATATTTTTAAATGAGCCGGAAATCATTTTTTTTTTCACACAATTAAATTGTTTCACTATTTCCAATCGAATATGAATAATTCTATTTACTATTAATCATTTTTGAACACATTTCTATGCCTTCAAATATTGCCATGTATCATTAAAAATTCAATTAAATATCGTTCATTTGTTGACACACAGTTAAATGATGAATCTGTTCTTTTTCAAACAATTCAATTTAGTATAAGTACACAGATTAAATATCAAACATTTCTATTTGACCCATAGATAGGATCCCATCAGGTGCTACCACTTATAACCAGAGTGTACCAGAGAACAATGGCAATGAAGGGGTACTCTGCATTCCCCAAAGATTCAGCATTACGGAAGCCTCACCATCAGATTTTTGGTGTAATATTCAGGACACTCGTTGGGGTAGTCTTACCCCTCTGTAGAGAAGTTGTCGGTGCATTCTGCAGACCCTGCCGTCTGAGCCATGACTAAGAATTAACCACTTTTGATAGTCTATAGAGAAGAGACCGACATGCGCCGCAAAAGAGTTTTCATTAAAAGTTCACTTGAAATTATCTCACTGTATAAATCCATTACAAATATGGTGACTGAAAATCAACCATTTTTTAGCGTCTATACAGGACAGTCATTTGTATCTGCCTCCCACCAGACAGGACTTGACACAAGGTCAAAGACCCGAAGGTCAGATTATAGTGGGAATTAAGGAAGGGGAAGGTCGGGCACGAACCGATTTTCAAGCCCTGCTGGAATATGCTTGTCATCGGCCCACTTAGTGCTTGATGAACCTACCTGGACATGGGCCAAAACATGGGTCCAAGCACGGATGAAAATTGACATGTCATTGTTCATTTCTGTCTTGTTAAAAACAGTTTCGATCTCGTTACTTTTAGAAAACATGCCGTACACAGTATTTTTGATTAGTTAGGACAAAAAATCTGGACAAAAAACAAAAATATTTAAATAGATAAATAGGCTAAGTATAATCCTCTTAATTTGAAAAGAAAAAAATCTTAACAAAACTATCAATTTTTTCACGAAACAGGGTTGTCTTCATAAAGAAATTGAAAAAAAATTGATATATTTCAATTGAATATATATATATATATATATATATCATTATATCACGTCAGCACGGATATTCCTCAGCACCTCCTGCTCCCGTCTCTATTGTCCATTGCTCCCCATTAGGTCTTCAAGGCTACATCCTGTATCGGCACAGAGCTGTTGTATATAGGTTCTTGCTGATCGTCTTGCCTTTGCTCGTCCATGTGAAAAGGTCCACAGAAGTATGTCGCTTATGAGTTCGTCCTTACTTCTCCAGCAGTGTCCCACATGTCTGGTTCATAAAACTTGGATACTTTTCATGATGGTTGGTTAGTGGCCGTACAGCTGTTCCTTTATGGGGTGCTGGCTCCAAGACTTGTTTGATATTGCTTGCAGTATTCTTGTATTTTATATATATATATAATATCATTATTATTATTATTACTGTTATAACTACCAACATAGCTTTTCCATTCTTATGTAACTGCCGTCAAGCTTTTTTGCAATTCGCTTAGCGTCCATGTAGTGCATCCATATAGCAGTATCGATATGACCGCTACTTGAAAAAAACCTTCATTTTTTTTCATCGGTCAGGCCTGACATAGTCTTCTGATAGCTGTCCATGCGTTTGCTAATCGCGTGTTGATGTCACTCTCGCTTGATGAGACTGCTTCCGAGGTAAGTTAACTTATCCACTAATTTCGAAGGAACACCCTTTAGTGTAGAGATGTCACCTCTTTGATTAAAGCACACGTGTTCCGTCTTGTCTGCGTTGACATGGAGGCTTATTCCACCGGCTGCTCGTTCCTGGGTATGACACTAAATTACAACAAATAATGACGCTCCAGTCCTGGAGCTTTGGGGAATATGGAGCACCCTTTCAATGCTATTACTCCCAGGTCCACTCTGACCCGTAGCCGTATGGCCAATCTATTGGTCAAATGAAACTATGCCATCATTTAATATACTTAAAACCATTTACCTGTATGTACCATACCCAGATACGGATATGCGAAATGGACATATAATGTTCATATATATATATATATATACATAGAACATAGGAATCTCGAAACACGAAAAACACTTACGACTTCTTTGTTCAGGTACGAAACTTTTTCATTACCTTTGAGTTTAAAGGTTGTTCGACATAAGGAGAGAGATACACATTCTTTCTATTCTGGCTTTTTCATCTGCCCTCCACCACCACCACCATCTCGTGCTACACCTGCCCAAGGTCTCCGCGAGCAAGCGAAAGTCAACCGTCTTCTGCCGAGGCAGGTCTCAACTCTACTAACTGACTTTTTCAAAATCCCAAAATCCTCCGCGCGCTTCCGCACTTGCTAGCCCCGTTTCCCATCTCGGGCTATTGTGACATCTCTGAGTGACACGTCAGCTCCGCTCCGCGCGCACGCGTGTGAACACCTGTGTTAATGTTGCACCTAAATAACCCATGCACTGAGCCGAAAAATTCTCAGCCTAACTAAACCCAAAGGCATAAAACGAAATCCCTCGGCCATTATATTACATTTACGCAACAAATGATTAATATTAAACGGATTTATTTAGAATTATTAGTGTCAAATTGCAATACTGAAACCATTTAACAGCGAGCAAACAACAGATTAATAGGATTAATATCTAATAAAATCAAAATAAATAATCTAACCTGTATACAAAATAGAATTATGAATGTTAACAATACTTGAAACCATTTAATTGTGTGTAAGCAAATGGGCTCAATTATTCGTTGGAAAAACGTTACCTACAAACCATTTACTTACAAATAATGTGCGTATGCGTACGCATTAAATAAACATCAAGGGTTGGCATGCCATTATACCTAATAAGCTGAGTGCAAACAAATGATGAATATTAAATAGAATTAGTAGTAGTAGTAGTAGCAAAAGTTTAAACCACTTCAGAGTGTGGAAACCAATGAGTTCTAACTCGTTTTAAAAAAGTTAACAACAAATTACTCACTTATATATATATATATATAATGTCTGTGTATATATATATATATATATATATATCATCATCATCATATCGCGCTGGTAGCAAGGATATCCCTGACCCTCTCTCGCCACTCCTCCCTATCGTTCATCGCCCTAGGTAGGTCTTCAGGACAACATCCCGTATCCTCACATAGCTGCTGAATGTATGTTCGTGCTGGTCGTCCTGCTTTTGCGCGGCCATGTGTGGGGATCCATAAGAGTACATCTCTTATGAGTTCGTCCCTGCTTCTCCAGCAGTGTCCTGCATGTCTGGTTCGTCTAACTTGAATAGTTTTCGTGATAGGGGGCAGGTGGCCGTACAGTTGGTGTCTTGTGGGGTGTTGCCACCAGGACTTGTTTAAGATTGCACGTAGTATTCTTGTGTAATTGCCGTCTAGCTTCTTCTCCAGCCGTTTGGTTAGCGTCCATGTAGTGCAGCCATATGGCAGTATCGATGTGACCGCTGCCTGGAAGAAACTGAGTTTCATTTTATCGGTTAGGTCTGATTTCCATATAATAGATAGCCTATTGATAGCTGTCCAGGCTTTCGCTAACCTCATGTCGATGTCCTTTTCGGTTTATATATATATATATATATATATATATATATATTTGTCAGTGACTAATATATATATATCGGTCCATTAGCTAGTTGGTAGAATGTTCGCCAATGACTCGGGAAAGAGTTCAATCCCAGGTCGAGTCATACCAAAGACTCAAAAATGCTACATGATGCTCCCTGGCTTAACACTCCACATTATAAGGTATGGATCAAGAGTAAAGTGAAGCAATCCAGGGAAAGGAGTAGTATATTTTGACGAGGGAGCTTCCGAGTCGCTCTTGACTACGGTCGCCAACTTTACTTTTATATATATATATATATATGTATATATATATGTACGAGGATCATTTAAAAAGTTTCCAGACTTTTTTCCTATGGGCACTTTTATTGATAGTACACACAAGACTCTAGTCCCCATCGAAGTAATCACCCCCGGCTGCAATGCACTTGTTGTACTGTTCCAACAACTTCTGGAAGGCCCAATGGAAGTCCTCTTGTGTGGGCGTGTCAATGACCTTCGTCACAGCCACTTTTATCTCCTCAATTGTCTCATAACGACAGCTTCTGAGCTTAGGGAATAACCAAAAGTCACAGGGAGCAAGGTCTGGACTATAGGGAGGATGAGGAACTGTCTTGATGCCCATCTTGGTCAAATAGTCTGTGACAAGGATGGAGTTGTGGACTGGTGCAGTGTCTTGGTGCCATTTCTTCCAAGTTTAAAACAGAATTGTATTGCATATCCTTCTTCAAAATGTCCTCACGTCCAGATTGCATTTTTGAAATTCAGTAGCAGGGAGCATCAGGTTTTAGTAGGGTCTATTCCTATTCCTGCTGTAGCTGTTCATTTGAACCTGAAATCATAAAACTTAGTCAGTCATCTCATAAGATATATAGCAATAACATACTGAATTTTCAAGAGTCTACAATAATTTAAAAGGCCTGTACAAAAAAGTCTGGAAACTTATTGAAGGCACCACGCATATATATATATATATATAGTATATATATATATGTGTGTGTGTGTGTGTGTGTGTGTGTGTGTGTGTGTGTGTGTTTGGAGGTGTGTGCGTGTGTGTGCGTATATCTGTGTGTATAAAAAGATTTGACAGGAGGTGCCCGTCGTGTAATCGTTATCATTGTAGGAAATGGACACGGCGACACGAGTTCAAATCCTGGACGAGACTGATTGCATTTCACATAGCACTAATACCCTTGGGAAAGGTATGAATCCAATAATTCTCCCTCCAGCTATGGGTAAATTGTAGGGCAGACTAGGTTCTTCAGCTTTGGTTTGGCAACTTGTCAAGGAGAAGGAAAACTCTGAATTGAAACCTGTTAAACTCAGCTTAAAAATTGACCTTGTGTCATATCCTGCCCGAGCGGAGGGGTCGGGTAAATACGATAAAAAGATTTGACTTTACATAACTATCACTGGCCGATGTATTGTTAAACCAAAGGACCTAACCTTTGAAAAATAAAAAAAGTTCCGTGCGTGAAATGGTTTCTTGTACCTACAGCAAGAGTTATCTTGACTGACATTTTGTGGTCGGTCTCTCAATGGGGCTTCAGACTCACTGGTAGAGGGAGGCGGTTACTATATTCCATTTGATCTTCCGTCTAAAAGAGGTAGGTCACGTCTTTTGCCAAATGCATGAACCCCCCACCCTAAGGGTGAACGCTGACGGAGCTGGAAAATATTGACCATTGTCCTCACGGGATGTTTACTTTTCTCTGAGAGTCCCGGCGTTAGACCGACCCAAAGTCACATCATGATAGGCGTTGGTTATTTCTTTGCATCACCACCTAAGCAGCATGGTTTGATCATAAAAACTAAGTGTAGTATGTATTTGGCACCAGACCTCTAGAATAATGCAACCAGTGAGGATTGAACTCACATCGTGGTAGAAGTCAGTTACTCCGCTTCGTTTAGATATATGAATCACCGAACGTGAATCGAACTCGATAACATTAATCTAGAGTGCATAGGTGGATAAATCAAATAGTAATGGTCTGTTAGACGAGCTTTGTCAATAATACGTCACGACAAGATGCTCTTAAAAATAAACGTAGCCAAGATTTGACCCAAGACCGAAAGTAGAAGACACCCGGTGGAAATTAAACTCATTGATTAATAATTGATGACAGACGAACTTGTTTACCATCACTCCACAATGAGGGGGTCCAAATATGTAATTTACGTTACCCTATTGACACTGCCTGAAGTAAATAAGTGAATATCCATTTGAAAACAGATTAGAATCAACATAGCTTAACTTCGGTGTTCTACCGAGAACCGTCACTTTCAGAGAGAACTGACAGAAAGGCGCTCAAAAAATAGATATATATTATGTTTGGCACAAGGCTTTAAGATCCCAGCACCAAATTAGAATCATCACTACTATTCAGTAGCATAGCTTAGAAATACGCGGGAGGCTAGAAGTATACACAACCAACTGAGAATCGAACTCACTATCTATAGTATGCGAGCATAGTACACTAAGTACACTTCTTTCTTTCCCTTTCTCTCTCTTACTTCTTTTCTGTCTTTTTCTTTTCTTCTTCCTTTTCTTCTTATTTCCCTGTCTTTTTTCTTTTCCTTCTTTTAATCTGTTGTATCTCTTAGTGGTTCTCTTAGTTCAAACATCTATATATATATATATATATATATATATATATATATATATATAAAAATATAAAAGAGCATATAACCATTCAATCTGCGTTGGGGATGTCTTCATGGTGCAATGGTTAAAACGCTGGGCTGCGGAATCGTTGTAATCGAGTTCGAACCTTAATCGCGCTATAACGTTCATATATATATATATATATATCATTTGCTGTTACTGAAGGACAGATGTCTATAAGAACGGCCGAAGTCCGGCCTTATTAATTTTTTTTATGCTTTGGTAGAGGCACGAGCGTAGCACGTCGGGATCAAGGAGGCGGCTTGGCTCTTCCAGAGTCATCCCGGGGTTACTGTCGGAGCCGATATGATGCAAAAATAACCCATAATCGGCAATGAAGACAGTTGCATCACTGAAGACCTCATTGATGCATCTAGGATGTATGATTGAAATATATATATATATATATATATATATATATATATATATCTGTTATTGTATTTCATTAAATATCAATCGTAGTTCTATCAACACTTGTTTCATCATTTTGAAGTCCCGATGAAGGTTCATTAAAACCGAAACGTTTTAACGTCGACTTCCCTTCGTAATAATTTCATCGCTTTTGGATTTCCTTGTTTTTTCAGTTTTCTCAAAGCGCACTTACTACAACATCGGAGAAAGGAGACTTGGTTTCGCTGTGGTTAACGTACTTGACGGCAGCGTTGTAGTAAACGATTTCGAACTCCAGTTGCGCTTTTACTTTCACTGTTGGACTAATGCCCTTTGGAAAACTATTAACTCACTAACCCACTCCCCATTCGCAGTTTTGGGTTAAATACTACGACTAGTTGGTTTGCTTTGGTTTGGTATTAAGGCACATCAACCATTATAAGTTATTAATACCAATTCTTTTTTCTACATATAAACAGTTCTATTTCAAACAACTCACTTTCGTATAAGTATAGTTTTTTTGTTTTCACGCAGTTAAATGTCAAAACAGTTCTATTTCAAACAATTCAACTTAGGATAAGTACAGTTTCAATGTCAAAAATCAATTCTCTTTCAAGCAATTCTGTTTAGCATACGCGTGGTACTACGCTTGTCTCGGTACTTTTTTATGACCTTAGCTGGGTTTTCAGGTAGTTGTTTATCAATCCCTTCTGGGCCTCTAATGATCTACAGATAGGGGATAGCCTAATCCATCTGGAACTTCTTACGGTCGGAGTGATTCGTCGGAACAAGTTGCCCAGGTGTTGGCAACTCAAAGACAAGAAAAACTTACCGTTCATAATAAACAATTATTTATTGAAACACAATTGTACAATAATAATATATACTATACAATATATATATATTGAGAAATTGTCTCTTTTGTCGCGTTTGAGAGGCAGAAAATTTGGTATTTGGCTGGTGCAGCTTTTCTATCTTATTCAATTTTTCGGAGGGTGAGGCTTTTGCTGGAGAGGCTTTAGTTCTTGGAGAAATTTCTTTTCTGAGTCTCTTATCTTTGGTATGGAAATCGGTTTTCTTCCCTCACCCAATCCTAAAAACGTCAATTTTTATAGAGGATTCCCCCGATAGCAAACATTCCCGATTGGCTAACTAATCACAGATTATTTTGTATACTTTAACTTCTTCTTGACTGGTCAGCCAGTCAAATGTGCTGATCTATGTCTGTAGGAAGAGTATCTCTTCTATGTATCAGATTTTGATTGGTCATCAAATCAAACCAAATATAGGGGCTTGGTTAATTAAGGATCCCAGCCCATGCATTGTGGTGGAGTGTTTCTTTTCACTTTACCAAAACAAAAATCAAAGATCTAATCTCTTAATCCCAACTGGTGAGATGTCATGATTTAAATTGGGTCAACTCACTGATAAACTCCGAAATCAGTTTACCTTTAATTTTCACAATCTAAAAGTTCGGTAAGTCCTGAATTTTCAATTTCTTTCAAAGTACATGAGTTTTTTTTTATGCTTTTATAAAAGGAAAATTACATTTTTCTAAATATATATATATATATATATACTATCCATAAGTTTTTAAGACCAGTGTATATATATTTACCCAACCCCTCCGCTGACACAAAGTCAGTTTTTAAGCGGAGTTTAACAGGTTTGAATTCAGAGTTTTCCTTCTCCTAGACTAGTTGCTTTACCAAGGCTGAAGAACCTAGTCTATCCTACTATTTACCCATAGCTGAAGGGAGAATAATTGGATTCATAACCTTTCCCATGGGTATTAGTGTAATGTGAAATGCAATCAGTCTCGTCCAGGATTTGAACTCGTGTCGCCGTGTCCATTTCCTACGACGGTAACCATTACACCACGGGCACCTCCTTTTTAAGACCAGTGTATACCTCATATTATCATATCAGTACACAGTTTGGTTCTATTTGACCTATAGATAGGACCCTATATGGTGCTACCATTCCGGAGCCAGAGTGGACCTGGGAGCGATGGCAATAAAGGAGTCCTCCGCTTTCTCCAAAGCTCCAGCATTACAGAAGCCTCACCATCAGATTCTTTCGTGTCATATCCAGGACACTCTTTGGGGGCTCTTACCCCTCTGCAGAGAATCAGTCAGTATATTCTACAACACCAGCTGACTAGGTAATACCGCTACTGTTCTTCTACAAAGAGGGTTTTGGCACTGAATAATCTTCCATGGCTGATATGCGATTAAACAAACAAATATATTAAATTGGTAACTCGAGTTCAAATCTTGGACGAAGCTATTTGCTTCACGCTATTGCCCAAGGAAATGCACGAATCCACCCTCACGACAAACTCTAAGTAAGTAGTAGGGCAGATTGTGTTCTTTAGCATTGGTTATGCAAACCAGCTTTACTCCGCTTAAAAACTAATCTTGTGTTACGTCCTCGTCATGGAAGAGAGGCGGAGTCAATATACACACCTAGCGACACCTAGCGACATGCTCTTCAAAAAAATAACATAACGTAGATTTTGCTTAAGACTGTAGGAATGAATTCACAGCTTGATAGCAAGTGATTTGCCAAAAAAAGCTTGCTAACCCTTTCACCACGAAAAGGTGCCTATATGAAATATTTGCTTAGTCCCTCATCAGTTACCTCATATTGATGAGTTTTCTGTTCCTTACTGGTTACGCATTTAAGCATTGTCAAAGCTCACCGTTGCTTAACCTCCGTATAATAGAAAAAACGGTATGTCTATTGCGACTTGAACACAACGCTTTCATTAGATAAGATTTGCTTTGTCTGACCTACATACCTTAATTTGTTGACAATCATTACCCCCTCCACCATCGAAACAGAGAGCAGGGTAATCATTGCTTAACTTTATGGATCTGGTGGGAACCAGTGTTTTCAACATGACTTGACCGTAACTTCTTATACTGTTGTTTTACTTGTTTTTTTGTTGTTGTTTTTTTTGTGGGGAGGGGGAATTCATCGTTCGCTGTTTTCCATCAAGTATTTCCTTTAAGCGATTGACTGAGTTGAAATCGGAGAAAAAAATTACCAAAGCGGCTTCGCTCTCCTCTTGAAACATTCACCTCCTTCAAACTTTACTAGATTTTTTTTTCATTTACATAAGCGGCAGTTGACACAGACTTGCAGGTTAGCGTCTTCCTTCAACAGAGAACAAGATGGTGAATCACTCGAGTCGATAGATAACGCCAAACTTTTTCTTCTTCTTTCTTCTTTTTTGTTTTCTTTCTTTTTTTTTTTCTCTTTTCTTTTTTTTTTTTTTGTTTTTCTTCTTTTTTTTCACCCTTCATCGCACAGTTGTTGTTCAGACCCAATGCAAGGTAATTGAGATACGTTTTGCTGTAATTATTGGTTTGCGTACAGCCTGAGGGACATTCGGCTCTGGGTGTTAAAAGCCATGCGCGAACCGTAATGGAGAAAGTTCATTAGATATGACGTTTTATATGTAGAAAGTTCTTCGAGACGATGATGGCAAGAAGTAAGATAAAAAGAAAGCGATGGAAATATCGAAAATAATACTTTTTCGAAATTACGTACGAATGACATAGAAGTATAAAAGATGAAAAGAGAGGGGAAAAAGAAACAAGAGGGTGGTAGGATGAGTTGGAAACAAGAAAAGAAGAAAGAGTAAAAGTAGAAAGAAAAGGGTTGAAAATAGATGGAAAGAAAAGGGAAATAAAAAGATACAATGAGAGAGGGGAAAATGAAAGGAGTTTAAATGAATAAAGAAGGAGTTAAATAAGAGAACCCGAAAAAATGAGAAAGTTAAAAAAAAAAAGATAGGCGTAAAGAGCAAGAAGAAGAAGAAGAAGAAGAAGAAGAAGAAGAACTGTGACACAAGGGAAGAAGAAGAAGAAGAAGAAGAAGAAGAAGAAGAAGAAGAAGAAGAAGAAGAAGACTGAGAGAAATATAAAAAAAACAAATGAAAGAGAAATTATATATTAGCATTTTATATAGAAGAAGAAGAAGAAGAAGAAGAAGAAGAAGAAGAAGAGTGACACAAGGGAAGAAGAAGAAGAAGAAGAAGAAGAGTGACACAAGGGAAGAAGAAGAAGAAGAAGAAGAAGAAGAAGAAGAAGAAGAAGAAGAAGAACTGTGACACAAGGGAAGAAGAAGAAGAAGAAGAAGAAGAAGAAGAAGAAGAAGAAGAAGAAGAAGAAGAAGAAGAAGAAGAAGAACTGTGACACAAGGGAAGAAGAAGAAGAAGAAGAAGAAGAAGAAGAAGAAGAAGAAGAAGAAGAAGAAGAAGAAGAAGAAGAAGAAGAAGATAGATAAGAGTCAGGAACTGAGAAAGATGAAGATAAGAAAGGAGAAATGAAAGAGAATGAACAAACAAGAACTAAAAAAATGAAAGAAGGAAAGTAAAAACAATTGAAAAAAATAATCTAAAAATGAAGGAAAAAAGAAGAAAATAAATAAACTGAAGAAGACATCTAGAAAAAATAAAAAGCATTAGAAAAGACAAAAGAAAAATGACTTTAACGGATACTAAAATAAAAGAAAGTTTGGCGACCGTAGTCGACCAGAAGGCTCCCTTTTCAATTGCTACTACACCGAGGTGTAGGTAAGGGTGCTACTCCTTTCCCTGGATTGCTCCACTTTACGATTAATACATACCTTATAATGCTGAGCGTTTAGCAAGGAGGTATGAAGTACCATTTTTAAAGTCGTTGGTATGACGCGACCTGAAATAGAACCCCGGTCTTCCGGACCATTGGCGAACACTTTACCCACTAGGCCAATGAGCCGGTTTTAACAGATATTAACAAACGAAAAAGAAATAAAGGTGGAAAAAAGAATTTTTAAAATCTGGTTAAATTACGTCAAAAGCAGTGGTTTCACCAAGGATAAAGGTGTAGTCCTATAAAGTAGTGGCTAATATGCTAGCTACCACATCGTGCGAAGTGCGTTCGAACCCCAGTCGGGTTATTACATTCACTTTCTAACTAAAACCTTTAGGAAAATTATGAACCTCTATATTTTCTTCATCTATGAGTTAAATAGAACCACAACTGTTCTACAATGATGGCGTTAGCATTAAATAACCCACGTTGGTTGATATGTCATTAAACATAGAAAATAAGTCAAAAGTAAAACAACGGTGAGGCTGCTCAGAACTTACTATTTTGGTGCCGTAAGCAATCTGATGCCCGTGTACCAGACTAAGAAAGGCGTTGAAAATTCTAAAAAGTATAAGAAAAAGATACCAATAAGAATAAAAGATGAATTAAAACAGAAGGAAAAACAAAAAGTGAGGCTGGATAATCAGAAAAAGTAAACGAGAAGACGAGTTTGGTTTGGTTTCTTTTGTTTAATGGCATATCAACCTTTGTATGTTGTTTAATGCCAAAGCTAACAGTAGTGGTACTATTTAACCAAAAGCTGTGAGGATAAGAGGGTTAATACTATACCCAAGTTCGAAAGTGAACGTAATAGCGCGAATGGAGTATGATCTCGCTTACTACGATTCCGCAGTCCATCGCTTTAACCATTACACCACGAGGACACCCACCTGAGAAAATGATAGCTCTAAAGAAATAACAAAAACAATAAAAAAGAAAAAAGATTTATTGGAGGAAAGAAAATATTGAAAATTGAAAAGAGAAATCCCTTATAATAATTATTTAGTAATCTTATCTTAGTCTGAGCTATTGATAAGCTATCGGTCATATGGAAATCAAAGCTGACCGATAAAATGAAACGCAGTTTCTTCCAGGCAGTGGTCGTATCGATACTGCTGTATGGATGCACTACTTCGACGCTAACTAAACGGCTGGAGAAGAAGCTCGACGGCAATTACACAAGAATGTTGCGAGCAATATTGAACAAGTCCTGGCGGCAACACCCCATAAAGCACCAACTATACGGCCGCCTGCCTCCCATCACGAAAACTATCCAAGTTAGATGAACCAGACATACAGGACACCGCTGGAGAAGCAGAGACGAGCTCATAAGTGATGTACTCCTATGGACCCCCACATATGGCATAGCAAAAGCAAGACGACCAGCTCGAACATACATACAGCAGCTGTGTGAGGATATGGGATGTAGTTCTGAAGACCTGCCGGAGGCGATGACCGATAGGGAGAAGTGGCGAGAGAGGGTCAGAGATATATGTGCAAGCGGCAGGACATGATGATGATAATGATGATCTTAGTCTGACACAATATCAGAAATAAAGAAAACAAAAGAAATTAGGAAAGAAAATTAAAGAAGAGAATGAAAGAAATTGATTATTGTAAGAAGGAAAATGAATTCAGAAAAAGAAAGAATTTTCTACTATTTACTAAGCTTAGCTTCGTCTGACACAAAGACAAGTGGAAAGAGAAAGAAAGAAGAAAAAATGAAAAGAATGAAAACTAAACGTTTACTACAAGAAGGAAAATACTAAAAAAGTTGAAAAGAAAAATACTTGAAGATAACTGTAAAGAAAGAATTGTTGTTTATAAAGCTTAGGTGAGTTTAGTACAAGGATAGAAATATTAGAGGCCGAAATTAAAAAAGAACTGGATAAGCAAGAAAAGTAGAAGAAAAGGGAAGAAGTTGAAAGAGAAACAAATATTTAAAAAATGGAAAGTAGAAGAAAGAAGAAACCAGGAAGAATTAAAGGGAAATGTACAAAAAAAAAAGGGAAAAGAAAAACGAAGAAGGTGAATGGAAAGAAAAAGATGAGATTAGAAAGAAAGAAAGAAAGAAAGAAAGAAAGAAAAAAGAAAGAAAGAATTCTTCCTCGCTTCTTTCTTTCTTTCTTTCTTTGTGTCAGAAAGAAGCCTGACACAAAGAAAGAAGCGTGAAAGAAAGAAAGAAAGAAAGAAAGAAAGAAAGAAAGAAAGAAAGAAAGAAAGAAAGAAAGAAAGAAGCGAGAAAGAAAGAAAGAAAGAAAGAAGGCTGAAACAAAGAAAGAAAGAAAGAAAGAAAGAAAGAAAGAAAGAAAGAAAGAAAGAAGCCTGATACAAAGAAAGAAAGAAAGAAAGAAGTCTGATACAAAGAAAGAAAGAAAGAAAGAAAGAAGCCTGATACAAAGAAAGAAAGAAAGAAAGAAAGAAAGAAGCCTGATACAAAGAAAGAAAGAAAATAGCCTGATACAAAAAAGAAAGAAAAAAAGAAAAAAAGAAAGCTTTGTTGGGCATAAGGATAGAATTTTTTTGTAACAGAAATCGAAAAAGAAACTTGATGAGAAAGAAAGTAGCGGTAAAGAAAGGAATAGAAAGAAAAATTAAGAAAAAAGAAGAAAAGAAAAGGAAAAGGAAAAAATTGTTGGATGAACTCGAAGGAAAATAAGTAAATAAATAAGTCAACAAATAAATTCCAAAAAAATAGATTAACTTCTCGGGAAAAAGGGCAGAATAGAGAATGAATGAGTAGAAGGTTGGAGGCTGACTTAGGTGGAGCCTGGGCCCTTGGGTGGTACCTCATTGACAAAGCAAAGAAAGAATTATGAAAAGTCAGGTAATTTGGGTTACGAAGTCTGAGCTAGAAGCCCCCTAAGTGTGGGAATCTGTGGGGGCAAAGATGCAATTTCAGCACAAATAGGAAATTACGAAGACTTCAAGTTTCATGACAAAAAGACGCCATTAACAGTAATTGGGCAAATTTAGCAGGGCGCCCCCTCCACCTGCATTTTGTGTTGTCCCCTTTTATACCCCAACCACATCCAATATAACATCATTATTATCAGTATTTTCAGTAGTATTGTCATATAATATGCAAATAGAATATTCTCGTCGCTTTTTTTCTTCTTTATGTTTTTTTCTTTTCGTTCTTTTTTAAAATTATTTCTTCTTTCTTCACCTTCTTGTTCTTCTTTATTGCCTTTAACTTTTTCATGGATACATTCTTCTTCTTTTCTTTCTTTTTCTTTCTTTTTCTTCTTCGTCTTTAAATACTTCTGTCGCCAAGTCAGTGGGGCTTAGAATACGTTCACTGTAAACCCCCTACTGCAAAGAGGTGAGACCCACCTTCAAAATATATCCATTCCCAAAAAGATATCCTGGGTACAACACGAAACTTCATTTATTAATTAGACTATGGTTCAAGAGATCTGGGAAGTGTGGAGTTCTTTTTCAATGTCATTACTCCCAGATCAACTCTTACCCGGAGTGATTTACCTTTTAAAGTTCTATTTTTGGGTCAAATAGATCTAATTGAAAATCATTTGTTTTCGATAGGAATATATGATATCATAGCTAAAAAAAGTGTGATTATTAACTAAGAATGGTTATTGGTGAATTGAAACTATAGAACTGTGACGAAATAAATGTTTATTATTGAATATAAATAATTACTTAAAAGCATATAAATATTAGAATTAAATAGGAATACTTCAAAACATACAACTGTGAGCAAATTGTAACATACCCATACATGAATATGTGAAACGTACATAGAATGTTCATAACATATATACATAGAACATAGGAATCCCGAAACACGAAAACCACGTAACGACTTCTTAGTTCAGGTACGAAACCTTTTATTACCTTTGGGTTAAAGGTTTCGACATAAGGAAGAGCGATGCACAACCTTTCTATGATGAACTTTCCATCTGCGCCCCCATTACGTGCAGCGCCCGTAGCGCACAAATTCGTCTGCCTCAGCGAGCCCCGAAAGTCGACCCTTCCCGTTCGGTGTCTAGTTCTCAACTCAACTAACTGACTTTTTCAAATCTCCCAAAATCCCCCGCGCGCTGCCGGAGCATGACGTCATTCACATCCCCCTATCTGGGATTTTTATTTTGACATCTCTGAATGACACGTCAACCCGCGCACGCGCGTGAACACCTGCGTTCATGTTGCACCTCGCTAACCCATGCACTGAGCCAAAAGGTTCTCAGCCTAACTAAACCCAAAGGCATAAAACGAAATCCGTCGGCCATTATATTCCATTTTTTTTTTTCATCATAAAACGTGTGAAAGCACGTGCGATACTCTGTCCTCATCAACCGCCAACCAGGGTGATAACACAGTTTCGGTAGCTCAAGGTGGTACTACCACTCCTGGCGCTACCAACCAGACGAATTTTTGCTCTACGGGCGCCGCACGTAATGGGAGGCAGATGGAAAGGTCATCATAGAAAGATTGTGCATCTCTCTTCCTTATGTCGAAACCTTTAATTATATTACAAAATTAGATGTATTTGATAGGAATACTTCATATCATATAACAGTGTGTTAAAAAAAACATAAGAAAAAACATAAAATATAGATATAGATATATAATAAATGTAATTCCCTAACCTTTAGACATAAAATCACGTAAAACAGTTGACATGACCTTAAAACCAATCAATCAATTAGTCAATAAATCGATCCATAAATCAATCAAATACTTTTTCTCTTTCTCCTTCTTTTATCTCTCATTCCTTTCTTTTCTGTTCCCTTAAATATTTGCCTTTTCTTCATTTTTTTTTTTTTTTTTTTTTTTTTTTTTTTCATTATAATCAATCTCTATACATTTCAACTTGTGGCCAGTCGGCTGGGGCTGCAGAATACGCTGACTGCTTCTCTGCATGGTGAGGTAGCAGAAATACTGCAGTTTTGGGAAATGCAGAGTAACCCTTAATTGCCATCACTTCCAGATCTATTCTGGCCAAGAGCATTAGCTCCAGATAGGGTCCTATCTATGGGTCAAATAGAACTAAATTGCGTGCTCATGCTTAGCTGATTTGTTTGAAATAGAACTGTTTTGACATTTAAACAGCGTACTTATACTAAAGTGAATTATTTGAAATAGAAATTGTAATATGTATAAAAATGGATTTGACAATAAATAACCTACAATGGTTGATATACCATGAAACCAAACCAGAACAAACCTCGATATCATATAATAGTGTGTTTAAAAAACCTCTTGAGAAAAAAATTTAAAATGAACAGATATAGATAAATAATGAATGTAATTCCCAAACCTTTACACATAAAATCTCCTTAGACAGTAGACATGCCGTCAAAAATAATCAATCAGTCAATAAATTGATCAATAAATCGATAAAATACTTTTTCTTTGTCCTTCTTTCATTTCTATTTTCTTTCTTTTCTGTTCCTTTAAATAATTTCCTTGCCCAGTCGGCTGGGGCTGTAGAGTACACCAACTGCTTCTCTGCAGAGGGGTAAGACCCCCCCCGCCAATGAGCGTCCTGGATATATGACACTAAACAATCTGATGGTGAGGTTCCAGCAATGCTGGAGCTTTGGGGAATGCGGAGTACCCCTTCATTGCCATCGCTCCCAGGAGTGGTAGCACCTGATAGGGCCCTATCTATGGGTTAAATAGAAATAACAGCATACTTATGCTAAAATGAATTGAGTAAACTGAATGGCTTGAAATAGAAACGTTTTTGACAGTTAAACCGTACTTACACTTAAACTGCGTGCTTATGCTTAACTGAATTATTTAAAATAGAACTGTTTTTCAACATTAAAACTGTATTTACACTTAACTGAATTGTTACATATAACTGCTTGAATAGTTTGAAATGAAAATGTTTTTGACAATTAAACTGTGTACTTATGCTAAACTGAACTATTTTCAATAGAACAGATTATTTACATAAAAATGGATTTGGCGTTAAATAACCTACAAAGGTTGATATGCCATAAAACCAAACAAACCAACCAACCAAACCAAAATAATTTCCTTTTTCTTCATTTTCACTTTTTTCCTTTTTTTTTTTTTTTTTGTATTGTAATCTGTCACTCTTCTTTTTAATTTTGCTGAGTCATGCAAACCGGTTTCAAGTTGCTTATAGAACTACATTGAATCTTTGGACCTTAGGAAATACAGACGATATTCTCTGCAGAGGGACAAGAGCCCCAACCCGCTAAAAAGGAGTTCCTAGTGGGTATGCTACAAAATTGCATCTGATGTTGTAAGCAACAGTTATGGAGATCTGGAGAGTGTCGAACATCCTTTAATTCCTATTATTCTAGGTCCACTTTGACCAAGAGCGGTCGTACCTGTTTGGAGGTGCCTGTAGTGTAATCGTTATCGTCGTAAGAAATGGACACGGTGACACGAGTTCAAATCCTAGATGAGACTGATTGCATTTCACATAGCACTAATACCCTTGGGAAAGGTATGAATCCATTAATTCTCCCTCCAGCTATGGATAAATAGTAGGGCAGACTTGGTTCTTCAGGCTTGGTGAGGCAACTAGTCTAGGAGAATGAAAACTCTGAATTCAAAGCTGCTCAACCCCGCTTAAAAATTGACCTTGTGTCATATCCTGCCCGAGCAGAGGGGTTGGTAAATATGGGTAGTACCTGTTTGGGTTTCATCTTTGTGTCATAGATCTGTTTGAAAGTTATTTCTATTCGATAATACCCGGTACCATTTATGGCCCAACTCGGCAGCTTGCAAAATACACTGACAGCATCTCTGGAGAGGGAAACCCCCAAACAAGCGTCCTCGATATAACACTAAACAATCTCATGGTGAGGTTCCAGTAATACTGTAGATTTGGGGAAAGCTCAGAACCCCTTGGTTGCCATCGCTCCAAGGTCCACTCTGGCCCTGACTGGTAGCACCTGATAGGGACCTATCTATGGGTCAAATAGAAATAAACTGTGTACTTATGCTAAACTGAATTGTTTGAAATTAACTGGTTTTACATTTTACTGTGTTTAAACTGTATTTATGCTTAACCGAATTGTTTGAAATAGAACTGTTTTGACATTTAACTGTGTGTAAACAAAAGCTGTACTTATAATATACTGAATTGTTTGAAACCTTTATCAAAATGACTAAATTCAGCATTTAATTGTAACGTAATAGCCAAGGGATTTCGGTTCATGCCTTTGGGGTTAGTTGGGTGCAAACTTGATGCAGGTGTTAACGCGCGCGCGCGGTTCGGACCTGTCACTCAGAGATGTCATAATAGTCCGAGACGAAACGGGTAACGGAGTGTGAATGACGTCAAGCACCGAAAGCGCGCGGAGGATTTTGGGAATTTGAAGAAAGTTAAGGGAGTTGAAAACTAGACGCCGAACGAGGAGGTTCGACTTTTGGGGCTCGCAGAGTCGAGACGAATTTGCGCACCATGGGTGCCGCACGAGATAGGGGCCAGATGAAGATGCCAGTATAAAAAGATTGTGTCCCTCTCCTTATGTCGAAACCTTTAACTCAAAGGTAATAAAAAGTCGTTACGTGTTTTCGAATTTCGAGATTCCTATGTTCTTTATGTATACATGTTATCTAACTGAGTTATGGACAATCGATGTACATTTCCCAAATAGCCATATCATGGCTGTGGTACATAATGACCCGAAAACGGTTGATACGCCGTGAAACAAGCCAACCAACCAACTAACCAACCAACTGATATCATAAAACCGTGTACAAAATCTCTTAAACTATGCAAATTGTAAAAATAAACGTACACATTTCCTTAACCTTCAGGCATAAAATAACCCAAGACAGTTTCAGAGGCTGTTAAAATCAATCAATTCTCTCTCAGTCAATCATCTACGTACTGAACCGACCTATCTAGACCGTAAGTTCTACTTGACCGTAACTGATGCATCGCGTGACCTCATATCAGTGAATATACACTTAAAAACGAGCTTTGTTTAATACAGAAAGACACCAACTAAGAGGAAATTGGAGAGGGAAGTCTGTGGTCCGGCAGTTGTAATTTACTAAGCTTTTTGCTTAGATGTAGCACAAGGCCACATGAATGGGGGCACCCAATGAGAACCGAACTCATTCGTAAAGGTTTGCTTCTCTAGCTTGCTAACCATTACACCATCTGAGGAGCCCTGTCTGTTGTCTGGCAGTTGATCTGGTAAATAAAATTTTCCTATGTTAGTCTTAGCTTTTGTTTAGGCTCGAACCTCGCCCAGTAGTAACGTTAGAAAAATGGTTTGGTTTGCTTTGCTTTGCTTTGGCTTGTCCATTTACTGGCATTTCATTTTGTGGCATTTCAAACCGGGGTAATGTAATGCCGAAACTTTAAATCAAGTTTAACTATGGTATTTATTACATATATCATAATCATCATGTCGTGCCGCAGGTACGGATATCCCTGACCCTCTCTCGCCACTTCTCCCTATCGTTCATCGCCTCTAGCAGGTCTTCAGGGCTACATCCCATATCCTCACATAGCTGCTGTATGTATGTTCGAGCTGGTCGTCCTGCTTTTGCTCGGCCATATGTGGGGTCCATAGTAGTACATCACTTTTAAGTTCATCCAAGCTTCTCTTGCAGTATCCTGCATGTCAGGTTCGTCTAACTTGGATGGTTTTCGTGATGGGAGGCAGGTGGCCGTACAGTTGTTGCCTTGTGGGGTGTTGCCAACAGGACTTGTTCAATATCACTCGCAACATTCTTGTGTAATTGCCGTCTAGCTTCTTCTCCAGCCGTTCAGTTAGAGTCCACATAGTGCATCCATACAGCAGTATCGATACGACCGCTGCCTGGAAGAAACTGTGTTTCATTTTACCGGTCAGGTCTGATTTCCATATGATCGATAGTCTATATCGATATAACGAAGCAAATATATATATATATATGTATATATATATATATATATATATATATATATAGTAGTAAAGTTGGTGACGGTTGTCGAGGGCGACCAGAAGGCTCCCTTTTCAATAACTACTACACCGTGATGTACGGGAGGGTACAACTCCTTTCCCTGGATTGCTCCACTTTACCCTTGATACGTACCTTATATTGCTGAGGGACAAGCGAGGAGGTATCAAGTACCATTTTTAAAGTCTTTGCTTTGACACAACCTGGAATTGAACCCAGGATCTGTATGTGAATATGTATTTTTCTGTATTGACTTGAATGTGTCTATGTGAATCTGCCTGTGTTTTTGTGTGAATATTTGTGTGTGTGTGTGTGTGTGTGTGTGTGTGTGTGTGTGTGTGTGTGTGTGTGTGTGTGTGTGTGTGTGTAAAACACGCACAATTACAAATAGGAACGACGAGTAAATGAAATTCTCCGGCAGTTGGCGACAAAGAGCAAATGTTACGTGCTATCAATTACCGAAAGATTCAAAGACGGTGGTAATATATATATATATATATATATATATATATATATATATATATATATATATATATATATATTATGGGTAAGAAATAAGCCACCTCAAAAAGAATAGGGAAAGAAAATAAACTAGAAGGAAACATTTAAAAAAGAAAAGAAAAAAGTCCCCAAAAGCAAAAAATAAGTGTAAAAAAAACGATTCAGGAGCAGAAAATAAAGAAAGTTAACTGAAATGGAATGAAGGTCGAAGAAACAAACGAAAAGAAGGGGGGGAGAAGTCGCTGGAGAAAACAGTCCGTTTATTATTAGATTTTATCGTTCTGTTTTTATCGCAGAAAGGAGTAGAGCCGAAGAAGTATATCAAGGGAGGATGTTGAGAGTAGTTAAATCATTTGATGATGATGATGATGATGATGATGATGATGATAGAAAGAGGAGAAGGAAAAAACTGACGCGAATGCATCAAAGGTAATAAACTATATTGTTGTTGAGAGTGGAGATGGTGATAGGAATTTGGGATCTGATCAAAGAAAGAAATGTGACAAATGGTAATAAGCAGAAATAAATAAGAAGGAAATTGTACAAAGAGAGTAAAGAAGATGAAAAGAAAGAAAGAATGAATGAATGAATGAATGAAAGAAAATGAAGAATTTATTTTTGGGAAATAAAGCGTCAAAAGAAAGAAAGAAAAAAAGAAAGATAGAAATGATATTGGAAAAATATGAAAGAGCACAGGAAAAAAATAAAACAAAGAAAATACATAAAAAAAACTGACAGAAAGAAAGAAAGAAAGAAAGAAAGAAAGAAAGAAATTAGAAAATGAAGAAGAATTTTTTTGTGAAATAAAGCGACAAAAGAAAGAAAGAAAGAAAGAAAGAAATGATATTGAAAAAATATGAAAGAGCACAGAAAAAAAATTAAACAAAGAAAAGACAGAAAAAACCTGAAAGAAAGAAAGAAAGAAAGAAAGAAAGAAAATGAAGAAGAATTCATTTTTGTGAAATAAAGCGAAAGAAATGATATTGGAAAAATATGAAAGAGCACAGAAAAAAATAAAGCAAAGAAAATACATTAAAAAAAACAGAAAGAAAGAAAGAAAGAAAGAAAGAAAGAAAGAAAGAAAGAATAAAACGATATTGGAAAAATATGAAAGAGCATAGAAAGAAAAATAAAACAAAGGAAAGACGTAAAAGAATTTAAAGAAAGAAAGAAAGAAAGAAAGAAAGAAAGAAAGAAAAAGGCAGCACACTGCTAATAAAAATAAAAATAAAAAAAACGACTTAGATAAATGATAATATAAAAAAAAACTTTGAATGAAGTCTAATACTGCAGATTTGGGGAAATGGATGTATGGGACCTTCCTTTGTTGGTGGTGGTGGTGGTGGTGGTGGTGGTGGTGGCGATAATAAATTTAAATGAACCGGCAATAAAAGAGAGAGAAATACGAAAGATCCATACTGGGGAAAAAAAGATTAAAATAAAGATCGCGAAGAAAGAGACCAAATCCGAAAAAGAAAAACAAAGAAAAAAGTTTGGGGGTTTTTTTTTGTTTTTTTCTTTTTTGTTTTTTTGTTTTGTTTTGTTTTCGTGGTGGGGAGGGGCTTTTTTTAAGCCTAAAAAGTTCGCAACTTTGCAGGAAGGTGAAATTCGGCAGAAAATAGTCTCTGACGTCCAAAACTTTATTTTATTACACAAGAAAACGTTTCTTTCCCTCGCGCCCAAATTCGCCCTTAACCCAAACCTCACCTTTTTTTTCTTCCTTCCTACGGTTTTTCCGAACCCAGCTCTCTTTAACGCCCTCCACTTTCTTCATTATTCTCTGGTATAAGTAGATTTTAATTGCGTTGTTCGCTGTCTGGTTAGAGGCGCAAAGGCTTCAGATCACTTTCGCAACGAATTTCTAGATCTGGCTTTCTCTCTACGTTCTTTTATTTAACCTATTACTGACCGAAATCAATTCAATGCTCATTGTTTTAAAAAATCGAAATTCCAAAGGTATTTTCTGAATAAACAAGAAAAAAAATATACTGACTCTGAAGACGATGTAAATTAGTTTGCCTTGTTTGGAGCTGCCATTAAAGAGAAAAATGTTCTCTGAAAGATTTTCTCTGATTGGTTCAGATTTACAAATCGGAAACTCTGGTATCTTCTGCTAAATACTACCAATGTAAGCGGGAACATCTTTCAAAAGTCTTTGAAAATTAAATTACCCATTCAAATTCTACTTTCTTGAAAACTTGTAAATACAGTTGTTTAAATTTCTGAGACGAAGCTTGATTTTTATCATCAAGGGTTTTCGGACTATTGTCTTCATCTTTATTATTATTTCCACAATGTTACGGCAGATATGTTCTCCGTCCTTCTTCAGGTGTTTGTCGAGCTCGGTAACCTTCACGGAACTTCAAACTACGTCCTTTATTGAATCCACGGGGGTCACCTGCTCTGATTCCGTTAGCCATAACCGGGTACAAGTGATAAGTATTCCTGCAGCCAGGATTGAAACTTCAACCTCCAGATGATTGTCTCCTTAGAAGTTTAGGGAACTAACGCCTCTAACCGTTACGCTATATGTCCTGCTGGACAGTTTAGAGTGAAATGTTAATGAAGATGACACAATGGTCCAAAATCCCTCAATGATAAAAAAAACATTAAGCTTCGTCTCAGAAATTTAGACAACGAATACGGTTTAATTCTATTCGACCCATAAATATGACCATATCACGTACTACCAATCCAGGTCAGAGTAGACCTGGGAGTAATAGCAATGGAGGGATACTCGCCTGCAGTCAGGCTTGAACCTACAACCTCAAAATGATTGTCTCCTTAGAAGCTTAGGGAACTTACGCCTATAACCGTTACGCTATGTGTCCTGCTGGACAGTTCAGAGTGAAATTTTGGGACTTATAAACTTAATGTTCTTACTTGACAAGGATTACTACTATTATGTATGATTTTTTACCTGAGCTCATATTCAGATTTTTTTAATCTTAGGTTTTTAATTATCAGTTCCCATATTGTATTTATCTCTATACTTGGTCTACTCAGCAGGTCATTGTAGCCCAATATATGTGCTGATTCCTTAATCTTCCAATGTTCAGCCCTATCAATTATTTCAACTTCATCCCATCAGGGCAGATGGTTCCCCTTTTCCTTCCATATATGGTCCGACATACCCGACTTTTCGATCTCACCTCGTACTACTTCCTTGCAATGTTCTTCTGGCCTTACTTTTAGTGGGCGACCTGTCTTACCTTTTTATATTTTACCACAACTGCAAGGGATGGAGTAAACATGATGATATTGTATTCCGTTGGTGGCTTGACCCGGAAGAGATATCTCCTAAGAGTTGAACCACTTGTGAATATTGCCTGATGTCATATGGACTACATATCTTTTGGATCCTTTCGGCTAATCCTTTGACATAGGGCAGACATACCGTGGTGAGTTTTCGGGTATTATCCTCCATCCTCCTATCTAGGGTTCTTGGAGCCGATGTTATGCGCTCTGGGTAGTTGTTACGATGAAGGTTGTGTCTCAGACTAATCATTTCTTCTTGATATGCATCAGTATCGCTACTAATGGTTTTTGCTCAATGTTGTAAGCAACGAACTATTCCTTTTTTACCGTATATGGATGATGTGGGTTGAAATTGAAATACTGTCCAGTGAACGTTGGCTTAGGGTACACAGATGACCTGAATCCTTGCTCTGTGCGTGTTTCTAATACATTGATAAGGGTAATTTGTTATCTTACTCTTTCTTTATTGGGAACTGTATAGATGGTCGGATTGAGTTCACGTGATCAAGTAATATCTGAACATCTTCCTGATGAGGCCAGAGAATGAATGTGTCATGTACGTATCTAAGCCGCATAGATGGATTTAGTGATGCAGATGCTAATGCCAGTTCTTCAAAGTATTCCAAATATATGTTAGCCAATACTGGTGACTATGGTGAACCGATAGCTAGTCCTTCTTGTCGGTACATATAAGATCCCATCCCGAAGTAGGTTGTCTCCACACCGAAAGTCAATATTTCCGTTAAATTATCCATCGGGATACAAGTACGTTCTTCCAGCAAGGGGTCTGCAGTCAGTTTATCACGTACTACAGCTAGTGTCTGATCAGTAGGTACCTTTGTAAACTCACTACATCAAAACTCACCATCCGGTTAAAATGAATGGAGGCATCACTGATTCTCTTAACAAAGTGGGCTGAGTTCTAAACATATGATGAGGACTTACCAGTTAGTGGGCTGATGGTCTCTACAAGGAAGCGGCTCAATGGGTGACATGCTGAACCTCGGTTGCTGACAATGGGTCTCAATGGAATACCATCTTTATGAATTTTTGGAAGGCCATATATGTGTGGTAGCTTGCTGTAATGTTGAATTAGATGTCTGTATTTTGTTTGTGATATGAAATCTTTATTCTTACAAAGGATCTGTGACAGCTTCCTTTCCTTTCAAATCCGCTATTTTGTTGGAGTATTCTACCCAATCCATTACCACGGTAGCATTCCCTTTGTCAGCTGGAAGTATTATGATACTGTTATCATCCTGTAGCGATTTGTGAGCCTGTCTCTACATTTTTGAGATGTTTGATTTCGGAGGGTTTGATTTCTCAAGTGCTTGTCTCACTTTCCATCTTGGTTAATCAGCTCTTGCCTTGGGTATCTTTAAAGCTGCATCCTCGATTGGTGCTATTAGATCTAAGTAAGGAATTCGCTTGATGGTAGCACTGATTTTTCCGGGGTTATTAGCTGTTGCTTACTGATGTTGACAATGGCTTCCACTGGTGAGTAATGGGATTGGATTTTCATATTGATGGTTTTCATCTTCTCCAACTTCGTAATTTGACGTTCCTTGACCATATGGAATTCCTATTCGTACGATTCCTCCAGATATTGTTGGATTCGGGTTCTGACATCTATCATAAATATTCTTCCCAGGAACGGGGTGAGTTTGTTGAGAGTTCCAACCGGGGTTGATGTTTCTTCCAACGGTTGTTAGGAATTTGATCTCGGACTAATACCTGCTCTAACCTTGTAACTTTCCCGGCCCGCCTGGAATGAACTGGGATTTTTATTGTTAAGCCTGGTGGAACTAGCTTGAGGTTTCGGCATCTTCATAGGAATGTAAAATGGTTCGTCATTCGTGCCAATTTTTGATTCAGTTTTTCTAATTGTTTCCACTCATATATTGTATCGGATCCGTACCAACTGGATATTAGTTGTCGAAATTTCTTAGACGAAGCTTGATGATTTTTATCATTAAGGGTTTTTGGACTATTGTCTTCATCTTTATTATTATTTCCACTACGTTTCGGCGGATATGTCCTCCGGTCTTCTTCGAACTCGGTAACCTTCACGGAACTTCAAACTACGTCCTTTATTGAATCCACGGGGGTCGTCTGTTCTGAATCCGTTAGTCCTGTTAAATTTGTAGTTATTGATCCATATCAATATTCATAGCAGGGTGGAAAAGAATTTATAATCATAAAGTGAGCGGATTTTGTTTTTCTTAAAAGTATATATATAGTAATGGGGGTGTTCGTGGGTGGTGTAATGGTTACCGTTAAATGAAATGGACACGGGGATAATAATTCATATACAGGACAAGATTGTTTATATTTCACAGCGCTGATACCCTTAGGAAATGTTTTGAATCCACTGGTTCTCTTTCCAGCTATGGATAAATAATAGGAAAGATAGGGGTCTTCAATCTAAGTTACTCAAGGGCAAGGATATAGATGTAAATTTTCTTTTTTTTCTTTTTTGGTTGCTTAGTGGTAGAGTTTCGGCTCTGCATTCTGTGGTCACAGGTTCGATCTCATGTCGGGGAGATCTCGGTATAAAGAGCTGATGAGACCTAATAAGGTCGAAACAGCAGTTATGTGTTTCCGTATTTAACGTGCACATGTTGGCCGGATTTTCTGGTCTTGGTATGGCAACCGATCTAAGAAAATGAAAATTCCTTCTGGTATGTAGGGTTTGAGGTACATACAAACACACACACACACACACACACACATATATATATATATATATAACGGGATTTGGCATAAAATAAACCGTAAGGGTGGATATCCCATAAAACACCAACTGACTAACTCTAGCTGTGTAAAATAATTAGGGACGCCCGAGTTACAAATAGAAACGTGTCAGCAACAAATCGACTGCGAATTCTGATTGGCTGAAGGAGATTCAAATGGTAAAGCTGTTTGGAGGGGCCGCCGGATAGAAAACAGAAAAGGAAGTAGTTGGCGGCCGGACTCGATGAGGTAAAGACAGTCAGTTGAACACTATACACGACGATGTAAAGACAGCCGAAAGTTGCGGCCCCCATTTTAGGGTGAACTTCGAAAAGGAGTCTCACTCCCGGACGCGAACCTGAAAGCACTGGCATTGCAATAAAATACGTGTTGGAACTACAGTGTGAAAGAAAATTCAGGGCATGTCTCGTTTCTGTTTCTGCTCACAACATTTTGTTTCTCTTTCTCTAGCTAACGCCGTCAACTCAGTTTTCTTACTATGTTTCTCTCTTTTCTGTGTCTATTACATAGCAGTAGCGATTAAACTTTTGTATTAGCGAACCAAGAGGGTGTTTTTTGCGTTCGTCACTTTTTCTCAGATGGAGGTTTAGACAAGGTCTGTCCGACATTCAAGACGTTACGAACATAAAACTTTTCGATATGGTGGTACAAATGGATATGCGTAATAGTAGTAATAGCAATAGTACAAATGTCAATTGAGACCTACCAGTAAGCACTTCCATTTGAACACGAAACGTTACAAACTTCTATTTGTGCCGTGTAATGTTACAACCGTCTATTTGGTGGGTAACGTTACAGTTGGAATAAATAGAAGACAAAGTATTATAATGTTACGTGGCATGCGTTAAATTTTAAGATTCTCGTTTCTCATTCAAACTTGTAGAGAATACAATGATGCTAAATGAAAAAAAATCGTCGGGATCCTTGACTCAAACCACCATCCATAACAATTAGAATATTTCTACTTTAAGGAAACTTTCCCTAGTCAGCTGGGGCTGTAAAATACACTGACAGCACCTCTACAGGAAGGGGAAGACCCCACCAACGAGTGCCTTGAAATGACGCTGAATAATCTGATGGTGAGGTTCCAAAAATGCTGGAGCTTTGGTTATGCTCAGTACCCCTTCATTACCATTACTCCCAGGTCTACTCTGATTTGGAGTGGTAGTACCTGATAGGGTCATATTTATGGGTTGAATAGAATTAAACTGTATTAGTTGCCTAAATTTCTGAGACGAAGCTTAATGATTTTTATCACGAGCACGGCGACACGAGTTCAAATCCTGGACGAGACTGATTGCATTTCACATAGCACTAATACCCTTAGGAAAGGTATGAATCCAATTATTCTCCCTCCAGCTATGGGTAAATAGTAGGGCAGTCTAGGTTCTTCAGCCTTGGTGGGGCAAGTAGTCTAGGAGAAGAAAAACTCTGAATTCAAACCTGGTAAACTCCGCTTAAAAATTGACCTTGTGTCATATCCTGCCCGAGTGGAGGGGTTGGTAAATATGCTTTACTGAATTATCTGAAATAAAGCTGTTTTTACATTTAACTTTGTGTATTGGTAATTCGGCTGGGACTGTAGATTACACTGACTGCATATCTACAGAGGGACAAGACCCCCGTGAGTGTCCTGGATATGACACTAAACAATCTCAAGGTGAATTTCCAGTGATATTGGAGCTTTAAGGAATGTGGAGGACCTCTTCATTACTTCGCTCCTGAGTGGTAGCACCTGATAAGGACCTATCTATGGGTTAAATAGAACTAATATGCGTACTTGTGCTTAAATCAATTACTTGAAATAGAAATGTTTTGATATTTAAACTGCGTATTTATGCTAAACTGAATTGTTTAAAATATAATTTTTTTGACATGTCAACTGCGTACGTGTGCTAAACTGAACTGTTTGAAATAGAACTGTTTTGGGCTTTGAAACTGTACTTACGCTAAACAAAATTTTTTTATGTATTTACTTTGTTTTATTTTCTTTCTTTTCTTTTTTTCCTTTTTTTCAATTGTTTTTCTGTCTGTCCTGCTTTCTTTCAGTATTTTTATCTTTCTTTCTTTCTTTCTTTCTTTCTTTTACATTTTTCCATTCCCTGCTTCTTTGTTTTCGCTTTTTTCCCTCTCTTTTTTTTCTTTCTGAACATCCTGCTTATTTTCACATATTTCTTTCTTTCTTTCATTCTTTCTTTTAAACTCTTTTCCAAACTTTTAATCTGTCACAAATATGCCTTCTTCTTCTTCTTCTTCTTCTTCTTCTTCTTCTTCTCTTGTGTCACAGTTCTTCTTCTTCTTCTTCTTCTTCTTCTTCTTCTTCTTCTTCTTCTTCCTTCAGCAGAGGATACAATCAGGGTATTCTAAGCGTTACTGACAAGACGTACAAAATACTTTTTTAGGCAGTTAAATTGCGTTTTTGCCATGCATGGGTGATAGTCTTGAGGAATGTACAAAGCATGAAAATACATTTCGTTTAACCCTTTGCTTGAGATATGGCAACAATACAAAGTTATTTTTCGAATAAAATTATTTCATGATGAAGTGAGTGGGGCTTAACTTTTTGGCAAGTGTGTATACAGAAATACAATACGTAGATATTAACCAACCCATCGATGGGGCTGAGAATATAAGGAATGTATCGCCGACAGAGAGGTAAGTTTATTTGTTGTTTAATGGCATATCAACGTTTTTGGGTTATTTAATACCAAGTCCATCCTTCTAGAAGGACAGCTGTGGTACTATTTAACCCAAAGCTGGGAGGATAAGGGGTTTCATACCTTTTCCAATGGTAATTGTCCGAAGAGAACGTAGTACGACTGGGGTTCGAACACACTTACTACGACTCTACAGTCCAACAGTAATCATTACACCAGGAGGACACCCCCCTCCAGAAAAGTAAGATTCCATTAAAGAAGGGTGTCCTTTATATGACACTAAATTGCATCCTATGATCCAGGAGTAGCTGATGGAGAATTTAAACGATCAGGTACCCCTCCTCCACCCCATCCGTTCACATCAGATTTTTTTCTGACTGCTTTCATTTAGAACCTCTGTATTTCTTAAAACGGAAGACAAACCAATGCGTCATCATCCTCCTCATCATGTCGTGCCGCTAGCACGGATACCCCTGACCCTCTCTCGCCACTTCTCCCTGTCAATCATCGCCTCTGGCAGGTCCTCAAGGCTACATCCCGTATCCTCACATAGCTGATATATGTATGTTCGAGCTGGTCGTCCTGCTTTTGCTCGGCCATATGTGGGGGTCCATAGGAGTACATCACTTATGTGCTCGTCCCCGCCTCTCCAGCAGTGTCTTGTGTGTCTGGTTCGTCTAACTTGGATAGTTTTCGTGATGGGAGGCAGGTGGCCGTATAGTTGTTGCCTTGTGGGGTATTGCTGCCAGGACTTGTTCAATATTGCTCGCAACATTCTTATGTAATTGCCGTCTAGCTTCTTCTCGAGCCGTTTTGTTAGCGTCTAAGTGGTGCATCCATACAGCAGTATCGATACGATTGCTGGCTGGAAGAAACTGTGTTTCATTTTATCGGTCAGGTCTGATTTCCATATGATCGATAGCTTATCAATAGCTGTCCATGCCTTCGTTAGCCGCGTGTCGATTTCTTTTTCGCTTGATGAGACGCTGCTTCCTAGGTAGGTTAATTTGTCTACCAGTTTCAGAGAGGTTCCCTCTAGTGTGGAAATTTCGCCTGCTTGATTAAAGCACATATATTCAGTTTTGTGTGCATTGACATGGAGGCCAAAGCCTGCGATGTAACGGTACCACCTAACGATACAAAATCCAAAGTTATAACGCTACCTGACCGTAGTAAAAAGAGTCAAAGACAACACGACTCTATTGGTTTCGTAGATAAGAAATTTACTGGGGGACCGTTTGTAGTAGCACTCGCTGAAAATGGTGACAGAGCGGGAGAAATGTGTCAGTGAGGAGGGAGACAGATGAACAAGGGAGAGACGAAAGAAAAAAAGAGAGACAGGCAACTGTTATTATTTTTCAGCTCGCCACCCGTTAATGTTACTGCGTGCGTACGTGCGTGCATGCATTGTAGTCTGATTCGAGTTTCTCCCTCCGTGTCTCTTTCTTTCGTCGGTCTCCTATGTGTCTCTTCTGGGGTCTACTCCGTGCCTTTAAATCCATTCTTATATAGACATCCCTAAAATAAATAATTATGTAATCCTTTAGTAACACATCATTGCTAGATCTTTTAGTGACACGTCACTACTAAGTATCAAATATCAGCTGATTGTACATAATTGTTTATCTTCGAATTCGCTGACTATCAAGTGCTTGACACCCCCAAAATAAACAAATGCCTTCTCCAGCCTTGACCTAGATTCTAAATGAAATCCCACAACTTGAAATTCCCAGTGGAACTAAAAAAAACAGAATTTACGACTAAAATAATTAAGTGTAACCCCTAATAATTTTACAACCATCGTGAAAGTATTTTACGTATAAAGTTTTATATACATGGTGCCTCAGTATACATGGAACCCATGTGACTACTAATAATTCTAGTAATAATAATAATGTTGCGTGCTTTTTTGTTTCACATTTGAAAATAGTATACTATAACAACTATTAATCCTCGACCCCAATGCCTTGGACAAGAGAAGAAAATATTTTGCATCGCTGCTTATTTGAAAACAAAATCATTCAAAACTGTGTAGGCAAAGTTTCACAGGAAGTTTAACTTAACATTTATCTCCAGAAAAGCCAATTTTTTCGTTCAGTACGCAAATTTTAAGCCACAGGGTTAGTAAACAATCTCAACAAGAAGACAGAAAATCCTAGATCTTGCAGGAAGTTAACTGCAAGATGTCCTGACAATGTGGATGCGGTGAGAGATTCTGTCGGAAAAGTCCGTCCGAAGACGTTCCCAAAAAGTTGGTTTTTCACGTGCACTGTAGGACAAAGTCAATCAATCAATCTCTGCCCTTGTCATCTGGCCAGACTTTTTAAGACTCAGATGAAAGATGACTTGATGCAATCTGAAGTATCATATAAATGGGTTCCATCTATTTTGAGACACTCTGTATATAAAGAGCCACGAGATGATTTTAAGTACTACCCATGAATCAACGTTTCACGCACAGTGGATATGTAAGATCATCAGTACTTATTGGTGCTGTTTTATACTAACCTCCAGTTCTAGAAAAAAATTCTACTCTTAACTGTGATCATCTCGAGAAAGGAAAAAGATAAAAGCAATTTCCAGTAAATTTTTGTGGAGCTCTTTCTTCACTAGTGAAAATTTTCCGCTTAAAAACCGTGTAAAATTGACTTTAAAATGTGTCACTTTCGTGAAAAAAACATTAAAACTGTTCTAAGGTTGATGATGTCAACATGATGTCTTAATGAGGTTGAAAAACTTTTTCCCATAGCTTAAGATACAATATAATCGATAATCTAAAAGGCCTGTGGTCAAAAAAGGCTTTAACAGTTATGATTTTTTTCGAAATATGTTGCTCCAATTGATCAAATATCACTCCGAATATCGAGTAACAGTGACACGTCTCTTTACATTTCCAATTGCAATAATGGCGTGAAATGAAGGACATATTCCGTTTGTTTGGTATGATTTAATTTGGTTGTCTTTTATGGCATATCAATCCTTGTGGGTTATTTAATGCCAAATCAGGTCTATATATATATATATATATATATATATATATCCTTAATCCTTAAGTCTATATATATATATATATATATTTGGAGAGAGGAAGAGACAAAATGATAATATATATATATATATATATTTAAAAGATATATATATATATATATATAGGGAGAGAGAGAGAGAGATAAGAATTGACAACCTGTAGCTCAACTCGGCTACAACCAGCGATCATGGGAGACAGCCTGTAAGAATTGCTCATTCATACGACATGCTGGTGTTAGCAATTTAATCCTCTGACTGAAGAATGTAAAGTGAATGATAGGAAAACCAATTTGGATTACTCACAAAGCATTCAGAATCCCATTGCTGATGGTCAGCGCCCGAGTAAAATTTCGAGCTGGCCAAGAAATCAGTGGTCTAAAAGTAGAGAGAGCTATGTGTCCATATTTTGGTAATGAACTTTCATCGATAACCGTGAGTCAGCAAGACAAAATTAGAACGTGAAGATCTCAAGAGAAGATAACGGTAATCTTCAACGGAAATAAGACGCCACTTAATCAATGCAACCCTTTTAAAGGAAATAAGAAGCAAGAAGATGCATGACATAATAGATAAGACACCCTTTCCGGTGGCTAAAGATGCCGGAAGAACCATGGTTGGTAATACCACCTTAGCCACCAATGATTTGTCGGCGAATAATTTGTATGTGATTTTTTAAACAAGCCATAGCCCATTTGTTTATATACTGGTTTCAAGTATAAGAAATGATTAAATATTTTTATTTAACTCAAAAACGGGTCCTTAACAGATAAAACCCCTCCGGATGAGAGTGAGCCAGAAAGCTACAGAACTGAGTCTTATAATTAGATGCATTTTAGTGTCATGTACAAGACACTCGTTGAAGTGGAGTCTATACATGTTATAATTGTGGTTAAATCTCATCATTTAAAAATGGTAACTCTCTCTGCGACGGAGTGGTTGATTAAAAATAATAAACGACGAAATTTGAGGTAGATAAAGACTGAAATATTCCAGACATGAAAGTTGTTGTGGATTGGAAATTTCAGAGAGACAGGTTCAACGTTAAAAAGGAAAGTCACTTGTCTGATCAAGCATTTGAACAATATGATTCTGTACAAAAAAAAAAAACTGATGAAAATAACAAAATAAAATAGCCAATGTTTTTCTGAAAGAATCGTTGAATTTTTACGAGAGTCTATGTTGGCTTTTTGTATTTACGTTCCAAACAAGAAAGATCATTTAGCCGGACCATGTATATATATATATATATCTATATATGGGGGTGTCTCTGTGTGGGTTTGTGTGTGCGCGTGCGCTTGACTAAATATAACAGACACTAAATATAACGTTTCTGCCCATTTTATTTTTGATCCGTTCAAGTTTTCGTATGAGACATTTGACTACTAGATAGAACATTGGCCCAGCGGTTAGAGTGTTCGCCAATGGCCCGGGAGACCTGGGTTCAATCCCAGGTCGAGTCATACCAAAGACTTTAAAAATAGAACTTGATACCACCTTGCTTAACACTCAGCATTATAAGGTACGGTTCAAGGGTAAAGTGGAGCAATCCAGGGAATGGAGTAGCGCCCTCCCTTACACCTTGGTGTAGTAGCTATCGAAAAGGGAGCCTTCGGGTCACCCTCGACTATGGTCGCTAACTTACTTACTAGATAGAATGAATTTAGAAAGGGACCGTATTTTACCCCCATATTCTTTTAGCTCCAATTGGAGCCATCTTCGTAGAGAACGAATAATGAAATGACAAAAACAATGACGAGATATATACATTTCATATAAGAGTGGGTTTGGTTTAGTTTGGTTTTATGACATATCAACTATTGTAGGTTATTTAATGCCAAATATATCTTCAAACATATGAACAGTTCTATTTCAAATATTCTATTAAACATAAATACATAGTTTCAATATCAAAGAACATTCTTATTTTAAACAATTTAGTTAAGCATAAGTACACAGTCTCAATGTCAAAAACAGTTCTATTTCCACCTATTAAGTTTAGCATAATTACAGTTTCAATGTCAAAGAATCCTTCTATGACAAACAATTCATTTTAGTATAAGTACGCAGTTTGAATGGCAAAAAAGAGTTCCATTTCAAGCAATTAAGATTAAAAGAAGTACACAGTTTAGTTCTATTTGACCCATTGATATCAGGTGCTTAGACCTCGCGCTGGAGTGGACCAGGTAGCGATGACAATGAAGGGTTACACTGCATTCCCTAAAGTTCCAGCATTTCTGAAACTTCAGTATCAGATTGTTTTGTGTCATATTCAGAACATTGGTTGGGGGAGCCTTACACATCCGCAGAGATGCAGTCAGTGTATTTCTACAGCCCCAGCAGACAAGGGGATTATTTCTAAAATTTAATTTGTTCATTATTAATTTCTGTCTTGGTAAATACAGCTCCAGTTTCTCTACATTTCTAATAAATAGTATATATATATATATATATATATGTGTGGACAGCATTTCTTCGTTAATGCAAACTTCTTTAAACATAATAGACATTTTATGTCTACATATTTTCTTCTGGATCCGTTCGAATTCCCGTATTACTTTTATCGTATTCGGGGGGAATTGATTTATGTATTGTCCATAGTTGTATGTATCCCTAGTACTTTCTGCCCGACTTTGGGCCATCATCAAGGGAGGATCCATTACAAAAGAAAATATGTAGACATAAAATGTCTATCATGTTTAATGAAATTTGCATATATATATATATATATATATATATATATATATATGACGTCAGTTACATTGATCTCTTTACCAGCAAATTTAAATGCTCATAGTTGAATGATTTTTTGTCCTGACAGAATTATTCCCGACTCCGGTTTAACTGGACTGAATAATATACACACACACACACACACACACACACATATATATATATATATATATATATATATATATATATATATATATTTAAAGTTAATAGAGGGTTCAACATTGTCTAATTTCTCTGCAATCCCTTCGATTTTTATATTTTGGGGTAGTAAAATGAGTATATCATCAACATACGCAAAATAAGTAGAGTTAATGGGTAGTCTATATTTAAAAGGACAGAATCTTTTAAATTCAGACTATCCATTAACACAACATATTTTAGATATATTGACGATATAGTCATTTTCCTACCCAAAAACATAAAAATCGAAGAGATTTCATAGGAATATATATATATATATATATATATATATATATATATATATATATATATATATATATATATATATATATATTGTGTGTGTGTGTGAACGTGTGTGTGTGTGAGTGGAAACATATGTATAATTCCTCCAAATAATTTCTTACCTTAAGCGGATCTCTCATTGCTTCATTCTGAATCAATTCCAATATTTATAATACACTTCTATCACAGAGAACAAATATAACTACAATTTTGACCATCGAATAACATGCTTGCACATCTTTTCAAGCCTCTAGGACCTATTTCTTCGTCTTTCCAATTCTACTGCCCTTCAGTCATTACCAAAAGTTAATGTGCATTACCATCTCGTCAAACCATAGTGCCGCCCTAACACTATCACCCACCTCCATCGATCTTCAGGCGAGTACATTCGTGCACGCATAAGCATCCCCAACACACACTCTGACCGCCACATGTCCACACTAAAATGCCATAAATGTATCCTTCCCTCCTATTGGGCACTGCAATGATTCAATAAGCCTTGCTTCTGGCGTGTAGGCTTCTGAGTTCGACCATTTTATTCGATGGTTTAAATTCAATTACACAAGCGAGGATTCGATTACTCCTGATAGGATTATTTTGGAATAAATTAGATAAATGGTCAAGTTTTTACCGCTGGCCACTCCATCCTCCGTTTCCAGCTTGTTTTTCCCATTTTGGGCCTCCACTGCGCGGCAATTCTGGTCATCCAGAAATATCCTCCTTGGTTTTTCCTTTTTCGATTTTGCTTTTTACGTTTACCAAAACTCAAGTTTGCCCTCTCATTTTTATCTATCGCTGTTCTTGTAATATTTCTCCCTAAATCGTTTTGCTGCTTACGAGCTCCCATACTAAAAGCAATATGGCGGCTAACATACATACGAAATAGATATATAAGTAAATTCAATTAGGAATCTACGCTGCATTTATGACAGTTTTTTTTTTTTTTTTGCTTTTTTTTTCAGAAAAAATCCACTTTTGTAAGTAATGATATCACGAGTAACATTTTAACATTGAATTAATAGATATAATAAAAAATATAATCCCACGGTTTAATTGATGTATATACAAAAAATCATAATACAATTTTAAGAATCTAATCGCAGTGTAATGGCTAGCGTGCAAGAGTGTGGAATGGTAGAAAGCGAGTTCGAACTTCAGTCACGCTATTACGTTAACTTTCGGCTTAATACGTTTGGGAAAGGCATGAAACCCCTTAACGATGGGTAAAATATTATCCTTACTGTTCTTCTACAAGGTTGACTTTTGTATTAAATTATCCACGAAGATTGATATGCCACTAAACAAAGAAACTAAGCCAATGACTTCCTTATACGTCAAGAAAGTGCTTTTAATAAAATCTAATATTCTTCTAAACAAAGATACCAGGATTTTATTAAGTTGAGGTAATAGAATTCGATAAAAACGGAGGTGCCTGTGATGTAATAGTTATTGTCGTAGGAAATAGACACAGCGACACGAGTTCGAATCCTGGACAAGACTGAATGCTTTTCACATTGCACTAATACCCTTGGGAAAGGTATGAATCCAATTATTCTCCCTCCAGCTATGGGTAAATGGTAGGACAGACTGAGTTCTTCAGCTTTGGTAAGGCAACTAGTCTAGGAGAAGGAAAATTCTGAATTTCAACCTGTCAAACTCGGCTTAAGAATTGACCTTATGTCATATCCTGCCCGAGCGGAGGGGTTGGTAAATATGGAGAACGGATATCATTATATATTACCAAATTTTACGGCTATGAAGAAACCTTTAAACGCAACATTACGACTGTTTTTAAAAATGATCTACTTATGCAACCAATGATGTCTCGAGTAACATTTTAACATTTGATTAAAAGATATGATAATGAATATAACCCCACAGCTTAAATAGTATAAAGAATATTAAAGAAAATTTTATAACATCGCTCATAGGTCTACTAATATTCCGTTTGATAAAAATCTAATTTTCTTCTAAAATGAATTTTCTTCTAAAATTATTTTTAGTTGATTGTAATGCGATCAAAACGAATATCATTTGGTATTATTCAAAATCTGAAACAATGAAAATCTTAAAATTTTCAACACATGTGTTACCAAAATTAAAATCGTATAAGTAAATACTTGAGGGAAGAACTCATATATTGGTCACAGAATATCGAATGTCGATGTATAACGTTTTACAAGAAACAACAAAATCCTGTTAACTTTGGTTTAGAAATAATTATTGTTTTAAAAATTTAGGAGTGTACTTACTTATAGGTGATACTGTGGATCATATATATTGTTTAAATTTTAGTCTTTTATATATGTATATAATCAAGAATATATATATAGTCATCCACAGACAGATCTGTTTCGTTCTATCAGAACTCATCAGTGTGGCTGGGATCGAAACCCGGTTGATTCAAACGCCAATCCAAGATTCTACCCCTCAGCCACGAGAAACTAGCAGCAGCGAAGTAAATTTTAAACGGTTATGAATCACAATTACTATAGTTTACATACATCCGCTTAACGGCTACCGAGACCTCAATTCATATATGAAGAGACTTGCAATAAACGCTAATGGCAACGCGATTACTTCATTCACTAGAGAACTCAACCCTACGGGGATAGGGGAGTATATATATACATATATATATAGTCATCCACACACACACACACACACATATATATATATATATAATGCAAATTTCATTAAACATAATAGACATTTTATGTCTACATATCACGGAGATCACGGAATTCGGGTTTGATTGAGATTACCTTATTATCCCGGAGTTTTAAAATGTTTTGGTATAAAATTTCAATTTCTGTATTCTTGTTGATGCTGGTATATCCTTGGAATGAATAAATATACCAGCATCAACAAGAATGCAGAAATTGAAATTTTATACCAAAACATTTTAAAACTCCGGGATAATAAGGTAATCTCAGTCAAACCCGAATTCCGTGATCTCCTTAAGGCTGAAGCCATCAAAAATAGATACAATAAAAAACAACCTACATTATTAACACATCAACTAAAATCTGCTGCTAAAGAATTACGCAACCACCCTAACATCACCATAAAAAAAGCTGATAAAACAAACATTTTTGTAGTACTCAATAAAACAGATTACCATTCAAAACTACAAAATATCCTCGATGACCACACAAAATTCAAAAAATTAAATAAGAATCCCACCAACCAACTAAAATCAAAAATTAATAAACTAATCACTGCTAATAATGCCGAACTTAATAGCATAAAACTACCCAAAATAATTGGCGATTATAAACCCGGCTATCTTTACGGGACCGTAAAGATACATAAACCTAATCATCCTCTACGCCCTATTATATCACAAATACCTACACCAATTTATCAACTCACAAAAACAATAAAACAGCTTATTTCACCATACTTACCTAGCAAATACAACATAAAATCTACACATGAATTAATTCAAGTTCTTCATACAATTAAACCCAATAATGGTATATTAGCCTCACTCGATGTAGAAAATTTATTTACTAATGTACCTGTTAATGAAACAATTGATATTATTATAAATAATATTTATAATAACCCATCTCTTCCTCCTCTTAAAATCAACTCTAATATACTTCGAAAACTACTCTTAACATGTACTACTGAAGTTCCATTTTATGACCATCTTGGAAATATTTACGTTCAGACTGATGGCGTATCTATGGGGTCTGTCCTAGGCCCAATTTTCAGTAATTTCTACATGTCCGATCTCGAAAATAGAATTTTTAATAGCACAAAAAAACCTCCAATATACCTAAGATATGTTGATGACATCCTTATTCTTACTAATAATATTAACGAAATCAACATACTACAAGACACCTTCCAAAACAATTCAGTCCTTAACTTTACTCATGAAATAAACAAAAACAATAAAATTTCCTTTTTAGATGTTCTTATTGATGCTAACAACAATAATAACTTCACTACCTCCACTTACAAAAAACCCTCTAGTAACAACTCCTGTACCCTCCACTTTAAAAGTGAATGCCCCTTCAGATATAAAAAAGCAATTATTCATAATCTAATATCCCGTGCCAAACTAATCTCCTCCTCCAAAACAATATTTTATAAAGAGGTAGAAAACATAAAACAGGCTCTCATCAACAATGGGTTTCCTAACTATATTGTTGATGAACAAATTAAACGTATGATCAAAAATGTTAACCAACAAAATGAACAGTGTACTACTCCATCCAGCCAACAAACATATATCAAACTTTTTTATCGTAACCAAATGCACTACAATTACAAATCCGATGAAAAAATCTTGAAAACATTGATTCACAAAAACATACTCCCCACTGATCCTAATAAAAAAATAAAACTCGTTATATATTATAATAAGTTTATAACCTCGAATCTAGTCATTAGAAATAATTCCTCTCCCTCGATTGGAGTTTTGCAAAAAACCAACGTTATATATAAATTTAAATGTCCTTTAGGAGATTGTATCTCTGATAATAATAATATATATGTTGGTTTAACCTCAACTACCCTGTCGAGGAGACTGACAATGCACCTTTCAGACACAAGTTCAATAGCTCAGCATTTAAAAAAACATTCATGCCCAACGGCACAGCTACGGAAAATTCTCACCGACAACACAACAATATTAGAACATCAAAATAATAAACAAAAACTTCAGATTCTCGAAGCATTACATATCAGAAACCTGCAGCCAACACTTAATAGAATTAATTTTCAAACCAGTGCTAATGTACTTAAATGTCTTTAGCTACTGGCACTAAATATAGAATCACATTCAAAAACAAACGCCAAAACCTTCAACGGCAAAGACGCCCTTACACAGTTGTAATATGCTAAAACAAAAGTTACATCACTTTTGTAGTAGATCCTCCCCTGATGATGGCCCAAAGTCGGGCAGAAAGTACTAGGGATACATGCAACTATGGACAATACATAAATCAATTCCCCCAGAATACAATAAAAGTAATACGGGAATTCGAACGGATCCAAAAGAAAATATGTAGACATAAAATGTCTATTATGTTTAATGAAATTTGCATTAACGAAGAAATGCTGCCTAAATATACATATATATATAAGTAAATATATATTAGTTTTTATATATATTTGATAGCATGGATGCTTGTCAGCGACTTTAGATTTTATGAGGTCATGAAATCTGAGGTGGCAGATGCTATTGAATACATATAAAACTTACTTATTATTATTATTATTATTATTATTATTATTATTATAGCTCTATCACAGATATTCAGCCCTCTCCAAATTATATCACATTTCGCTTGCCCCAAACCCACAAACTGAGATAGTGACAACCAACATTGTACAATATATATATATCCGTCGTGAATTCAATAAGTTTCCAGATTTTTTTGTACCAGCATTTAAAATTGTCGTAGACTCTTGAAAATTCACTATGTTATTGCTATACATCTTATGAGATGACTGACCATTTTTTTATTATTTCAGCTTTAAATGAACAGCTACAGCAGCAATTGGAATACACCCTACTAAACCCTGATTGTCACAGCTAGTGAATTTCAAAAATGCAATCTGACACTTTAGATAAACGATATGCAATAAAATTATGTTTTAAACTTGGAAAAAATTTCACAGAAACGTATGGAATGCTTCAGACTGCTTTTCGACCATCTTGCATAAATCGAGCATCCGTTTTTGAGTGGCATGAGAGATTCAAGGAAGGCAGGAAGTCTGTGAGTTATGATGAGAGGTGTGGAAGGAGTAAGGAAGTCAATACAACAGAGTTGATTGGCCAAAGGGTTAGGGTTAGCATGCTGAGCTTTTAAGGGAGTTCAGGAAGAGATTCCTTGGGAAGAGGCCAGCACTCTGCAAATCGGGTCAGTGGCAATTCCACCAGGACAATGCACCAGTCCACAACTCCAGCCTTGCCACAGACTATTTGACCAAGATGGGCATCAAGACAGTTCCTCAGCCTCCCTATAGTCCAGACCTTGCTCCCTGCGACTTTTGCTTATTCTCTAAGCTCAGAGGCTGTCGTTATGAGACGAATGAGGAGATAAAAGAGGCTGTGACGAATATCATTGACACGCTCACACAAGAGGACTTCCATGGGTCATTCCAGAAGTTGTTGGAACGGTACAATAACTGCATTGCAGCCGGAGGAGATTACTACGACGAAGACTAGAGTTTCATGTGGGTTCTATCAATAAAAGTGCCCATACGAAAAAAGTCTGGAAACTTTTTTAATGTTTCTCTTATATATATATATATATATATAATCAAGAATAAATATATCTTTGAATATTTGGACTATTGTCTTCATTGTTATACTTAAAACATTCTGACCGTTACGCCCTTCGGCGAGTCTATTATGTCGAACTCGGGAGCCTACAAAAAACTGAGCCCTTTATCTAATCTGCGGAGATGAATTGTTCTAATTCCGTTGACCATGACCGGATACAAGTGATAAGCTCTTGGAGGTATCCTTTATAATCTTACGAGTAGGTGGGGTTGAACCTGCGACATCAAGATCACTTCATGCAGAGGCTCTTTCAGACCAACACTGTATCATGTGTCCTGCTGGACTATTCAGCGTGAATTTTGGGGACTTATAAACCTAATGTCTCCAACAGCCAATGAGATTCTACTCACTACTATGCACGGTTCCCATTGCAAATTTTTTTAAATCGAGACATTTTGATTAATGGTTCCCAAATCGTATTAATTTCTATACTTGGTCTGCTCAGCAGGTGACTGTAGCCCAACATATGTCCTGCTTTTTTAAGACGTCTTATTCTCCAATGTTCTTCCCTATCTATGATTTTAACTTCATCCTACAAATGCTGGTGGTTTCCATTTTTCTTTATCTGACTTTTATATCTCTCAACGTTCCCAGTCGGCTGGGGGTTACCGAATATACCGACTGCTTCTCTGCAGTGGTGTATGACCCCCAAACGAGTGTCCTAGATATGACACTGAACAATCTGATGGTGAGGTTCCAATAGCGCTGGACGTTTGGGAAATGCGGAGTACCCAGCTCCACTCTGGCCCTGAGTTGTAGCCATTGATAAGGTCCTATCTATGGAACAAATAGAGCTAAATTGCATACTTATGCTAAACAGAATCGTTTGAAATAGAACTGCTTTGACATTTAAACTGCGTACATACGATAAACTGAATTACTTGAAATAGAACTGTTTTGATAAGTAAATTGCGTAGTTATGCTAAACTGAATTGTTTGAAACAGAACAGTTATGACATTTATCTGTTTGTGGACAAAAACTATGCTTATACTAAACTGAATTGTTTCAATTAGAATAAACTGAATAGTTTGAAATAGAAATGTTCTTGACAATTAAACTGTATACTCATGCTAAACTGAATTATTTGAAAAAGAACGACTTATTTGTATAAAAGGAATTCGGCATTAAATAACCAACACAGGTTGATATGCTATAAAAACAAACAAACAAATTTTCAACGTCATACTGCCTTTCGATGTTCTTCTAACCTTACTTTTTGTGGGTGACATGTTTGGCCTTTATATACTTTACCACAATTATATGCGATGGAGTATATGCAATTCTTAGTCATGTTGTATTCTGTTGGGGACTTCAGTCGGAAGTTTAATTAATATTAGTTGTAATTAATTAATTAATTAATCTAAATCAATGATATATTTACAGTTCAACTGATGATCGTGTGGACATATCATACGTGAAATTTAAAGTTATGAGCAGAATATAGACAATTGTGACGCCTTTAATACTTTTCTAAATAATATATAGAAGGTAGAGTGTTCACCAATGGTCTGGGAGACCTGGCTTCAATCCCAGGTCGCATCATACCAAAGACTTTTAAAATGGTACTTGATACCTCCTTGCTTAACACTCGGCAATATAAGGTACGTATCAAGGGTAAAGTAGAGCAATCCAGGGAAAGATCAGCGCCCTCCCTTACACCTTGGTGTCGTAGCTATTGAAAAGGGAGCCTTCGGGTCGCCCTCGACTACGGTCTCCAACTTTACTTACTTACTTATATATATATATATATATATATATATATTAGTCCAGTTAGCTGGGGCTGTAGAATACGCCGAACTGCATCTCTGTAGAGGGGCAAGACTCACCCACTCCCAGCAAAGTTCCTGAATATGATACGTAATTGCATTTGATGGTGAGGCTCTATTCTTGAAGCTTTAGGGAATGTCAAGTACCTCTTTATTACCATTACTCCCAGGTCCACTCCAACTTGGTATGTTAGTACTGTTAATGTCCCATCAATGGTTCAAATAGAAATATTTAAACATTTCCACTATTTGAAAATATTTAACTGTGTGCAAACAAATCACAATCAAATTGAACTATTAGAACTACAAAGCAATACTTGGAGCCATTTAACTGTGTGCACACAAAAATATAACCTTAAGTAGAATTACTTCTGCTGAATATCAATATTTGAAACCTTTAACTGTGCGCCAATAAATGTATTAGTGCTTGTCAGCAGTATTATTTAACTGGGAGTATGCAAATGAGCTCTGGTTAATTTGAAAATTGCTACCTACAAACTATTCGTTTACAAATCAAATATATTTTATATATTGTCACGCCGCCATGTGCCCAGTGGGCTTGCACACCAGTTAAGGTAGGGCAGGGCAGGGCGTTGGCTGTTGTCTGCCGAACGCTATTTAGTGTCACAGATATCACCAACTCCCAGGCTGAACCACATTTTAAAGCTACTAGGCGAGTTCTAGGTGAATTATTAAAAGCCAACACAGCTAATTAGGTAGCTTTCCCCCTCAAATACAAGGCCTTCGACAAACACAATTCTTCCACAAGAAAATAAGGACTCTGAACTGCCGTGTCTGAGTTAACAGGATTAATAACAGTATTCTTTTATTGAATAAAAGAAAGAAGCAAAGACAAAAAAAAATAATTCAGGCAAAAGTCAGGAGCGAGAAAGTCTTTCTGTATCTCGGAGGAGCCTCCACTAAAATATCCGTATCGCGGTCTAAGCGCACATGTCTTTATACCTGGACGGGTCCTCCATAAAATACCTGTTAATGGCGGCAGGTGAGAATGTAGTTCGATAACGATAGATACAGCCCGCTTTCCTGCAGACTATGGGATTTAATGGCAGAACTCATGCTCCAAATCTCGCGTTTATCGTTTTTGTATGAATACGGCAGGATAAAGTTGAATATACTTAAATTGTATGTTCACTTACTTGGAGTTTTGTGAAGCTTATTTTCTTCTCTTTTTTTCTTTCGTTATTGGGTTTCCATAACATTTTGGTAGAAGGATACATGTCATATTTCAGATAAGACCAGGTTAATGATTGTTTCTTTTCTCGTGGACAAGTCTTTTCTTTGGGTATTCGTTTAATGAGGCTTACCATGCCTCTGAGTGCTGAGTTCATTCCAGGACAAGCTTCTTCTTTTCTCTGCATCTCTGCGCGGCATTATTTTGAAATTTGGGTTTCTTTCATATCCCAAATTATGTTCTTGGTTTTTCATTGAACAAAGGCAACTCCTTATGCGTCTTCATCCTGAAATGAATAAACGGCAACTAACTTATTTTCCGTAGTTTGAAAATTCAACACGTGTTGAATTTTTGGCGGGCTCTTCCTCTGCCTCTCCTCTGACACATACATGGCTAATAGAGAGTGAGGTCCTCACATGCCTATCTCACCTTGTAATGATAGAGAGGGTGGGGGAGAGAAACAGCCTCTCCCACTATCCTGTAATTCTTGCTTACTACGATCGTCATCTGACGGTCAAATGTATTAGGGTGTCATATTTCCTCGTCACAACATGTATAAAAAGGATTTAGCATTATATAACCAACAAGAGTTGATATGCGGTGAAACACAACCAACTGATATATATATATATATATATATATATATATATATATGCATTCGTATATCATCCCAAGCCAAGTAGATAGATGGTGGGAACGATTCTTTTTTAGGATTATCTTTCTTCAATATCAATGTTATTTAAAATCCAATAGAGTAATAGTAATAAATATAGTAATAAATTAAAATACAGAGCAAATAATTCCATATAAAAGAAAATCCTTTAAAAATCACTCATATTTTTTTTATGGTATTTATTTCAGCAGATCCTATACTTTTTTTTTTTTTTGAAATGTTTGATCTGCATTTTCAGAAGATGCAGATATTATATTTTTAAAACATATAGGGTCTGCTGATATAAATATAATCACAAAAAATGATTGATTTTTAAAGGCTTTTCTTATATATATATATATATATATATATATATATATATATATATATATATATATATATAAGTAAATATGGAACGAAATCCGACAGTACAAAGAAAGTTAAAATTTAAAAAAATGAGTATTCCAATTTTAATTGTTATATTATGAGAGTAAGTCAACGTTAAACGTTTCGGTTTATTAACCTTCATCAGGACTGTGAAATCATGAAAAATTTTGTTGAGACAGCGAAGGATGTTTGTTAAAATAACAGGAGAGAAAAAAAGTCTTTATAAAGAATGAGTAATAACCGTCCAATGAGCGTTCTTATTTTGGAAATATTATGACGTAATTGGCTCGTGGAATGATGTTTGAAATATGTTGAATTTCTTAGAGATACTACGGAAATTCCAAAATACATTGATTGTTAGAATAATTTTGTAAAAAGTTGAAAAAAAGGAAAAGAAAATGTTTCTAAACGTATGTTCATGAGGTAATGATTACTTTCCTTTATAATTAATTCAGCAAATTAGGTATACCTTGTTTATATATATATATATATATATATATATCCTTCACTGTCTTAACAACTTTTTTCATGATCTTAAAATACTGATGTCAGTCGTAGGTTTTGGTCGAAGCTGTATAAGCCACAGTTTTGCTCCTCAAAGAACAAAAAAAAAAAAAACAATCCGAAAATACGGTTGAATTGTCGTTTTTTATTACCTCATGCAATTTAGCTTACCGGCAGGATATGTAGCACTTCGGTTTCTAGCCTAAATAAATGAACCCTAACTCTGATGGCCCAGTCGGCTGGAGCTGTAGAATACACCGACTGCATCTATGCTGTGGGGTCAGACTCTTCTAACGAATGTCCTAGATATGACACTAAACCCTCTAATGGTGAGGCTCCAATAATGATGGAGCTTTAGGAAATTCGGAGAACCCCTTCATTGCCATTTCTCCCAGGTCTACTCTGGCTCTGAATGGTAGCACCTGATGGTGTCCTATCTATGGGTCAAAGAATCTAAACTGTGTACTTATACAAAACTGAATTGCTTGAAATAGAACTCCTTTTTGTTTGTTTGTTTTTTTTACATGTAAACAGTGTACTTACGTTAAACAAGCTTGTTTGAATAAGAACCTTTTTTACATTCAACTGTGTCTAAACGAAAACTATACTTATACTAAACTGAATTGTTTGAAACAGGACAGTTTATATGTATAAAATAGATTTGGCACCAAATAAGCAATAAAGCTTGATGTATCATAAAACCAAATCTCACCAATAACATACAATTTTTTGTCAAAACGACTTAGCCACTCGAACTCCTTACTGTTCCCTTGAATATACACAACTCAGACTTTCGGAAAAGAAAACCGTTTTTCTTGCATCGACCCAAGCCTTGAAATAAAGCACCTTAAAAGAATCGGATATTTTTGTGTACTGATCTCTTACTGTACAAACACCGAAGCCTTCACTCTACTACGGACATTAAAAACTAACCCATTTATCTCCATCAAGAAATACTTCTCTATTTTGTCATCGATTAAAACCTTCCGATCTCTCTAACTTGTTTAACAGCAACTTTGATACTACGATCCAAATACATTGATGTACCTACAAACATATATATGTATGAAAGGTTCGTGGTGAAACGGATGACGTGTTGGACTTTGGGAATGAAATGAGGCCTTTTACACCATCCTTTATGGGATAATGTTTACCAATACTGTTCATCTACAAGGCTGGATTTGGCATTAAATAACCCAAGATGGTTGATATGCCATTAAACAAAGAAACCAAACTTTTCACACACATAGAATGTATTGATGAAAAGTTCTAGATATCGGTAAAAGAGAAAATGTATCTATGTTAAGACAGCGTAACATAATTGGTTGACATTAAGAAAGATTGTATGCTTTTGCTATACGTATAACGGGTGCATATAAAAGTTGTATTTAAACTCCATTTCATTATACCAGCGCACACGCATATACACAGTTCTGGGTGTTATCTGATGGCGAGGCTCCACTCCTGTGACTTTGGAGAATGTGGAGTAGCTATACATTACCATTACTCTCAGGCCCACTCTGTGACACTATGAGTTAGATATATGCACATACATGTATACACACGTGTGTGCGTGTGCACGCATATATGTGTGCGTGTGTGTGTGTATATTGTTACAAACCGACTTTCACTGGGACTGCGAAAACAGGCACGTAACGAGAATAATAAAAAAATATATAAAATTGCGAGAATGCCCCAAGGTTCGATAAAAAGAAAAGGGTGAACTATAGGAAGGGAATTTCTCCAATCGAAGACTCTCGGTAAATCACAGCAGAATAAGCGACAAGCACTCACAAAACCAACACAACACAGTTTGAAGATTTAACAACAAAATTTATTATAATATTAACAACTTATTAGGGAAAAATAAGAATAAAAAAAGGCTTTAAGAACAAAAAGGGACGGAAAGCTAACGTTACTATGTATATATGAAGTCCGAGACGAATCTCAACTCGAACAGATTTGCAAGGTAGACACATAGAGGCAAAAGAAATACGAAACTCACTGAGGGTTTAGGACTTGTTAATAATCTTTTTTCTTTCGTTCTTTTTCTCTTTCGTTCTGTTTTTTTTTTCTTTCTTTTTTCTTGAAGAAGCTTGCCACAAGGAGTTAGGTTTCTGCTGTCTTTTTCTTAGTCACATTTCGGATGTATTGAAACAGAGCTCTTGGATGGATGTGGACGACTCAAAGTCAAGACCGCTACCACTAAAGTCACTTTGCCAGTCAAAAACCAGAAGGGTCCTTCCCTGACTCTAGGAGCCGAACACGTGGTTGATAAGGTCATCCAAAGTTCACTCCAAGAGTTCAAGGCTAGCTGAGATGGGTAAATAGTGGAAAGGGGTTAACTTGCAATTCCATGTCTTGTCGTCGTCTTTTTTTCTTTTCTCTTCCTCCTTTAGCCCTGTGAGCGACCGAGAAAATCATGCGAGATTAGAAAAGGTACGTTTGGCACCTCTCCTTCCCAATTTTATTCTTCGTCTCGGAATGATAAGGGCAAATAAAACACACTTTGTAATGTACATAAAAAAATATATTTCTCCTATTTTCTACCCCACGTAACAATATATACGACCACGCACATGTGTGCGCACACACACACACACCTACACACACACACACACACACACACACACATATACACACATATATATGTGGCAAGATAAGTTAGATTCGACCTGGGTATCAAATTTCAAATGTTAGGAAAACCCAATAACTAAATTAAGGAAATCTAGATAAGAAAATGTTTATACATATGGCCACGGACGTGGGTAAGTGTTAAGTACTTGTCCGGTCAAAAACTTAAAAGGGTCTGAATTTAATGTCCCTGTATCAGAGACGGCCAGGCTAGAAATTATTCTTATGTCCAGTTTTTTAAAGAGAGAAATGACCCCCAAAAAGTTATGGGTTTATTCGTACGTTTTGGGTCCTAGCAGTTAGACTTAATTTGGGTTCGAGGAAAGTTGATTAGGCTGGAACAAAGAAACAACGAACAGCGACATTACCAGGCGGACCCAATTCGTTAAGATAATCTTTGGCCAGCCGAAACTCAGCCTAGAACTAATTATCCACAAAGTGTTACACGCTCTCCATCCTCTCTTGGCGTTCTAACCACAAAGTTGTTGCGTTTTTTTTTTCTTTTCCCTGTGAACATGCTTCTCGCTCAATCCGGCCACACATAAGTTCTCGACGTGGTGTTAGTAACTTATGCAACGAGCTGCAGAAGTGGGTGTTCTCTCAACTCTATCTCGGAGTGGTAGTACTTGTGAGGGTCCCATCTATGGTTCAAACAGAACTATTCAATCATTTATTAAAAAAATCATTATTTGAAATCACAGCTCTGTGCATATTGTTCGTATTAGGTGGAAATACTTGATAAATATCATTTACTAGAGTTAATAAACTGTTGTGGTCTTCAGATAAGACCGGTGGAAGAACAACTCAAACAACGGGGGATAGGTAAACGTTATTGTATTAGCAGAAAAAGGAAGTGATACAAAGGAAGTACTAGCCGTGCACGGCTTGCAGTCCGTCTGTCAAATGACTCGTAAGGAACGAGAAGTTGGCTCCCTTTATTTCCTGTAAAAATGCAGGAAGGCACAAGGCCTTAAGTTTTGTGGGGAAGGGGAAGGGTGCGGTCTTGCATTAACTATGTTTTTACTAAGGGGACCTAGCTAGCCACATTTGCCGACCCATTCAACAATACAATATATAGTCATTCATCCGTCGCCATGCGCGCTGCTGTCACCAAAATACCACATTTGCTCGATGAAGAAAGAACCTACTTAAAATCCCGAGAGTGATGCATGATTTTATTTACAAATTGTGGTTTTTACAAATGAATTCATATGATGGGGATGGGAGAAAAAACCCCGAAATATGTACAGCAACAAAGGAAAAAATCCCCCGTTTGGTTGCCCTCCCATCCCCCCGTCTATAAAATTGGAGGCCGACTGTTTTCCGGGGCGAAAAGAACCGAAAACAAGCCGGACCTACCCTAGGAGGGGCAGGGATCCTAATCTACAGGGGTCAAAGGAAATAAGGGGTCGGGCGCGGTATGGGTTGATTCAAGCAGGTAATATGATTTTTTATACATATGAATGTTCAAGATCTTCAGTAAAAAGCGGGCTGGGATATGGGTTAAGGTACAAAAATAATGGGGATGGGGAAGATCTTGAGAACTAATGACTAGGTGACGGGGACAATGACTGACAACATACTGCTAACTAGGTTACCAGGGAAAAAAAGCTTTGCCTACTTACCGGGGGTGGGGTCCCGAAGGACCCGTACCGTAGACGCCATGAGCGGGCAGAGGAGGGAAGGATGACTCCAACGTTGCCCCCTTTCTTACGACCAGGCTCGCTGCATTCACCCACCTTCTGCTGAATGTTATGCGATCCAAGCGTTTTCTATCGCATCTGATTTTGACCCTAAGCGAATGCCTAAAGTACAAAACCAGATCACGATGAGAAAAGTTTGCATCGTCATACAATCCCTTCTTTCGCGTAGTCCAAATCACCATTCGAGCTACAGCCAGGATCGCGAGAAACACCACACGCTTCTCACCCTGAAACGGAGGAAGAACGTTGTCCACGACGTAACCAACGTCGAGCAGCACGAGCTGCTTGGGTTCGATGCGAGCCGTCCACTCCCCGACGTGATCCCAAAACGGGCGAACTCGCTCGCAGTAGTAGAAGGCGTGCTCAGCCGTTTCTTCTAAGCCACTGCTGCAGCGAGGGCAATCAGGCATGTCTGCCAGGCCCGCTTTGTAGTTCAAGCCGAAAAGGGGTAACGCATTCCGTGCAAGTCGCCAGGTGAGCGAGAACTCGGAGTTGTTCAAGAAGCTCGATCCTGGCGCCCAATTCCAGTGAGAGCGGATCTCCTCCGCCGTCCAGCCTCGCCGCTCGCTAAGAGGATCAGAAGCGGAACCCACCACTAATTCCCGATATAGCTCTTTCCGAGGCCGTGAAAGGTCACTGGACCCAAGAAGGTTACGAAGGGCCTTTCGGCACTCGCGGACAAACAGTGCTTCGCCCAAAGGCTTACGTCGACCTTCAGCCTTTGGGTCTGACTGGAGGCGAGGAAAAGTCCGACTCGCCTTTCGTCTCCACACTGCGTCCCCCGTCAAGGACCGGCCCAGGTATGCAAGTCTTTCAGCAAGCCAGTGGCTCTCCAGATCAGGCATACCCAGACCCCCGTTACGTGTACGTTGGATACAGACCTGCCTACGGACCATCGGCCTTGCACCTCCCCAGAGCAATCTGGAGAGGGATTGTTGCAGTGCCAACCGACGTGCCTTAGGCAGAGGAAGTACAGCCAATCGGTAAAGGATCAGAGGGAAGACGTACGTGGCGCACGCCTCCGCCCTGCCCTTTAAGGACAACCTCCTTGAAAGCCAGATTCCCACCTGAGCATTCACCTTGGTTTGTACTTCCAACCAATTTCGCTCCAGTTGGAGGTCGGGCCCGAACCACACCCCGAGGATGCGGACGGGTCCGTCACTCCAGCGGAAGGGCCCTGGAAGAGTATTGCTACCCCTCCAAGCACCAAGCCGCAAACCTTCGCTTTTGTCAAAATTGACCTTGGCTCCTGCGATCCGCTCGTACTCGACAACCGCCTCTTTCACAGCCTTTATATCCAGACGGCGGGACACAAACACTGTGATGTCATCAGCGAACGCGGAAACCCTTGCAGCAAGGCTGCTAACAAAAGGTATACCGCGCAGGGACGGACTTGTCCTCTCATCCCTAAGCCTGCGCAGGAGGGGCTCCAACGCGAGGACATAGAGAAGAGGAGACAACGGGCAGCCCTGCCGGACCGAACGCTCGATCGCGAATACCTCCGAACGCCTTCCGTTCACCTGCACCACTGCCTGAGGGTTATGGTACATCATACTAATCCATCTGCGGAACTCCGGTTTGAATCCGGCAGTCTCCAAAACAGACGCCAAGAACCGATGGTCAACCCTATCGAAGGCCTTGGACTGATCTAAACTGATCAGCGCGGCTTCGGTGTCGTCTTCTATTCCCTCTAGGACCTCGCGAATCAAGTGCAGATTGTCCTGGATCGATCTTCCCTTCACAGCAAAGGTCTGTTCGGGGCCGATCAGATCACTGATGACACGCTGTAAACGATTCGCCAAGACCCGGGCCAAAATCTTTAACTCTGCGTTAAGCAGAGTTATGGGCCTGTAGTCATCTAAGCCCTCCCCAACATGCTGGCCACCTTTCTTCAGCAATGTGATCACGCCCTTGGTAACGCAACCAGGGATCACTCCCTGGGCGAACCAATGGTTGAACACATCCGTCAGAATAGGCACAAACATGTGCGACATCCTCAAGTACACTTCGTAGGGCAAACCATCTAGTCCCGGCGACTTGTTCAGGCCGACCTGCTTCAACGCATCACGGACTTCGCATTCAGTAACCAAACCCTCGCAGCTAGCCGCTTCAGCCACCCCAAGGCGGGGGAAGTCGGCAAGATAGCTACGAAACTCCCGGATCGGGAGATCAGGGCAGCGGGCAAAGCGATCCCGAAAGTGCGCCCGAAAGGCATCACGCATCTCACGACCCGATCGCAGCAGTCGCCCGTCCGCAGTCTTGACAGACGCGATGTACCGATCGGGGAACCTTCGCACTTCTTCTTCACGCGCAGTCGCGTTCGATTTCACAGCTTCGTTGAGAACTCTATTTAGCCTAGATCTAACTACGAATCCCTTGTAGCGCTCGCTACTCTCACGCTCAAGGTCCCTCCTAGCTAGCTCTACACCTAGGGAGTCCCCCCCAGCCACCGCCCGGGAAAGTCTATCTTCTATAGCCTTCGCCTCCTTGGCCTTATCTAGGCTGAGCTGTTGACCGTATTTGGTGGCGAAGTCTCTAATCCTATATTTCAGAGAAACCCACCACCTACTCCCGGTAACCGCCCCCACTAACGCCCGCTGAATTAGGGATTCTAGCCGGTCCCGGAAGTCCCGTATCTCCAGTAAGGAGGTATTGAACTTCCAGTAGCCGGCTAGACTAGGCCTATTGACTAACCGTAGACTGACCCTAACAAGCTTATGGTCAGTCCACGCTATCAGGTGGAACGTGGGACAACTAACGAAATCAGTGTCAGCTCGTCTAACTAACACTCTGTCCAAGTAGGAACCCACTTTGGCAGAGGGCGAGCTATCTAGCCACGTCCACATCTCCCGCCCTGGGTGATCAAGACGAAACCTGTCGACGAGACCGTGACGAGTCACGAAGCCGACAAGGCTGCTATCACACCTTCCCGCACGCCTAGCTCCCCGCCCGACCTTATCTATCTTGGGATCAAGGATCGCATTCCAATCACCCATTAAGACTAGCCGCTTCGTATCGTCCAGGAACGGCGCCAACCGACGAAAAAAGGAAATCCTCTCCGCAGCGATATTGGACGCATAAACCGCAACCAGACGAAACTTGAAACTTTTCACGGCAACATCGGCCACAACCAGCCGGCCCCCGTCACCTGCAAAAACAACGTCAACATCAGCATCAAGGCTGCGTCCAACTAGCAGAGAGACCCCAGCGCTGATGCGGCTGCCGTATGCTGAGAAAACGTTAAAGTCGCTTTCCAGCACCCGACAGTCGGCATCGCAAGTGAAGTGGGTCTCCTGCACTGCAGCAACATCTACTCCGAGGTTCTTGAGTTCACCAAGCAAGCGCGCACACTTGCTTGAATCCCTCAGTCCCCTCACATTCAAACTGGCAACGTTTAAAGCCATCAATCTCACTTACCTTACTCAGTGTCGACTACGGGCCGGAAATCCTTCGGGGTGAGGATGCCGACAGCCTGACGCAGAGAACCGGTACCGAGTTCAGTTGTCACCCGGTTGTCTCTGGTGATTCCGCCGACATCTATGGGGAACCGCAGCTTTAGGGACCTGTAAAGGGACGGGTGAACCAAAATTGGGACCCTGCCCGAACAAAAAGGAATACATTTTTTCAATGAGGAGTGCTCCAACTCCGCCAGCTTTATGCCCGTATCAGTCTGACAGACCGTACTCAAGAACTTCCATACGCCCTTGGTACGGTCGCCAGCTGACCGGACAAAAGTGGTCACCATGGCTGCACTCCTAAAATTGACAGGATTAGAAACATTCAAGTTTTGTATTTTTTCAAGGTTCAGCAGCGGCTTTAGTGCCTTTCGCAGCTGGAAGTCGCCAACTGCTTCCAGCTCTACTGAGCACAAAGCCGCTGCCTGCTGTATTTGGGTGATTGTTAGTTCTTTTTCGCCCTCCTGCCGATTTGCTTTTTTTTTACTGGCAGGAGGGTCTTGTTTTCGTTTTGATGGGAACAGTTCTTGAGAGGATATGCTAGTGGGGCTGAGTGAGGGAAGAGATGGAGTTCTGGTTAAGTTTAGGGGCTGGGACCGGTCTGCTGATTGTGACCTTGGGAGTGGGATTTGGTAGGGTCTGTGGTATTTCTTTAGGCACTGTTCTTGTTGGGGTGAGAGGGTGAACATTTGATATGGTGGTTGTGTGGGTTGTAGGATTTGAGGGGGTGGAAAGGGTGGTGGAGGTAGAGGTGGAGGAGTTGATTGCTTTTGCGGTTGAGGGGAGGGACCTGCCTTGGGTTGTTCGGGGCATATTTTTTTTTGCCGTCCCCTCCCCGCTGTCCCTTCTCCTCTTCAAATTAAAATTGGTCTCCATCTCTTCCGGCGCGTTTGGTTTATTTTTCTTTTTTTGTTTTTTCGGAGATGTCTTTGTTGCTGCAGATGGTGTCGATGTTACTGGTGCGGGCGTTGCTGGAGTCTCTGTTGCTGGTGTGGCTGGTTTCGGAGTTATCGGTGGTTCTGATGTTGGTGTTGCTTCTGCTGCTACTACTGCTGCTGCTGCTGCTGCTGTTTGGGCCTTTTTTTGAGGAGGGGATGAGGTTTTTTCCCCCTGCTTAGGGGATCCCCTCCTCTTTCTGGCCACCTCCGTCCAGCCCTCTTGATTGCTTGGTTTGAGCTGGGCTGGACCCGGGCCCTTGGCCTCCGCTTCTTTTCTGACTGTGTTGGTGATGGTGGCTGCTGCGTCCCCTGTTGTTGTCGTTGTTGTCGTTGTTGTTGTTGACGTAGTTTTTTCTTTATTTTCAGGGCGCTGGGGGCAAAACTTGGCAATGTGGCCAATTTGCTTACACCCCCAGCACCTGGGGCGTCTTCCCTCCACCAACACAATCATCTGCCGATCCCCGCTGATCAGCATTTCAGGGATGGCTTTAAAACCATCCCTGGTCAGGCACAGCCGGAAGGCATAGTCCCCGTAGGCTGTCCCGGCCGGGGATCTGAGGAGGTTGAACTCCTCAACCTGGCCAAAGGCACTTAAGTATGCTGCCAGGACCTCCCCAGTAATAATGGCCGGGACATTGCAGATCGTCACGCGGAGCCTACGGGTGCCCTGATATTCCGGCTGTAGCCTAAAGTTCTTCGTAATTATATCTCTTTCCGCTGCTTTCGCCGCTTGTTGTTCTGTGGGAAACAGGACATCCCATGTTGCGAAACTTTTTCTGCAGAAGTACTGGCATGGGATGCCTGACTTCCTTAGCAGCTCTTCGAAAGAATCCTTATTGAGCCCCACCAGCCTTTTTGTTTTAAGGTCGGAAACGACCAGCGAGAGGACTCTTGGTATTATTTTGTCGGCTATTTCCGGGATGGGCAAAATCTCGTTTCCGTTAAAGTACTTGGCGTACTTGCCCACCCGGTCTTTCTCATAGTCAGCCGGTCCCCTCTGCTGGCCTTTCCAGGCTGTGGGGCTTTTTTGAGCCGGCTGTATTGGGCTATCTTGGCTATCTTTGGTTTCTTGGGATTCGGCGGGGATCGGCAACGAAGGCCAATTTGCCCCTATCAGGCTTTGTGTCTTTGTCGAAGGATTTGTTGCCCCCTCCATGGCTGCGAAAAAATAATAGCAGCCAGGAGGGTATGTTTAAACCTCCAACTGTAGCTTAGTATGGAGGGGGGGCTCTACAGTTTCAACTGAAAGAATGTCAAAAAACAAGTGGAATTACACCACGCAAGTTATAAGACAGGTAGAACCCTTTACAATCAAAAAATAAATGGTAAGGCAACAAAATATAATCCGACTTATAACAACAAACAAAAAAGTCGGATAACAGGTGAAAAAAAATAAAACAAGTCAGTCAAAGAGTTCTCGGTAAGACTTGAAAAAAATTAAAGTTCAAACAAAGTCACAAAAAAACAAAGTCTTACCGAGATAACAATTTTTTCAACAAGTAATCCAACAAGTAATCCAATAAAGTAACAACGCAGATCAACACTTTTCGTAAGAATAATAGAGAAGTTGTCTCCCTTTATTTCCTGTAAAAATGCAGGAAGGCACAAGGCCTTAAGTTTTGTGGGGAAGGGGAAGGGTGCGGTCTTGCATTAACTATGTTTTTACTAAGGGGACCTAGCTAGCCACATTCGCCGACCCATTCAACAATACAATATATAGTCATTCATCCGTCGCCATGCGCGCTGCTGTCACCAAAATACCACATTTGCTCGATGAAAAAAGAACCTACTTAAAATCCCGAGAGTGATGCATGATTTTATTTACAAATTGTGGTTTTTACAAATGAATTCATATGATGGGGATGGGAGAAAAAACCCCGAAATATGTACAGCAACAAAGGAAAAAATCCCCCGTTTGGTTGCCCTCCCATCCCCCCGTCTATAAAATTGGAGGCCGACTGTTTTCCGGGGCGAAAAGAACCGAAAACAAGCCGGACCTACCCTAGGAGGGGCAGGGATCCTAATCTACAGGGGTCAAAGGAAATAAGGGGTCGGGCGCGGTATGGGTTGATTCAAGCAGGTAATATGATTTTTTATACATATGAATGTTCAAGATCTTCAGTAAAAAGCGGGCTGGGATATGGGTTAAGGTACAAAAATAATGGGGATGGGGAAGATCTTGAGAACTAATGACTAGGTGACGGGGACAATGACTGACAACATACTGCTAACTAGGTTACCAGGGAAAAAAGCTTTGCCTACTTACCGGGGGTGGGGTCCCGAAGGACCCGTACCGTAGACGCCATGAGCGGGCAGAGGAGGGAAGGATGACTCCAACGTTGCCCCCTTTCTTACGACCAGGCTCGCTGCATTCACCCACCTTCTGCTGAATGTTATGCGATCCAAGCGTTTTCTATCGCATCTGATTTTGACCCTAAGCGAATGCCTAAAGTACAAAACCAGATCACGATGAGAAAAGTTTGCATCGTCATACAATCCCTTCTTTCGCGTAGTCCAAATCACCATTCGAGCTACAGCTAGGATCGCGAGAAACACCACACGCTTCTCACCCTGAAACGGAGGAAGAACGTTGTCCACGACGTAACCAACGTCGAGCAGCACGAGCTGCTTGGGTTCGATGCGAGCCGTCCACTCCCCGACGTGATCCCAAAACGGGCGAACTCGCTCGCAGTAGTAGAAGGCGTGCTCAGCCGTTTCTTCTAAGCCACTGCTGCAGCGAGGGCAATCAGGCATGTCTGCCAGGCCCGCTTTGTAGTTCAAGCCGAAAAGGGGTAACGCATTCCGTGCAAGTCGCCAGGTGAGTGAGAACTCGGAGTTGTTCAAGAAGCTCGATCCTGGCGCCCAATTCCAGTGAGAGCGGATCTCCTCCGCCGTCCAGCCTCGCCGCTCGCTAAGAGGATCAGAAGCGGAACCCACCACTAATTCCCGATATAGCTCTTTCCGAGGCCGTGAAAGGTCACTGGACCCAAGAAGGTTACGAAGGGCCTTTCGGCACTCGCGGACAAACAGTGCTTCGCCCAAAGGCTTACGTCGACCTTCAGCCTTTGGGTCTGACTGGAGGCGAGGAAAAGTCCGACTCGCCTTTCGTCTCCACACTGCGTCCCCCGTCAAGGACCGGCCCAGGTATGCAAGTCTTTCAGCAAGCCAGTGGCTCTCCAGATCAGGCATACCCAGACCCCCGTTACGTGTACGTTGGATACAGACCTGCCTACGGACCATCGGCCTTGCACCTCCCCAGAGCAATCTGGAGAGGGATTGTTGCAGTGCCAACCGACGTGCCTTAGGCAGAGGAAGTACAGCCAATCGGTAAAGGATCAGAGGGAAGACGTACGTGGCGCACGCCTCCGCCCTGCCCTTTAAGGACAACCTCCTTGAAAGCCAGATTCCCACCTGAGCATTCACCTTGGTTTGTACTTCCAACCAATTTCGCTCCAGTTGGAGGTCGGGCCCGAACCACACCCCGAGGATGCGGACGGGTCCGTCACTCCAGCGGAAGGGCCCTGGAAGAGTATTGCTACCCCTCCAAGCACCAAGCCGCAAACCTTCGCTTTTGTCAAAATTGACCTTGGCTCCTGCGATCCGCTCGTACTCGACAACCGCCTCTTTCACAGCCTTTATATCCAGACGGCGGGACACAAACACTGTGATGTCATCAGCGAACGCGGAAACCCTTGCAGCAAGGCTGCTAACAAAAGGTATACCGCGCAGGGACGGACTTGTCCTCTCATCCCTAAGCCTGCGCAGGAGGGGCTCCAACGCGAGGACATAGAGAAGAGGAGACAACGGGCAGCCCTGCCGGACCGAACGCTCGATCGCGAATACCTCCGAACGCCTTCCGTTCACCTGCACCACTGCCTGAGGGTTATGGTACATCATACTAATCCATCTGCGGAACTCCGGTTTGAATCCGGCAGTCTCCAAAACAGACGCCAAGAACCGATGGTCAACCCTATCGAAGGCCTTGGACTGATCTAAACTGATCAGCGCGGCTTCGGTGTCGTCTTCTATTCCCTCTAGGACCTCGCGAATCAAGTGCAGATTGTCCTGGATCGATCTTCCCTTCACAGCAAAGGTCTGTTCGGGGCCGATCAGATCACTGATGACACGCTGTAAACGATTCGCCAAGACCCGGGCCAAAATCTTTAACTCTGCGTTAAGCAGAGTTATGGGCCTGTAGTCATCTAAGCCCTCCCCAACATGCTGGCCACCTTTCTTCAGCAATGTGATCACGCCCTTGGTAACGCAACCAGGGATCACTCCCTGGGCGAACCAATGGTTGAACACATCCGTCAGAATAGGCACAAACATGTGCGACATCCTCAAGTACACTTCGTAGGGCAAACCATCTAGTCCCGGCGACTTGTTCAGGCCGACCTGCTTCAACGCATCACGGACTTCGCATTCAGTAACCAAACCCTCGCAGCTAGCCGCTTCAGCCACCCCAAGGCGGGGGAAGTCGGCAAGATAGCTACGAAACTCCCGGATCGGGAGATCAGGGCAGCGGGCAAAGCGATCCCGAAAGTGCGCCCGAAAGGCATCACGCATCTCACGACCCGATCGCAGCAGTCGCCCGTCCGCAGTCTTGACAGACGCGATGTACCGATCGGGGAACCTTCGCACTTCTTCTTCACGCGCAGTCGCGTTCGATTTCACAGCTTCGTTGAGAACTCTATTTAGCCTAGATCTAACTACGAATCCCTTGTAGCGCTCGCTACTCTCACGCTCAAGGTCCCTCCTAGCTAGCTCTACACCTAGGGAGTCCCCCCCAGCCACCGCCCGGGAAAGTCTATCTTCTATAGCCTTCGCCTCCTTGGCCTTATCTAGGCTGAGCTGTTGACCGTATTTGGTGGCGAAGTCTCTAATCCTATATTTCAGAGAAACCCACCACCTACTCCCGGTAACCGCCCCCACTAACGCCCGCTGAATTAGGGATTCTAGCCGGTCCCGGAAGTCCCGTATCTCCAGTAAGGAGGTATTGAACTTCCAGTAGCCGGCTAGACTAGGCCTATTGACTAACCGTAGACTGACCCTAACAAGCTTATGGTCAGTCCACGCTATCAGGTGGAACGTGGGACAACTAACGAAATCAGTGTCAGCTCGTCTAACTAACACTCTGTCCAAGTAGGAACCTACTTTGGCAGAGGGCGAGCTATCTAGCCACGTCCACATCTCCCGCCCTGGGTGATCAAGACGAAACCTGTCGACGAGACCGTGACGAGTCACGAAGCCGACAAGGCTGCTATCACACCTTCCCGCACGCCTAGCTCCCCGCCCGACCTTATCTATCTTGGGATCAAGGATCGCATTCCAATCACCCATTAAGACTAGCCGCTTCGTATCGTCCAGGAACGGCGCCAACCGACGAAAAAAGGAAATCCTCTCCGCAGCGATATTGGACGCATAAACCGCAACCAGACGAAACTTGAAACTTTTCACGGCAACATCGGCCACAACCAGCCGGCCCCCGTCACCTGCAAAAACAACGTCAACATCAGCATCAAGGCTGCGTCCAACTAGCAGAGAGACCCCAGCGCTGATGCGGCTGCCGTATGCTGAGAAAACGTTAAAGTCGCTTTCCAGCACCCGACAGTCGGCATCGCAAGTGAAGTGGGTCTCCTGCACTGCAGCAACATCCACTCCGAGGTTCTTGAGTTCACCAAGCAAGCGCGCACACTTGCTTGAATCCCTCAGTCCCCTCACATTCAAACTGGCAACGTTTAAAGCCATCAATCTCACTTACCTTACTCAGTGTCGACTACGGGCCGGAAATCCTTCGGGGTGAGGATGCCGACAGCCTGACGCAGAGAACCGGTACCGAGTTCAGTTGTCACCCGGTTGTCTCTGGTGATTCCGCCGACATCTATGGGGAACCGCAGCTTTAGGGACCTGTAAAGGGACGGGTGAACCAAAATTGGGACCCTGCCCGAACAAAAAGGAATACATTTTTTCAATGAGGAGTGCTCCAACTCCGCCAGCTTTATGCCCGTATCAGTCTGACAGACCGTACTCAAGAACTTCCATACGCCCTTGGTACGGTCGCCAGCTGACCGGACAAAAGTGGTCACCATGGCTGCACTCCTAAAATTGACAGGATTAGAAACATTCAGGTTTTGTATTTTTTCAAGGTTCAGCAGCGGCTTTAGTGCCTTTCGTAGCTGGAAGTCATTGACTGCTTCCAGCTCTACTGAGCACAAAGCCGCTGCCTGCTGTATTTGGGTGATTTTTAGTTCTTTTTCGCCCTCCTGCCGATTTGCTTTTTTTTTACTGGCAGGAGGGTCTTGTTTTCGTTTTGATGGGAACAGTTCTTGAGAGGATATGCTAGTGGGGCTGAGTGAGGGAAGAGATGGAGTTCTGGTTAAGTTTAGGGGCTGGGACCGGTCTGCTGATTGGGACCTTGGGAGTGGGATTTGGTAGGGTCTGTGGTATTTCTTTAGGCACTGTTCTTGTTGGGGTGAGAGGGTGAACATTTGATATGGTGGTTGTGTGGGTTGTAGGATTTGAGGGGGTGGAAAGGGTGGTGGAGGTAAAGGTGGAGGAGTTGATTGCTTTTGCGGTTGAGAGGAGGGACCTGCCTTGGGTTGTTCAGGGCATATTTTTTTTGCGGTCCCCTCCCCGCTGTCCCTTCTCCTCTTCAAATTATAGTTGGTCTCCATCTCTTCCGGGGCGTTTGGTTTATTTTTCTTTTTTTGTTTTTTCGGTGATGTCTTTGTTGCTGCAGATGGTGCCGATGTTACTGGTGCGGGCGTTGCTGGAGTCTCTGTTGCTGGTGTGGCTGGTTTCGGAGTTATCGGTGGTTCTGATGTTGGTGTTGCTTCTGCTGCTACTACTGCTGCTGCTGCTGTTGTTTGGGCCTTTTTTTGAGGAGGGGATGAGGTTTTTTCCCCCTGCTTAGGGGATCCCCTCCTCTTTCTGGCCACCTCCGTCCAGCCCTCTTGATTGCTTGGTTTGAGCTGGGCTGGACCGGGGCCCTTGGCCTCCGCTTCTTTTCTGACTGTGTTGGTGATGGTGGCTGCTGCGTCCCCTGTTGTTGTCGTTGTTGTTGTTGTTGTTGACGTAGTTTTTTCTTTTTGGTTTTCAGGGCGCTGGGGGCAAAACTTGGCGATGTGGCCAATTTGCTTACACCCCCAGCACCTGGGGCGTCTTCCCTCCACCAACACAATCATCTGCCGATCCCCGCTGATCAGCATTTCAGGGATGGCTTTAAAACCATCCCTGGTCAGGCACAGCCGGAAGGCATAGTCCCCGTAGGCTGTCCCGGCCGGGGATCTGAGGAGGTTGAACTCCTCAACCTGGCCAAAGGCACTTAAGTATGCTGCCAGGACCTCCCCAGTAATAATGGCCGGGACATTGCAGATCGTCACGCGGAGCCTACGGGTGCCCTGATATTCCGGCTGTAGCCTAAAGTTCTTCGTAATTATGTCTCTTTCTGCTGCTTTCGCCGCTTGTTGTTCTGTGGGAAACAGGACATCCCATGTTGCGAAACTTTTTCTACAGAAGTACTGGCATGGGATGCCTGACTTCCTTAGCAGCTCTTCGAAAGAATCCTTATTGAGCCCCACCAGCCTTTTTGTTTTAAGGTCGGAAACGACCAGCGAGAGGACTCTTGGTATTATTTTGTCGGCTATTTCCGGGATGGGCAAAATCTCGTTTCCGTTAAAGTACTTGGCGTACTTGCCCACCCGGTCCTTCTCATAGTCAGCCGGTCCCCTCTGCTGGCCTTTCCAGGCTGTGGGGCTTTTTTGAGCCGGCTGTATTGGGCTGTCTTGGCTATCTTTTGTTTCTTGGGATTCAGCGGGGATCGGCAACGAAGGCCAATTTGCCCCTATCAGGCTTTGTGTCTTTGTTGACTTATTTGGAGTTGTTGCCCCCTCCATGGCTGCGAAAAAATAATAGCAGCCAGGAGGGTATGGTTAAACCTCCAACTGTAGCTTAGTATGGAGGGGGGGCTCTACAGTTTCAATTGAAAGAATGTCAAAAAACAAGTGGAATGACACCACGCAAGTTAAAAGACAGGTAGAACCCCTGACAATCAAAAAATAAATGTTAAGGCAACAAAATAAAATCCGACTAATAACAATAAACAAAAAAGTCGGATAACAAAAAAATAAAACAAGTCAGTCGTCAAAACAAAGAGTTCTCGGTAAGACTTGAAAAAAATTAAAGTTCAAACAAAGTCACAAAAAAACAAAGTCTTACCGAGATAACAATTTTTCAACAAGTAATCCAACAAGTAATCCAATAAAGTAACAACGCAAATCAACACTTTTCGTAAGAATAATAGAGAAGTTGTCTCCCTTTATTTCCTGTAAAAATGCAGGAAGGCACAAGGCCTTAAGTTTTGTGGGGAAGGGGAAGGGTGCGGTCTTGCAATGACTATGTTTTAACTAGTGGGACCTAGCTAGCCACATTCGCCGACCCATTCAACAATACAATATATAGTCATTCATCCGTCGCCATGCGCGCTGCTGTCACCAAAATACCACATTTGCTCGATGAAGAAAGAACCTACTTAAAATCCCGAGAGTGATGCATGATTTTATTTACAAATTGTGGACAAATGAATTCATATGATGGGGATGGGAGAAAAAACCCCGAAATATGTACAGCAACAAAGGAAAAAATCCCCCGTTTGGTTGCCCTCCCATCCCCCCGTCTATAAAATTGGAGGCCGACTGTTTTCCGGGGCGAAAAGAACCGAAAACAAGCCGGACCTACCCTAGGAGGGGCAGGGATCCTAATCTACAGGGGTCAAAGGAAATAAGGGGTCGGGCGCGGTATGGGTTGATTCAAGCAGGTAATATGATTTTTTATACATATGAATGTTCAAGATCTTCAGTAAAAGCGGGCTGGGATATGGGTTAAGGTACAAAAATAATGGGGATGGGGAAGATCTTGAGAACTAATGACTAGGTGACGGGGACAATGACTGACAACATACTGCTAACTAGGTTACCAGGGAAAAAAGCTTTGCCTACTTACCGGGGGTGGGGTCCCGAAGGACCCGTACCGTAGACGCCATGAGCGGGCAGAGGAGGGAAGGATGACTCCAACGTTGCCCCCTTTCTTACGACCAGGCTCGCTGCATTCACCCACCTTCTGCTGAATGTTATGCGATCCAAGCGTTTTCTATCGCATCTGATTTTGACCCTAAGCGAATGCCTAAAGTACAAAACCAGATCACGATGAGAAAAGTTTGCATCGTCATACAATCCCTTCTTTCGCGTAGTCCAAATCACCATTCGAGCTACAGCCAGGATCGCGAGAAACACCACACGCTTCTCACCCTGAAACGGAGGAAGAACGTTGTCCACGACGTAACCAACGTCGAGCAGCACGAGCTGCTTGGGTTCGATGCGAGCCGTCCACTCCCCGACGTGATCCCAAAACGGGCGAACTCGCTCGCAGTAGTAGAAGGCGTGCTCAGCCGTTTCTTCTAAGCCACTGCTGCAGCGAGGGCAATCAGGCATGTCTGCCAGGCCCGCTTTGTAGTTCAAGCCGAAAAGGGGTAACGCATTCCGTGCAAGTCGCCAGGTGAGCGAGAACTCGGAGTTGTTCAAGAAGCTCGATCCTGGCGCCCAATTCCACTGAGAGCGGATCTCCTCCGCCGTCCAGCCTCGCCGCTCGCTAAGAGGATCAGAAGCGGAACCCACCACTAATTCCCGATATAGCTCTTTCCGAGGCCGTGAAAGGTCACTGGACCCAAGAAGGTTACGAAGGGCCTTTCGGCACTCGCGGACAAACAGTGCTTCGCCCAAAGGCTTACGTCGACCTTCAGCCTTTGGGTCTGACTGGAGGCGAGGAAAAGTCCGACTCGCCTTTCGTCTCCACACTGCGTCCCCCGTCAAGGACCGGCCCAGGTATGCAAGTCTTTCAGCAAGCCAGTGGCTCTCCAGATCAGGCATACCCAGACCCCCGTTGCGTGTACGTTGGATACAGACCTGCCTACGGACCATCGGCCTTGCACCTCCCCAGAGCAATCTGGAGAGGGATTGTTGCAGTGCCAACCGACGTGCCTTAGGCAGAGGAAGTACAGCCAATCGGTAAAGGATCAGAGGGAAGACGTACGTGGCGCACGCCTCCGCCCTGCCCTTTAAGGACAACCTCCTTGAAAGCCAGATTCCCACCTGAGCATTCACCTTGGTTTGTACTTCCAACCAATTTCGCTCCAGTTGGAGGTCGGGCCCGAACCACACCCCGAGGATGCGGACGGGTCCGTCACTCCAGCGGAAGGGCCCTGGAAGAGTATTGCTACCCCTCCAAGCACCAAGCCGCAAACCTTCGCTTTTGTCAAAATTGACCTTGGCTCCTGCGATCCGCTCGTACTCGACAACCGCCTCTTTCACAGCCTTTATATCCAGACGGCGGGACACAAAGACTGTGATGTCATCAGCGAACGCGGAAACCCTTGCAGCAAGGCTGCTAACAAAAGGTATACCGCGCAGGGACGGACTTGTCCTCTCATCCCTAAGCCTGCGCAGGAGGGGCTCCAACGCGAGGACATAGAGAAGAGGAGACAACGGGCAGCCCTGCCGGACCGAACGCTCGATCGCGAATACCTCCGAACGCCTTCCGTTCACCTGCACCACTGCCTGAGGGTTATGGTACATCATACTAATCCATCTGCGGAACTCCGGTTTGAATCCGGCAGTCTCCAAAACAGACGCCAAGAACCGATGGTCAACCCTATCGAAGGCCTTGGACTGATCTAAACTGATCAGCGCGGCTTCGGTGTCGTCTTCTATTCCCTCTAGGACCTCGCGAATCAAGTGCAGATTGTCCTGGATCGATCTTCCCTTCACAGCAAAGGTCTGTTCGGGGCCGATCAGATCACTGATGACACGCTGTAAACGATTCGCCAAGACCCGGGCCAAAATCTTTAACTCTGCGTTAAGCAGAGTTATGGGCCTGTAGTCATCTAAGCCCTCCCCAACATGCTGGCCACCTTTCTTCAGCAATGTGATCACGCCCTTGGTAACGCAACCAGGGATCACTCCCTGGGCGAACCAATGGATGAACACATCCGTCAGAATAGGCACAAACATGTGCGACATCCTCAAGTACACTTCGTAGGGCAAACCATCTAGTCCCGGCGACTTGTTCAGGCCGACCTGCTTCAACGCATCACGGACTTCGCATTCAGTAACCAAACCCTCGCAGCTAGCCGCTTCAGCCACCCCAAGGCGGGGGAAGTCGGCAAGATAGCTACGAAACTCCCGGATCGGGAGATCAGGGCAGCGGGCAAAGCGATCCCGAAAGTGCGCCCGAAAGGCATCACGCATCTCACGACCCGATCGCAGCAGTCGCCCGTCCGCAGTCTTGACAGACGCGATGTACCGATCGGGGAACCTTCGCACTTCTTCTTCACGCGCAGTCGCGTTCGATTTCACAGCTTCGTTGAGAACTCTATTTAGCCTAGATCTAACTACGAATCCCTTGTAGCGCTCGCTACTCTCACGCTCAAGGTCCCTCCTAGCTAGCTCTACACCTAGGGAGTCCCCCCCAGCCACCGCCCGGGAAAGTCTATCTTCTATAGCCTTCGCCTCCTTGGCCTTATCTAGGCTGAGCTGTTGACCGTATTTGGTGGCGAAGTCTCTAATCCTATATTTCAGAGAAACCCACCACCTACTCCCGGTAACCGCCCCCACTAACGCCCGCTGAATTAGGGATTCTAGCCGGTCCCGGAAGTCCCGTATCTCCAGTAAGGAGGTATTGAACTTCCAGTAGCCGGCTAGACTAGGCCTATTGACTAACCGTAGACTGACCCTAACAAGCTTATGGTCAGTCCACGCTATCAGGTGGAACGTGGGACAACTAACGAAATCAGTGTCAGCTCGTCTAACTAACACTCTGTCCAAGTAGGAACCTACTTTGGCAGAGGGCGAGCTATCTAGCCACGTCCACATCTCCCGCCCTGGGTGATCAAGACGAAACCTGTCGACGAGACCGTGACGAGTCACGAAGCCGACAAGGCTGCTATCACACCTTCCCGCACGCCTAGCTCCCCGCCCGACCTTATCTATCTTGGGATCAAGGATCGCATTCCAATCACCCATTAAGACTAGCCGCTTCGTATCGTCCAGGAACGGCGCCAACCGACGAAAAAAGGAAACCCTCTCCGCAGCGATATTGGACGCATAAACCGCAACCAGACGAAACTTGAAACTTTTCACGGCAACATCGGCCACAACCAGCCGGCCCCCGTCACCTGCAAAAACAACGTCAACATCAGCATCAAGGCTGCGTCCAACTAGCAGAGAGACCCCAGCGCTGATGCGGCTGCCGTATGCTGAGAAAACGTTAAAGTCGCTTTCCAGCACCCGACAGTCGGCATCGCAAGTGAAGTGGGTCTCCTGCACTGCAGCAACATCTACTCCGAGGTTCTTGAGTTCACCAAGCAAGCGCGCACACTTGCTTGAATCCCTCAGTCCCCTCACATTCAAACTGGCAACGTTTAAAGCCATCAATCTCACTTACCTTACTCAGTGTCGACTACGGGCCGGAAATCCTTCGGGGTGAGGATGCCGACAGCCTGACGCAGAGAACCGGTACCGAGTTCAGTTGTCACCCGGTTGTCTCTGGTGATTCCGCCGACATCTATGGGGAACCGCAGCTTTAGGGACCTGTAAAGGGACGGGTGAACCAAAATTGGGACCCTTCCCGAACAAAAAGGAATACATTTTTTCAATGAGGAGTGCTCCAACTCCGCCAGCTTTATGCCCGTATCAGTCTGACAGACCGTACTCAAGAACTTCCATACGCCCTTGGTACGGTCGCCAGCTGACCGGACAAAAGTGGTCACCATGGCTGCACTCCTAAAATTGACAGGATTAGAAACATTCAGGTTTTGTATTTTTTCAAGGTTCAGCAGCGGCTTTAGTGCCTTTCGCAGCTGGAAGTCGCCAACTGCTTCCAGCTCTACTGAGCACAAAGCCGCTGCCTGCTGTATTTGGGTGATTGTTAGTTCTTTTTCGCCCTCCTGTCGATTTGCTTTTCTTTTACTGGCAGGAGGGTCTTGTTTTCGTTTTGATGGGAACAGTTCTTGAGAGGATATGCTAGTGGGGCTGAGTGAGGGAAGAGATGGAGTTCTGGTTAAGTTTAGGGGCTGGGACCGGTCTGCTGATTGTGACCTTGGGAGTGGGATTTGGTAGGGTCTGTGGTATTTCTTTAGGCACTGTTCTTGTTGGGGTGAGAGGGTGAACATTTGATATGGTGGTTGTGTGGGTTGTAGGATTTGAGGGGGTGGAAAGGGTGGTGGAGGTAGAGGTGGAGGAGTTGATTGCTTTTGCGGTTGAGAGGAGGGACCTGCCTTGGGTTGTTCGGGGCATATTTTTTTTGCGGTCCCCTCCCCGCTGTCCCTTCTCCTCTTCAAATTAAAGTTGGTCTCCATCTCTTCCGGGGCGTTTGGTTTATTTTTCTTTTTTTGTTTTTTTGGAGATGTCTTTGTTGCTGCAGATGGTGCCGATGTTACTGGTGCGGGCGTTGCTGGAGTCTCTGTTGCTGGTGTGGCTGGTTTCGGAGTTATCGGTGGTTCTGATGTTGGTGTTGCTTCTGCTGCTACTACTGCTGTTGTTTGGGCCTTTTTTTGAGGAGGGGATGAGGTTTTTTCCCCCTGCTTAGGGGATCCCCTCCTCTTTCTGGCCACCTCCGTCCAGCCCTCTTGATTGCTTGGTTTGAGCTGGGCTGGACTCGGGCCCTTGGCCTCCGCTTCTTTTCTGACTGTGTTGGTGATGGTGGCTGTTGCGTCCCCTGTTGTTGTCGTTGTTGTTGTTGTTGTTGACGTAGTTTTTTCTTTTTGGTTTTCAGGGCGCTGGGGGCAAAACTTGGCGATGTGGCCAATTTGCTTACACCCCCAGCACCTGGGGCGTCTTCCCTCCACCAACACAATCATCTGCCGATCCCCGCTGATCAGCATTTCAGGGATGGCTTTAAAACCATCCCTGGTCAGGCACAGCCGGAAGGCATAGTCCCCGTAGGCTGTCCCGGCCGGGGATCTGAGGAGGTTGAACTCCTCAACCTGGCCAAAGGCACTTAAGTATGCTGCCAGGACCTCCCCAGTAATAATGGCCGGGACATTGCAGATCGTCACGCGGAGCCTACGGGTGCCCTGATATTCCGGCTGTAGCCTAAAGTTCTTCGTAATTATATCTCTTTCCGCTGCTTTCGCCGCTTGTTGTTCTGTGGGAAACAGGACATCCCATGTTGCGAAACTTTTTCTGCAGAAGTACTGGCATGGGATGCCTGACTTCCTTAGCAGCTCTTCGAAAGAATCCTTATTGAGCCCCACCAGCCTTTTTGTTTTAAGGTCGGAAACGACCAGCGAGAGGACTCTTGGTATTATTTTGTCGGCTATTTCCGGGATGGGCAAAATCTCGTTTCCGTTAAAGTACTTAGCGTACTTTCCCACCCGGTCCTTCTCATAGTCAGCCGGTCCCCTCTGCTGGCCTTTCCAGGCTGTGGGGCTTTTTTGAGCCGGCTGTATTGGGCTGTCTTGGCTATCTTTTGTTTCTTGGGATTCGGCGGGGATCGGCAACGAAGGCCAATTTGCCCCTATCAGGCTTTGTGTCTTTGTTGACTTATTTGGAGTTGTTGCCCCCTCCATGGCTGCGAAAAAATAATAGCAGCCAGGAGGGTATGATTAAACCTCCAACTGTAGCTTAGTATGGAGGGGGGGCTCTACAGTTTCAACTAAAAGAATGTCAAAAATAAAACAAGTGGAATGACACCACGCAAGTTATAAGACAGGTAGAACCCCTGACAATCAAAAAATAAATGGTAAGGCAACAAAATAAAATCCGACTTATAACAACAAACAAAAAAGTCGGATAACAGGTGAAAAAAAAAAATAAAACAAGTCAGTCAAAGAGTTCTCGGTAAGACTTGAAAAAAATTAAAGTTCAAACAAAGTCACAAAAAAACAAAGTCTTACCGAGATAACAATTTTTTCAACAAGTAATCCAACAAGTAATCCAATAAAGTAACAACGCAAATCAACACTTTTCGTAAGAATAATAGAGAATGTTGTCTCCCTTTATTTCCTGTAAAAATGCAGGAAGGCACAAGGCCTTAAGTTTTGTGGGGAAGGGGAAGGGTGCGGTCTTGCATTAACTATGTTTTTACTAAGGGGACCTAGCTAGCCACATTCGCCGACCCATTCAACAATACAATATATAGTCATTCATCCGTCGCCATGCGCGCTGCTGTCACCAAAATACCACATTTGCTCGATGAAGAAAGAACCTACTTAAAATCCCGAGAGTGATGCATGATTTTATTTACAAATTGTGGTTTTTACAAATGAATTCATATGATGGGGATGGGAGAAAAAACCCCGAAATATGTACAGCAACAAAGGAAAAAATCCCCCGTTTGGTTGCCCTCCCATCCCCCCGTCTATAAAATTGGAGGCCGACTGTTTTCCGGGGCGAAAAGAACCGAAAACAAGCCGGACCTACCCTAGGAGGGGCAGGGATCCTAATCTACAGGGGTCAAAGGAAATAAGGGGTCGGGCGCGGTATGGGTTGATTCAAGCAGGTAATATGATTTTTTATACATATGAATGTTCAAGATCTTCAGTAAAAAGCGGGCTGGGATATGGGTTAAGGTACAAAAATAATGGGGATGGGGAAGATCTTGAGAACTAATGACTAGGTGACGGGGACAATGACTGACAACATACTGCTAACTAGGTTACCAGGGAAAAAAGCTTTGCCTACTTACCGGGGGTGGGGTCCCGAAGGACCCGTACCGTAGACGCCATGAGCGGGCAGAGGAGGGAAGGATGACTCCAACGTTGCCCCCTTCCTTACGACCAGGCTCGCTGCATTCACCCACCTTCTGCTGAATGTTATGCGATCCAAGCGTTTTCTATCGCATCTGATTTTGACCCTAAGCGAATGCCTAAAGTACAAAACCAGATCACGATGAGAAAAGTTTGCATCGTCATACAATCCCTTCTTTCGCGTAGTCCAAATCACCATTCGAGCTACAGCCAGGATCGCGAGAAACACCACACGCTTCTCACCCTGAAACGGAGGAAGAACGTTGTCCACGACGTAACCAACGTCGAGCAGCACGAGCTGCTTGGGTTCGATGCGAGCCGTCCACTCCCCGACGTGATCCCAAAACGGGCGAACTCGCTCGCAGTAGTAGAAGGCGTGCTCAGCCGTTTCTTCTAAGCCACTGCTGCAGCGAGGGCAATCAGGCATGTCTGCCAGGCCCGCTTTGTAGTTCAAGCCGAAAAGGGGTAACGCATTCCGTGCAAGTCGCCAGGTGAGCGAGAACTCGGAGTTGTTCAAGAAGCTCGATCCTGGCGCCCAATTCCAGTGAGAGCGGATCTCCTCCGCCGTCCAGCCTCGCCGCTCGCTAAGAGGATCAGAAGCGGAACCCACCACTAATTCCCGATATAGCTCTTTCCGAGGCCGTGAAAGGTCACTGGACCCAAGAAGGTTACGAAGGGCCTTTCGGCACTCGCGGACAAACAGTGCTTCGCCCAAAGGCTTACGTCGACCTTCAGCCTTTGGGTCTGACTGGAGGCGAGGAAAAGTCCGACTCGCCTTTCGTCTCCACACTGCGTCCCCCGTCAAGGACCGGCCCAGGTATGCAAGTCTTTCAGCAAGCCAGTGGCTCTCCAGATCAGGCATACCCAGACCCCCGTTACGTGTACGTTGGATACAGACCTGCCTACGGACCATCGGCCTTGCACCTCCCCAGAGCAATCTGGAGAGGGATTGTTGCAGTGCCAACCGACGTGCCTTAGGCAGAGGAAGTACAGCCAATCGGTAAAGGATCAGAGGGAAGACGTACGTGGCGCACGCCTCCGCCCTGCCCTTTAAGGACAACCTCCTTGAAAGCCAGATTCCCACCTGAGCATTCACCTTGGTTTGTACTTCCAACCAATTTCGCTCCAGTTGGAGGTCGGGCCCGAACCACACCCCGAGGATGCGGACGGGTCCGTCACTCCAGCGGAAGGGCCCTGGAAGAGTATTGCTACCCCTCCAAGCACCAAGCCGCAAACCTTCGCTTTTGTCAAAATTGACCTTGGCTCCTGCGATCCGCTCGTACTCGACAACCGCCTCTTTCACAGCCTTTATATCCAGACGGCGGGACACAAAGACTGTGATGTCATCAGCGAACGCAGAAACCCTTGCAGCAAGGCTGCTAACAAAAGGTATACCGCGCAGGGACGGACTTGTCCTCTCATCCCTAAGCCTGCGCAGGAGGGGCTCCAACGCGAGGACATAGAGAAGAGGAGACAACGGGCAGCCCTGCCGGACCGAACGCTCGATCGCGAATACCTCCGAACGCCTTCCGTTCACCTGCACCACTGCCTGAGGGTTATGGTACATCATACTAATCCATCTGCGGAACTCCGGTTTGAATCCGGCAGTCTCCAAAACAGACGCCAAGAACCGATGGTCAACCCTATCGAAGGCCTTGGACTGATCTAAACTGATCAGCGCGGCTTCGGTGTCGTCTTCTATTCCCTCTAGGACCTCGCGAATCAAGTGCAGATTGTCCTGGATCGATCTTCCCTTCACAGCAAAGGTCTGTTCGGGGCCGATCAGATCACTGATGACACGCTGTAAACGATTCGCCAAGACCCGGGCCAAAATCTTTAACTCTGCGTTAAGCAGAGTTATGGGCCTGTAGTCATCTAAGCCCTCCCCAACATGCTGGCCACCTTTCTTCAGCAATGTGATCACGCCCTTGGTAACGCAACCAGGGATCACTCCCTGGGCGAACCAATGGTTGAACACATCCGTCAGAATAGGCACAAACATGTGCGACATCCTCAAGTACACTTCGTAGGGCAAACCATCTAGTCCCGGCGACTTGTTCAGGCCGACCTGCTTCAACGCATCACGGACTTCGCATTCAGTAACCAAACCCTCGCAGCTAGCCGCTTCAGCCACCCCAAGGCGGGGGAAGTCGGCAAGATAGCTACGAAACTCCCGGATCGGGAGATCAGGGCAGCGGGCAAAGCGATCCCGAAAGTGCGCCCGAAAGGCATCACGCATCTCACGACCCGATCGCAGCAGTCGCCCGTCCGCAGTCTTGACAGACGCGATGTACCGATCGGGGAACCTTCGCACTTCTTCTTCACGCGCAGTCGCGTTCGATTTCACAGCTTCGTTGAGAACTCTATTTAGCCTAGATCTAACTACGAATCCCTTGTAGCGCTCGCTACTCTCACGCTCAAGGTCCCTCCTAGCTGGCTCTACACCTAGGGAGTCCCCCCCAGCCACCGCCCGGGAAAGTCTATCTTCTATAGCCTTCGCCTCCTTGGCCTTATCTAGGCTGAGCTGTTGACCGTATTTGGTGGCGAAGTCTCTAATCCTATATTTCAGAGAAACCCACCACCTACTCCCGGTAACCGCCCCCACTAACGCCCGCTGAATTAGGGATTCTAGCCGGTCCCGGAAGTCCCGTATCTCCAGTAAGGAGGTATTGAACTTCCAGTAGCCGGCTAGACTAGGCCTATTGACTAACCGTAGACTGACCCTAACAAGCTTATGGTCAGTCCACGCTATCAGGTGGAACGTGGGACAACTAACGAAATCAGTGTCAGCTCGTCTAACTAACACTCTGTCCAAGTAGGAACCTACTTTGGCAGAGGGCGAGCTATCTAGCCACGTCCACATCTCCCGCCCTGGGTGATCAAGACGAAACCTGTCGACGAGACCGTGACGAGTCACGAAGCCGACAAGGCTGCTATCACACCTTCCCGCACGCCTAGCTCCCCGCCCGACCTTATCTATCTTGGGATCAAGGATCGCATTCCAATCACCCATTAAGACTAGCCGCTTCGTATCGTCCAGGAACGGCGCCAACCGACGAAAAAAGGAAACCCTCTCCGCAGCGATATTGGACGCATAAACCGCAACCAGACGAAACTTGAAACTTTTCACGGCAACATCGGCCACAACCAGCCGGCCCCCGTCACCTGCAAAAACAACGTCAACATCAGCATCAAGGCTGCGTCCAACTAGCAGAGAGACCCCAGCGCTGATGCGGCTGCCGTATGCTGAGAAAACGTTAAAGTCGCTTTCCAGCACCCGACAGTCGGCATCGCAAGTGAAGTGGGTCTCCTGCACTGCAGCAACATCTACTCCGAGGTTCTTGAGTTCACCAAGCAAGCGCGCACACTTGCTTGAATCCCTCAGTCCCCTCACATTCAAACTGGCAACGTTTAAAGCCATCAATCTCACTTACCTTACTCAGTGTCGACTACGGGCCGGAAATCCTTCGGGGTGAGGATGCCGACAGCCTGACGCAGAGAACCGGTACCGAGTTCAGTTGTCACCCGGTTGTCTCTGGTGATTCCGCCGACATCTATGGGGAACCGCAGCTTTAGGGACCTGTAAAGGGACGGGTGAACCAAAATTGGGACCCTGCCCGAACAAAAAGGAATACATTTTTTCAATGAGGAGTGCTCCAACTCCGCCAGCTTTATGCCCGTATCAGTCTGACAGACCGTACTCAAGAACTTCCATACGCCCTTGGTACGGTCGCCAGCTGACCGGACAAAAGTGGTCACCATGGCTGCACTCCTAAAATTCACAGGATTAGAAACATTCAGGTTTTGTATTTTTTCAAGGTTCAGCAGCGGCTTTAGTGCCTTTCGTAGCTGGAAGTCATTGACTGCTTCCAGCTCTACTGAGCACAAAGCCGCTGCCTGCTGTATTTGGGTGATTGTTAGTTCTTTTTCGCCCTCCTGCCGATTTGCTTTTTTTTTACTGGCAGGAGGGTCTTGTTTTCGTTTTGATGGGAACAGTTCTTGAGAGGATATGCTAGTGGGGCTGAGTGAGGGAAGAGATGGAGTTCTGGTTAAGTTTAGGGGCTGGGACCGGTCTGCTGATTGTGACCTTGGGAGTGGGATTTGGTAGGGTCTGTGGTATTTCTTTAGGCACTGTTCTTGTTGGGGTGAGAGGGTGAACATTTGATATGGTGGTTGTGTGGGTTGTAGGATTTGAGGGGGTGGAAAGGGTGGTGGAGGTAGAGGTGGAGGAGTTGATTGCTTTTGCGGTTGAGGGGAGGGACCTGCCTTGGGTTGTTCGGGGCATATTTTTTTTGCCGTCCCCTCCCCGCTGTCCCTTCTCCTCTTCAAATTAAAGTTGGTCTCCATCTCTTCCGGGGCGTTTGGTTTATTTTTCTTTTTTTGTTTTTTCGGTGATGTCTTTGTTGCTGCAGATGGTGCCGATGTTACTGGTGCGGGCGTTGCTGGAGTCTCTGTTGCTGGTGTGGCTGGTTTCGGAGTTATCGGTGGTTCTGATGTTGGTGTTGCTTCTGCTGCTACTACTGCTGCTGCTGCTGCTGTTTGGGCCCTTTTTTGAGGAGGGGATGAGGTTTTTTCCCCCTGCTTAGGGGATCCCCTCCTCTTTCTGGCCACCTCCGTCCAGCCCTCTTGATTGCTTGGTTTGAGCTGGACTGGGCCCGGGCCCTTGGCCTCCGCTTCTTTTCTGACTGTGTTGGTGATGGTGGCTGCTGCGTCCCCTGTTGTTGTCGTTGTTGTTGTTGTTGTTGACGTAGTTTTTTCTTTTTGGTTTTCAGGGCGCTGGGGGCAAAACTTGGCGATGTGGCCAATTTGCTTACACCCCCAGCACCTGGGGCGTCTTCCCTCCACCAACACAATCATCTGCCGATCCCCGCAGATTACTGTTTCAGGGATGGCTTTAAAACCATCCCTGGTCAGGCACAGCCGGAAGGCATAGTCCCCGTAGGCTGTCCCGGCCGGGGATCTGAGGAGGTTGAACTCCTCAACCTGGCCAAAGGCACTTAAGTATGCTGCAAGGACCTCCCCAGTAATAATGGCCGGGACATTGCAGATCGTCACGTGGAGCCTACGGGTGCCCTGATATTCCGGCTGTAGCCTAAAGTTCTTTGTAATTATGTCTCTTTCTGCTGCCTTCGCCGCTTGTTGCTCTGTGGGAAACAGGACATCCCATGTTGCGAAACTTTTTCTGCAGAAGTACTGGCATGGGATGCCTGACTTCCTTAGCAGCTCTTCGAAAGAATCCTTATTGAGCCCCACCAGCCTTTTTGTTTTAAGGTCGGAAACGACCAGCGAGAGGACTCTTGGTATTATTTTGTCGGCTATTTCCGGGATGGGCAAAATCTCGTTTCCGTTAAAGTACTTAGCGTACTTGCCCACCCGGTCCTTCTCATAGTCAGCCGGTCCCCTCTGCTGGCCTTTCCAGGCTGTGGGGCTTTTTTGAGCCGGCTGTATTGGGCTGTCTTGGCTATCTTTGGTTTCTTGGGATTCGGCGGGGATCGGCAACGAAGGCCAATTTGCCCCTATCAGGCTTTGTGTCTTTGTCGAAGGATTTGGAGTTGTTGCCCCCTCCATGGCTGCGAAAAAATAATAGCAGCCAGGAGGGTATGGTTAAACCTCCAACTGTAGCTTAGTATGGAGGGGGGGGCTCTACAGTTTCAACTGAAAGAATGTCAAAAAACAAGTGGAATGACACCACGCAAGTTATAAGACAGGTAGAACCCTTTACAATCAAAAAATAAATGGTAAGGCAACAAAATAAAATCCGACTAATAACAACAAACAAAAAAGTCGGATAACAAGTGTCGAAAACAAAACAAGTCAATCGACAAAACAAAGAGTTCTCGGTAAGACTTGAAAAAAATTAAAGTTCAAACAAAGTCACAAAAAAACAAAGTCTTACCGAGATAACAATTTTTCAACAAGTAATCCAACAAGTAATCCAATAAAGTAACAACGCAAATCAACACTTTTCGTAAGAATAATAGAGAATGTTGTCTCCCTTTATTTCCTGTAAAAATGCAGGAAGGCACAAGGCCTTAAGTTTTGTGGGGGAGGGGAAGGGTGCGGTCTTGCAATAACTATGTTTTAACTAGTGGGACCTAGCTAGCCACATTCGCCGACCCATTCAACAATACAATATATAGTCATTCATCCGTCGCCATGCGCGCTGCTGTCACCAAAATACCACATTTGCTCGATGAAGAAAGAACCTACTTAAAATCCCGAGAGTGATGCATGATTTTATTTACAAATTGTGGTTTTTACAAATGAATTCATATGATGGGGATGGGAGAAAAAACCCCGAAATATGTACAGCAACAAAGGAAAAAATCCCCCGTTTGGTTGCCCTCCCATCCCCCCGTCTATAAAATTGGAGGCCGACTGTTTTCCGGGGCGAAAAGAACCGAAAACAAGCCGGACCTACCCTAGGAGGGGCAGGGATCCTAATCTACAGGGGTCAAAGGAAATAAGGGGTCGGGCGCGGTATGGGTTGATTCAAGCAGGTAATATGATTTTTTATACATATGAATGTTCAAGATCTTCAGTAAAAAGCGGGCTGGGATATGGGTTAAGGTACAAAAATAATGGGGATGGGGAAGATCTTGAGAACTAATGACTAGGTGACGGGGACAATGACTGACAACATACTGCTAACTAGGTTACCAGGGAAAAAAGCTTTGCCTACTTACCGGGGGTGGGGTCCCGAAGGACCCGTACCGTAGACGCCATGAGCGGGCAGAGGAGGGAAGGATGACTCCAACGTTGCCCCCTTTCTTACGACCAGGCTCGCTGCATTCACCCACCTTCTGCTGAATGTTATGCGATCCAAGCGTTTTCTATCGCATCTGATTTTGACCCTAAGCGAATGCCTAAAGTACAAAACCAGATCACGATGAGAAAAGTTTGCATCGTCATACAATCCCTTCTTTCGCGTAGTCCAAATCACCATTCGAGCTACAGCCAGGATCGCGAGAAACACCACACGCTTCTCACCCTGAAACGGAGGAAGAACGTTGTCCACGACGTAACCAACGTCGAGCAGCACGAGCTGCTTGGGTTCGATGCGAGCCGTCCACTCCCCGACGTGATCCCAAAACGGGCGAACTCGCTCGCAGTAGTAGAAGGCGTGCTCAGCCGTTTCTTCTAAGCCACTGCTGCAGCGAGGGCAATCAGGCATGTCTGCCAGGCCCGCTTTGTAGTTCAAGCCGAAAAGGGGTAACGCATTCCGTGCAAGTCGCCAGGTGAGCGAGAACTCGGAGTTGTTCAAGAAGCTCGATCCTGGCGCCCAATTCCAGTGAGAGCGGATCTCCTCCGCCGTCCAGCCTCGCCGCTCGCTAAGAGGATCAGAAGCGGAACCCACCACTAATTCCCGATATAGCTCTTTCCGAGGCCGTGAAAGGTCACTGGACCCAAGAAGGTTACGAAGGGCCTTTCGGCACTCGCGGACAAACAGTGCTTCGCCCAAAGGCTTACGTCGACCTTCAGCCTTTGGGTCTGACTGGAGGCGAGGAAAAGTCCGACTCGCCTTTCGTCTCCACACTGCGTCCCCCGTCAAGGACCGGCCCAGGTATGCAAGTCTTTCAGCAAGCCAGTGGCTCTCCAGATCAGGCATACCCAGACCCCCGTTACGTGTACGTTGGATACAGACCTGCCTACGGACCATCGGCCTTGCACCTCCCCAGAGCAATCTGGAGAGGGATTGTTGCAGTGCCAACCGACGTGCCTTAGGCAGAGGAAGTACAGCCAATCGGTAAAGGATCAGAGGGAAGACGTACGTGGCGCACGCCTCCGCCCTGCCCTTTAAGGACAACCTCCTTGAAAGCCAGATTCCCACCTGAGCATTCACCTTGGTTTGTACTTCCAACCAATTTCGCTCCAGTTGGAGGTCGGGCCCGAACCACACCCCGAGGATGCGGACGGGTCCGTCACTCCAGCGGAAGGGCCCTGGAAGAGTATTGCTACCCCTCCAAGCACCAAGCCGCAAACCTTCGCTTTTGTCAAAATTGACCTTGGCTCCTGCGATCCGCTCGTACTCGACAACCGCCTCTTTCACAGCCTTTATATCCAGACGGCGGGACACAAAGACTGTGATGTCATCAGCGAACGCGGAAACCCTTGCAGCAAGGCTGCTAACAAAAGGTATACCGCGCAGGGACGGACTTGTCCTCTCATCCCTAAGCCTGCGCAGGAGGGGCTCCAACGCGAGGACATAGAGAAGAGGAGACAACGGGCAGCCCTGCCGGACCGAACGCTCGATCGCGAATACCCCCGAACGCCTTCCGTTCACCTGCACCACTGCCTGAGGGTTATGGTACATCATACTAATCCATCTGCGGAACTCCGGTTTGAATCCGGCAGTCTCCAAAACAGACGCCAAGAACCGATGGTCAACCCTATCGAAGGCCTTGGACTGATCTAAACTGATCAGCGCGGCTTCGGTGTCGTCTTCTATTCCCTCTAGGACCTCGCGAATCAAGTGCAGATTGTCCTGGATCGATCTTCCCTTCACAGCAAAGGTCTGTTCGGGGCCGATCAGATCACTGATGACACGCTGTAAACGATTCGCCAAGACCCGGGCCAAAATCTTTAACTCTGCGTTAAGCAGAGTTATGGGCCTGTAGTCATCTAAGCCCTCCCCAACATGCTGGCCACCTTTCTTCAGCAATGTGATCACGCCCTTGGTAACGCAACCAGGGATCACTCCCTGGGCGAACCAATGGTTGAACACATCCGTCAGAATAGGCACAAACATGTGCGACATCCTCAAGTACACTTCGTAGGGCAAACCATCTAGTCCCGGCGACTTGTTGAGGCCGACCTGCTTCAACGCATCACGGACTTCGCATTCAGTAACCAAACCCTCGCAGCTAGCCGCTTCAGCCACCCCAAGGCGGGGGAAGTCGGCAAGATAGCTACGAAACTCCCGGATCGGGAGATCAGGGCAGCGGGCAAAGCGATCCCGAAAGTGCGCCCGAAAGGCATCACGCATCTCACGACCCGATCGCAGCAGTCGCCCGTCCGCAGTCTTGACAGACGCGATGTACCGATCGGGGAACCTTCGCACTTCTTCTTCACGCGCAGTCGCGTTCGATTTCACAGCTTCGTTGAGAACTCTATTTAGCCTAGATCTAACTACGAATCCCTTGTAGCGCTCGCTACTCTCACGCTCAAGGTCCCTCCTAGCTAGCTCTACACCTAGGGAGTCCCCCCCAGCCACCGCCCGGGAAAGTCTATCTTCTATAGCCTTCGCCTCCTTGGCCTTATCTAGGCTGAGCTGTTGACCGTATTTGGTGGCGAAGTCTCTAATCCTATATTTCAGAGAAACCCACCACCTACTCCCGGTAACCGCCCCCACTAACGCCCGCTGAATTAGGGATTCCAGCCGGTCCCGGAAGTCCCGTATCTCCAGTAAGGAGGTATTGAACTTCCAGTAGCCGGCTAGACTAGGCCTATTGACTAACCGTAGACTGACCCTAACAAGCTTATGGTCAGTCCACGCTATCAGGTGGAACGTGGGACAACTAACGAAATCAGTGTCAGCTCGTCTAACTAACACTCTGTCCAAGTAGGAACCTACTTTGGCAGAGGGCGAGCTATCTAGCCACGTCCACATCTCCCGCCCTGGGTGATCAAGACGAAACCTGTCGACGAGACCGTGACGAGTCACGAAGCCGACAAGGCTGCTATCACACCTTCCCGCACGCCTAGCTCCCCGCCCGACCTTATCTATCTTGGGATCAAGGATCGCATTCCAATCACCCATTAAGACTAGCCGCTTCGTATCGTCCAGGAACGGCGCCAACCGACGAAAAAAGGAAATCCTCTCCGCAGCGATATTGGACGCATAAACCGCAACCAGACGAAACTTGAAACTTTTCACGGCAACATCGGCCACAACCAGCCGGCCCCCGTCACCTGCAAAAACAACGTCAACATCAGCATCAAGGCTGCGTCCAACTAGCAGAGAGACCCCAGCGCTGATGCGGCTGCCGTATGCTGAGAAAACGTTAAAGTCGCTTTCCAGCACCCGACAGTCGGCATCGCAAGTGAAGTGGGTCTCCTGCACTGCAGCAACATCCACTCCGAGGTTCTTGAGTTCACCAAGCAAGCGCGCACACTTGCTTGAATCCCTCAGTCCCCTCACATTCAAACTGGCAACGTTTAAAGCCATCAATCTCACTTACCTTACTCAGTGTCGACTACGGGCCGGAAATCCTTCGGGGTGAGGATGCCGACAGCCTGACGCAGAGAACCGGTACCGAGTTCAGTTGTCACCCGGTTGTCTCTGGTGATTCCGCCGACATCTATGGGGAACCGCAGCTTTAGGGACCTGTAAAGGGACGGGTGAACCAAAATTGGGACCCTGCCCGAACAAAAAGGAATACATTTTTTCAATGAGGAGTGCTCCAACTCCGCCAGCTTTATGCCCGTATCAGTCTGACAGACCGTACTCAAGAACTTCCATACGCCCTTGGTACGGTCGCCAGCTGACCGGACAAAAGTGGTCACCATGGCTGCACTCCTAAAATTGACAGGATTAGAAACATTCAGGTTTTGTATTTTTTCAAGGTTCAGTAGCGGCTTTAGTGCCTTTCGCAGCTGGAAGTCGCCAACTGCTTCCAGCTCTACTGAGCACAAAGCCGCTGCCTGCTGTATTTGGGTGATTGTTAGTTCTTTTTCGCCCTCCTGCCGATTTGCTTTTTTTTTACTGGCAGGAGGGTCTTGTTTTCTTTTTGACGGGAACAGTTCTTGAGAGGATATGCTAGTGGGGCTGAGTGAGGGAAGAGATGGAGTTCTGGTTAAGTTTAGGGGCTGGGACCGGTCTGCTGATTGTGACCTTGGGAGTGGGATTTGGTAGGGTCTGTGGTATTTCTTTAGGCACTGTTCTTGTTGGGGTGAGAGGGTGAACATTTGATATGGTGGTTGTGTGGGTTGTAGGATTTGAGGGGGTGGAAAGGGTGGTGGAGGTAGAGGTGGAGGAGTTGGTTGCTTTTGTGGTTGAGAGGAGGGACCTGCCTTGGGTTGTTCAGGGCATATTTTTTTTGCGGTCCCCTCCCCGCTGTCTCTTCTCCTCTTCAAATTAACGTTGGTCTCCATCTCTTCCGGGGCGTTTGGTTTATTTTTCTTTTTTTGTTTTTTCGGAGATGTCTTTGTTGCTGCAGATGGTGCCGATGTTACTGGTGCGGGCGTTGCTGGAGTCTCTGTTGCTGGTGTGGCTGGTTTCGGAGTTGTCGGTGGTTCTGATGTTGGTGTTGCTTCTGCTGCTACTACTGCTGCTGCTGCTGCTGCTGTTTGGGCCTTTTTTTGAGGAGGGGATGAGGTTTTTTCCCCCTGCTTAGGGGATCCCCTCCTCTTTCTGGCCACCTCCGTCCAGCCCACTTGATTGCTTGGTTTGAGCTGGGCTGGACTCGGGCCCTTGGCCTCCGCTTCTTTTCTGACTGTGTTGGTGATGGTGGCTGTTGCGTCCCCTGTTGTTGTCGTTGTTGCTGTTGTTGTTGACGTAGTTTTTTCTTTTTGGTTTTCAGGGCGCTGGGGGCAAAACTTGGCGATGTGGCCAATTTGCTTACACCCCCAGCACCTGGGGCGTCTTCCCTCCACCAACACAATCATCTGCCGATCCCCGCTGATCAGCATTTCAGGGATGGCTTTAAAACCATCCCTGGTCAGGCACAGCCGGAAGGCATAGTCCCCGTAGGCTGTCCCGGCCGGGGATCTGAGGAGGTTGAACTCCTCAACCTGGCCAAAGGCACTTAAGTATGCTGCCAGGACCTCCCCAGTAATAATGGCCGGGACATTGCAGATCGTCACGCGGAGCCTACGGGTGCCCTGATATTCCGGCTGTAGCCTAAAGTTCTTCGTAATTATGTCTCTTTCAGCTGCTTTCGCCGCTTGTTGTTCTGTGGGAAACAGGACATCCCATGTTGCGAAACTTTTTCTGCAGAAGTACTGGCATGGGATGCCTGACTTCCTCAGCAGCTCTTCGAAAGAATCCTTATTGAGCCCCACCAGCCTTTTTGTTTTAAGGTCGGAAACGACCAGCGAGAGGACTCTTGGTATTATTTTGTCGGCTATTTCCGGGATGGGCAAAATCTCGTTTCCGTTAAAGTACTTGGCGTACTTGCCCACCCGGTCCTTCTCATAGTCAGCCGGTCCCCTCTGCTGGCCTTTCCAGGCTGTGGGGCTTTTTTGAGCCGGCTGTATTGGGCTGTCTTGGCTATCTTTTGTTTCTTGGGATTCGGCGGGGATCGGCAACGAAGGCCAATTTGCCCCTATCAGGCTTTGTGTCTTTGTTGACTTATTTGGGGTTGTTGCCCCCTCCATGGCTGCGAAAAAAATAATAGCAGCCAGGAGGGTATGATTAAACCTCCAACTGTAGCTTAGTATGGAGGGGGGGCTCTACAGTTTCAACTGAAAGAATGTCAAAAATAAAACAAGTGGAATGACACCACGCAAGTTAAAAGACAGGTAGAACCCCTGACAATCAAAAAATAAATGGTAAGGCAACAAAATAAAATCCGACTTATAACAATCAAACAAAAAAGTCGGATAACAAGTGAAAAAAAAATAAAACAAGTCAGTCGTCAAAACAAAGAGTTCTCGGTAAGACTTGAAAAAAAATTAAAGTTCAAACAAAGTCACAAAAAAACAAAGTCTTACCGAGATAACAATTTTTTCAACAAGTAATCCAACAAGTAATCCAATAAAGTAACAACGCAAATCAACACTTTTCGTAAGAATAATAGAGAAGTTGTCTCCCTTTATTTCCTGTAAAAATGCAGGAAGGCACAAGGCCTTAAGTTTTGTGGGGAAGGGGAAGGGTGCGGTCTTGCAATAACTATGTTTTAACTAGTGGGACCTAGCTAGCCACATTCGCCGACCCATTCAACAATACAATATATAGTCATTCATCCGTCGCCATGCGCGCTGCTGTCACCAAAATACCACATTTGCTCGATGAAGAAAGAACCTACTTAAAATCCCGAGAGTGATGCATGATTTTATTTACAAATTGTGGTTTTTACAAATGAATTCATATGATGGGGATGGGAGAAAAAACCCCGAAATATGTACAGCAACAAAGGAAAAAATCCCCCGTTTGGTTGCCCTCCCATCCCCCCGTCTATAAAATTGGAGGCCGACTGTTTTCCGGGGCGAAAAGAACCGAAAACAAGCCGGACCTACCCTAGGTGGGGCAGGGATCCTAATCTACAGGGGTCAAAGGAAATAAGGGGTCGGGTTCGGTAAGGGTTGATTCATGCAGGTAATGTGATTTTTTATACATATGAATGTTCAAGATCTTCAGTAAAAGCGGGCTGGGATATGGGTTAAGGTACAAAAATAATGGGGATGGGGAAGATCTTGAGAACTAATGACTAGGTGACGGGGACAATGACTGACAACATACTGCTAACTAGGTTACCAGGGAAAAAAAAACTTTGCCTACTTACCGGGGGTGGGGTCCCGAAGGACCCGTACCGTAGACGCCATGAGTGGGCAGAGGAGGGAAGGATGACTCCAACGTTGCCCCCTTTCTTACGACCAGGCTCGCTGCATTCACCCACCTTCTGCTGAATGTTATGCGATCCAAGCGTTTTCTATCGCATCTGATTTTGACCCTAAGCGAATGCCTAAAGTACAAAACCAGATCACGATGAGAAAAGTTTGCATCGTCATACAATCCCTTCTTTCGCGTAGTCCAAATCACCATTCGAGCTACAGCCAGGATCGCGAGAAACACCACACGCTTCTCACCCTGAAACGGAGGAAGAACGTTGTCCACGACGTAACCAACGTCGAGCAGCACGAGCTGCTTGGGTTCGATGCGAGCCGTCCACTCCCCGACGTGATCCCAAAACGGGCGAACTCGCTCGCAGTAGTAGAAGGCGTGCTCAGCCGTTTCTTCTAAGCCACTGCTGCAGCGAGGGCAATCAGGCATGTCTGCCAGGCCCGCTTTGTAGTTCAAGCCGAAAAGGGGTAACGCATTCCGTGCAAGTCGCCAGGTGAGCGAGAACTCGGAGTTGTTCAAGAAGCTCGATCCTGGCGCCCAATTCCAGTGAGAGCGGATCTCCTCCGCCGTCCAGCCTCGCCGCTCGCTAAGAGGATCAGAAGCGGAACCCACCACTAATTCCCGATATAGCTCTTTCCGAGGCCGTGAAAGGTCACTGGACCCAAGAAGGTTACGAAGGGCCTTTCGGCACTCGCGGACAAACAGTGCTTCGCCCAAAGGCTTACGTCGACCTTCAGCCTTTGGGTCTGACTGGAGGCGAGGAAAAGTCCGACTCGCCTTTCGTCTCCACACTGCGTCCCCCGTCAAGGACCGGCCCAGGTATGCAAGTCTTTCAGCAAGCCAGTGGCTCTCCAGATCAGGCATACCCAGACCCCCGTTACGTGTACGTTGGATACAGACCTGCCTACGGACCATCGGCCTTGCACCTCCCCAGAGCAATCTGGAGAGGGATTGTTGCAGTGCCAACCGACGTGCCTTAGGCAGAGGAAGTACAGCCAATCGGTAAAGGATCAGAGGGAAGACGTACGTGGCGCACGCCTCCGCCCTGCCCTTTAAGGACAACCTCCTTGAAAGCCAGATTCCCACCTGAGCATTCACCTTGGTTTGTACTTCCAACCAATTTCGCTCCAGTTGGAGGTCGGGCCCGAACCACACCCCGAGGATGCGGACGGGTCCGTCACTCCAGCGGAAGGGCCCTGGAAGAGTATTGCTACCCCTCCAAGCACCAAGCCGCAAACCTTCGCTTTTGTCAAAATTGACCTTGGCTCCTGCGATCCGCTCGTACTCGACAACCGCCTCTTTCACAGCCTTTATATCCAGACGGCGGGACACAAAGACTGTGATGTCATCAGCGAACGCGGAAACCCTTGCAGCAAGGCTGCTAACAAAAGGTATACCGCGCAGGGACGGACTTGTCCTCTCATCCCTAAGCCTGCGCAGGAGGGGCTCCAACGCGAGGACATAGAGAAGAGGAGACAACGGGCAGCCCTGCCGGACCGAACGCTCGATCGCGAATACCTCCGAACGCCTTCCGTTCACCTGCACCACTGCCTGAGGGTTATGGTACATCATACTAATCCATCTGCGGAACTCCGGTTTGAATCCGGCAGTCTCCAAAACAGACGCCAAGAACCGATGGTCAACCCTATCGAAGGCCTTGGACTGATCTAAACTGATCAGCGCGGCTTCGGTGTCGTCTTCTATTCCCTCTAGGACCTCGCGAATCAAGTGCAGATTGTCCTGGATCGATCTTCCCTTCACAGCAAAGGTCTGTTCGGGGCCGATCAGATCACTGATGACACGCTGTAAACGATTCGCCAAGACCCGGGCCAAAATCTTTAACTCTGCGTTAAGCAGAGTTATGGGCCTGTAGTCATCTAAGCCCTCCCCAACATGCTGGCCACCTTTCTTCAGCAATGTGATCACGCCCTTGGTAACGCAACCAGGGATCACTCCCTGGGCGAACCAATGGTTGAACACATCCGTCAGAATAGGCACAAACATGTGCGACATCCTCAAGTACACTTCGTAGGGCAAACCATCTAGTCCCGGCGACTTGTTCAGGCCGACCTGCTTCAACGCATCACGGACTTCGCATTCAGTAACCAAACCCTCGCAGCTAGCCGCTTCAGCCACCCCAAGGCGGGGGAAGTCGGCAAGATAGCTACGAAACTCCCGGATCGGGAGATCAGGGCAGCGGGCAAAGCGATCCCGAAAGTGCGCCCGAAAGGCATCACGCATCTCACGACCCGATCGCAGCAGTCGCCCGTCCGCAGTCTTGACAGACGCGATGTACCGATCGGGGAACCTTCGCACTTCTTCTTCACGCGCAGTCGCGTTCGATTTCACAGCTTCGTTGAGAACTCTATTTAGCCTAGATCTAACTACGAATCCCTTGTAGCGCTCGCTACTCTCACGCTCAAGGTCCCTCCTAGCTAGCTCTACACCTAGGGAGTCCCCCCCAGCCACCGCCCGGGAAAGTCTATCTTCTATAGCCTTCGCCTCCTTGGCCTTATCTAGGCTGAGCTGTTGACCGTATTTGGTGGCGAAGTCTCTAATCCTATATTTCAGAGAAACCCACCACCTACTCCCGGTAACCGCCCCCACTAACGCCCGCTGAATTAGGGATTCTAGCCGGTCCCGGAAGTCCCGTATCTCCAGTAAGGAGGTATTGAACTTCCAGTAGCCGGCTAGACTAGGCCTATTGACTAACCGTAGACTGACCCTAACAAGCTTATGGTCAGTCCACGCTATCAGGTGGAACGTGGGACAACTAACGAAATCAGTGTCAGCTCGTCTAACTAACATTCTGTCCAAGTAGGAACCCACTTTGGCAGAGGGCGAGCTATCTAGCCACGTCCACATCTCCCGCCCTGGGTGATCAAGACGAAACCTGTCGACGAGACCGTGACGAGTCACGAAGCCGACAAGGCTGCTATCACACCTTCCCGCACGCCTAGCTCCCCGCCCGACCTTATCTATCTTGGGATCAAGGATCGCATTCCAATCACCCATTAAGACTAGCCGCTTCGTATCGTCCAGGAACGGCGCCAACCGACGAAAAAAGGAAATCCTCTCCGCAGCGATATTGGACGCATAAACCGCAACCAGACGAAACTTGAAACTTTTCACGGCAACATCGGCCACAACCAGCCGGCCCCCGTCACCTGCAAAAACAACGTCAACATCAGCATCAAGGCTGCGTCCAACTAGCAGAGAGACCCCAGCGCTGATGCGGCTGCCGTATGCTGAGAAAACGTTAAAGTCGCTTTCCAGCACCCGACAGTCGGCATCGCAAGTGAAGTGGGTCTCCTGCACTGCAGCAACATCCACTCCGAGGTTCTTGAGTTCACCAAGCAAGCGCGCACACTTGCTTGAATCCCTCAGTCCCCTCACATTCAAACTGGCAACGTTTAAAGCCATCAATCTCACTTACCTTACTCAGTGTCGACTACGGGCCGGAAATCCTTCGGGGTGAGGATGCCGACAGCCTGACGCAGAGAACCGGTACCGAGTTCAGTTGTCACCCGGTTGTCTCTGGTGATTCCGCCGACATCTATGGGGAACCGCAGCTTTAGGGACCTGTAAAGGGACGGGTGAACCAAAATTGGGACCCTGCCCGAACAAAAAGGAATACATTTTTTCAATGAGGAGTGCTCCAACTCCGCCAGCTTTATGCCCGTATCAGTCTGACAGACCGTACTCAAGAACTTCCATACGCCCTTGGTACGGTCGCCAGCTGACCGGACAAAAGTGGTCACCATGGCTGCACTCCTAAAATTCACAGGATTAGAAACATTCAGGTTTTGTATTTTTCAAGGCTCAGCAGCGGCTTTAGTGCCTTTCGCAGCTGGAAGTCGCCAACTGCTTCCAGCTCTACTGAGCACAAAGCCGCTGCCTGCTGTATTTGGGTGATTGTAAGTTCTTTTTCGCCCTCCTGCCGATTTGCTTTTTTTTTACTGGCAGGAGGGTCTTGTTTTCGTTTTGATGGGAACAGTTCTTGAGAGGATATGCTAGTGGGGCTGAGTGAGGGAAGAGATGGAGTTCTGGTTAAGTTTAGGGGCTGGGACCGGTCTGCTGATTGGGACCTTGGGAGTGGGATTTGGTAGGGTCTGTGGTATTTCTTTAGGCACTGTTCTTGTTGGGGTGAGAGGGTGAACATTTGATATGGTGGTTGTGTGGGTTGTAGGATTTGAGGGGGTGGAAAGGGTGGTGGAGGTAAAGGTGGAGGAGTTGATTGCTTTTGCGGTTGAGAGGAGGGACCTGCCTTGGGTTGTTCAGGGCATATTTTTTTTGCGGTCCCCTCCCCGCTGTCCCTTCTCCTCTTCAAATTATAGTTGGTCTCCATCTCTTCCGGGGCGTTTGGTTTATTTTTCTTTTTATGTTTTTTCGGTGATGTCTTTGTTGCTGCAGATGGTGTCGATGTTACTGGTGCGGGCGTTGCTGGAGTCTCTGTTGCTGGTGTGGCTGGTTTCGGAGTTATCGGTGGTTCTGATGTTGGTGTTGCTTCTGCTGCTACTACTGCTGCTGCTGTTTGGGCCTTTTTTTGAGGAGGGGATGAGGTTTTTTCCCCCTGCTTAGGGGATCCCCTCCTCTTTCTGGCCACCTCCGTCCAGCCCTCTTGATTGCTTGGTTTGAGCTGGGCTGGACTCGGGCCCTTGGCCTCCGCTTCTTTTCTGACTGTGTTGGTGATGGTGGCTGCTGCGTCCCCTGTTGTTGTCGTTGTTGTCGTTGTTGTTGACGTAGTTTTTTCTTTTTGGTTTTCAGGGCGCTGGGGGCAAAACTTGGCGATGTGGCCAATTTGCTTACACCCCCAGCACCTGGGGCGTCTTCCCTCCACCAACACAATCATCTGCCGATCCCCGCTGATCAGCATTTCAGGGATGGCTTTAAAACCATCCCTGGTCAGGCACAGCCGGAAGGCATAGTCCCCGTAGGCTGTCCCGGCCGGGGATCTGAGGAGGTTGAACTCCTCAACCTGGCCAAAGGCACTTAAGTATGCTGCCAGGACCTCCCCAGTAATAATGGCCGGGACATTGCAGATCGTCACGCGGAGCCTACGGGTGCCCTGATATTCCGGCTGTAGCCTAAAGTTCTTCGTAATTATATCTCTTTCTGCTGCTTTCGCCGCTTGTTGTTCTGTGGGAAACAGGACATCCCATGTTGCGAAACTTTTTCTGCAGAAGTACTGGCATGGGATGCCTGACTTCCTTAGCAGCTCTTCGAAAGAATCCTTATTGAGCCCCACCAGCCTTTTTGTTTTAAGGTCGGAAACGACCAGCGAGAGGACTCTTGGTATTATTTTGTCGGCTATTTCCGGGATGGGCAAAATCTCGTTTCCGTTAAAGTACTTGGCGTACTTGCCCACCCGGTCCTTCTCATAGTCAGCCGGTCCCCTCTGCTGGCCTTTCCAGGCTGTGGGGCTTTTTTGAGCCGGCTGTATTGGGCTGTCTTGGCTATCTTTTGTTTCTTGGGATTCGGCGGGGATCGGCAACGAAGGCCAATTTGCCCCTATCAGGCTTTGTGTCTTTGTTGACTTATTTGGAGTTGTTGCCCCCTCCATGGCTGCGAAAAAATAATAGCAGCCAGGAGGGTATGGTTAAACCTCCAACTGTAGCTTAGTATGGAGGGGGGGCTCTACAGTTTCAACTGAAAGAATGTCAAAAAACAAGTGGAATGACACCACGCAAGTTAAAAGACAGGTAGAACCCCTGACAATCAAAAAAATAAATGGTAAGGCAACAAAATAAAATCCGACCAATAACAACAAACAAAAAAGTCGGATAACAGGTGAAAAAAAAAATAAAACAAGTCAGTCAAAGAGTTCTCGGTAAGACTTGAAAAAAAATTAAAGTTCAAACAAAGTCACAAAAAAAAAAAAAACAAAGTCTTACCGAGATAACAATTTTTTCAACAAGTAATCCAACAAGTAATCCAATAAAGTAACAACGCAGATCAACACTTTTCGTAAGAATAATAGAGAAGTGGTCTCCCTTTATTTCCTGTAAAAATGCAGGAAGGCACAAGGCCTTAAGTTTTGTGGGGAAGGGGAAGGGTGCGGTCTTGCATTAACTATGTTTTTACTAAGGGGACCTAGCTAGCCACATTCGCCGACCCATTCAACAATACAATATATAGTCATTCATCCGTCGCCATGCGCGCTGCTGTCACCAAAATACCACATTTGCTCGATGAAGAAAGAACCTACTTAAACTCCCGAGAGTGATGCATGATTTTATTTACAAATTGTGGTTTTTACAAATGAATTCATATGATGGGGATGGGAGAAAAAACCCCGAAATATGTACAGCAACAAAGGAAAAAATCCCCCGTTTGGTTGCCCTCCCATCCCCCCGTCTATAAAATTGGAGGCCGACTGTTTTCCGGGGCGAAAAGAACCGAAAACAAGCCGGACCTACCCTAGGAGGGGCAGGGATCCTAATCTACAGGGGTCAAAGGAAATAAGGGGTCGGGCGCGGTATGGGTTGATTCAAGCAGGTAATATGATTTTTTATACATATGAATGTTCAAGATCTTCAGTAAAAAGCGGGCTGGGATATGGGTTAAGGTACAAAAATAATGGGGATGGGGAAGATCTTGAGAACTAATGACTAGGTGACGGGGACAATGACTGACAACATACTGCTAACTAGGTTACCAGGGAAAAAAGCTTTGCCTACTTACCGGGGGTGGGGTCCCGAAGGACCCGTACCGTAGACGCCATGAGCGGGCAGAGGAGGGAAGGATGACTCCAACGTTGCCCCCTTTCTTACGACCAGGCTCGCTGCATTCACCCACCTTCTGCTGAATGTTATGCGATCCAAGCGTTTTCTATCGCATCTGATTTTGACCCTAAGCGAATGCCTAAAGTACAAAACCAGATCACGATGAGAAAAGTTTGCATCGTCATACAATCCCTTCTTTCGCGTAGTCCAAATCACCATTCGAGCTACAGCCAGGATCGCGAGAAACACCACACGCTTCTCACCCTGAAACGGAGGAAGAACGTTGTCCACGACGTAACCAACGTCGAGCAGCACGAGCTGCTTGGGTTCGATGCGAGCCGTCCACTCCCCGACGTGATCCCAAAACGGGCGAACTCGCTCGCAGTAGTAGAAGGCGTGCTCAGCCGTTTCTTCTAAGCCACTGCTGCAGCGAGGGCAATCAGGCATGTCTGCCAGGCCCGCTTTGTAGTTCAAGCCGAAAAGGGGTAACGCATTCCGTGCAAGTCGCCAGGTGAGCGAGAACTCGGAGTTGTTCAAGAAGCTCGATCCTGGCGCCCAATTCCACTGAGAGCGGATCTCCTCCGCCGTCCAGCCTCGCCGCTCGCTAAGAGGATCAGAAGCGGAACCCACCACTAATTCCCGATATAGCTCTTTCCGAGGCCGTGAAAGGTCACTGGACCCAAGAAGGTTACGAAGGGCCTTTCGGCACTCGCGGACAAACAGTGCTTCGCCCAAAGGCTTACGTCGACCTTCAGCCTTTGGGTCTGACTGGAGGCGAGGAAAAGTCCGACTCGCCTTTCGTCTCCACACTGCGTCCCCCGTCAAGGACCGGCCCAGGTATGCAAGTCTTTCAGCAAGCCAGTGGCTCTCCAGATCAGGCATACCCAGACCCCCGTTACGTGTACGTTGGATACAGACCTGCCTACGGACCATCGGCCTTGCACCTCCCCAGAGCAATCTGGAGAGGGATTGTTGCAGTGCCAACCGACGTGCCTTAGGCAGAGGAAGTACAGCCAATCGGTAAAGGATCAGAGGGAAGACGTACGTGGCGCACGCCTCCGCCCTGCCCTTTAAGGACAACCTCCTTGAAAGCCAGATTCCCACCTGAGCATTCACCTTGGTTTGTACTTCCAACCAATTTCGCTCCAGTTGGAGGTCGGGCCCGAACCACACCCCGAGGATGCGGACGGGTCCGTCACTCCAGCGGAAGGGCCCTGGAAGAGTATTGCTACCCCTCCAAGCACCAAGCCGCAAACCTTCGCTTTTGTCAAAATTGACCTTGGCTCCTGCGATCCGCTCGTACTCGACAACCGCCTCTTTCACAGCCTTTATATCCAGACGGCGGGACACAAAGACTGTGATGTCATCAGCGAACGCGGAAACCCTTGCAGCAAGGCTGCTAACAAAAGGTATACCGCGCAGGGACGGACTTGTCCCCTCATCCCTAAGCCTGCGCAGGAGGGGCTCCAACGCGAGGACATAGAGAAGAGGAGACAACGGGCAGCCCTGCCGGACCGAACGCTCGATCGCGAATACCTCCGAACGCCTTCCGTTCACCTGCACCACTGCCTGAGGGTTATGGTACATCATACTAATCCATCTGCGGAACTCCGGTTTGAATCCGGCAGTCTCCAAAACAGACGCCAAGAACCGATGGTCAACCCTATCGAAGGCCTTGGACTGATCTAAACTGATCAGCGCGGCTTCGGTGTCGTCTTCTATTCCCTCTAGGACCTCGCGAATCAAGTGCAGATTGTCCTGGATCGATCTTCCCTTCACAGCAAAGGTCTGTTCGGGGCCGATCAGATCACTGATGACACGCTGTAAACGATTCGCCAAGACCCGGGCCAAAATCTTTAACTCTGCGTTAAGCAGAGTTATGGGCCTGTAGTCATCTAAGCCCTCCCCAACATGCTGGCCACCTTTCTTCAGCAATGTGATCACGCCCTTGGTAACGCAACCAGGGATCACTCCCTGGGCGAACCAATGGTTGAACACATCCGTCAGAATAGGCACAAACATGTGCGACATCCTCAAGTACACTTCGTAGGGCAAACCATCTAGTCCCGGCGACTTGTTCAGGCCGACCTGCTTCAACGCATCACGGACTTCGCATTCAGTAACCAAACCCTCGCAGCTAGCCGCTTCAGCCACCCCAAGGCGGGGGAAGTCGGCAAGATAGCTACGAAACTCCCGGATCGGGAGATCAGGGCAGCGGGCAAAGCGATCCCGAAAGTGCGCCCGAAAGGCATCACGCATCTCACGACCCGATCGCAGCAGTCGCCCGTCCGCAGTCTTGACAGACGCGATGTACCGATCGGGGAACCTTCGCACTTCTTCTTCACGCGCAGTCGCGTTCGATTTCACAGCTTCGTTGAGAACTCTATTTAGCCTAGATCTAACTACGAATCCCTTGTAGCGCTCGCTACTCTCACGCTCAAGGTCCCTCCTAGCTAGCTCTACACCTAGGGAGTCCCCCCCAGCCACCGCCCGGGAAAGTCTATCTTCTATAGCCTTCGCCTCCTTGGCCTTATCTAGGCTGAGCTGTTGACCGTATTTGGTGGCGAAGTCTCTAATCCTATATTTCAGAGAAACCCACCACCTACTCCCGGTAACCGCCCCCACTAACGCCCGCTGAATTAGGGATTCCAGCCGGTCCCGGAAGTCCCGTATCTCCAGTAAGGAGGTATTGAACTTCCAGTAGCCGGCTAGACTAGGCCTATTGACTAACCGTAGACTGACCCTAACAAGCTTATGGTCAGTCCACGCTATCAGGTGGAACGTGGGACAACTAACGAAATCAGTGTCAGCTCGTCTAACTAACACTCTGTCCAAGTAGGAACCTACTTTGGCAGAGGGCGAGCTATCTAGCCACGTCCACATCTCCCGCCCTGGGTGATCAAGACGAAACCTGTCGACGAGACCGTGACGAGTCACGAAGCCGACAAGGCTGCTATCACACCTTCCCGCACGCCTAGCTCCCCGCCCGACCTTATCTATCTTGGGATCAAGGATCGCATTCCAATCACCCATTAAGACTAGCCGCTTCGTATCGTCCAGGAACGGCGCCAACCGACGAAAAAAGGAAATCCTCTCCGCAGCGATATTGGACGCATAAACCGCAACCAGACGAAACTTGAAACTTTTCACGGCAACATCGGCCACAACCAGCCGGCCCCCGTCACCTGCAAAAACAACGTCAACATCAGCATCAAGGCTGCGTCCAACTAGCAGAGAGACCCCAGCGCTGATGCGGCTGCCGTATGCTGAGAAAACGTTAAAGTCGCTTTCCAGCACCCGACAGTCGGCATCGCAAGTGAAGTGGGTCTCCTGCACTGCAGCAACATCCACTCCGAGGTTCTTGAGTTCACCAAGCAAGCGCGCACACTTGCTTGAATCCCTCAGTCCCCTCACATTCAAACTGGCAACGTTTAAAGCCATCAATCTCACTTACCTTACTCAGTGTCGACTACGGGCCGGAAATCCTTCGGGGTGAGGATGCCGACAGCCTGACGCAGAGAACCGGTACCGAGTTCAGTTGTCACCCGGTTGTCTCTGGTGATTCCGCCGACATCTATGGGGAACCGCAGCTTTAGGGACCTGTAAAGGGACGGGTGAACCAAAATTGGGACCCTGCCCGAACAAAAAGGAATACATTTTTTCAATGAGGAGTGCTCCAACTCCGCCAGCTTTATGCCCGTATCAGTCTGACAGACCGTACTCAAGAACTTCCATACGCCCTTGGTACGGTCGCCAGCTGACCGGACAAAAGTGGTCACCATGGCTGCACTCCTAAAATTGACAGGATTAGAAACATTCAGGTTTTGTATTTTTTCAAGGTTCAGCAGCGGCTTTAGTGCCTTTCGCAGCTGGAAGTCATTGACTGCTTCCAGCTCTACTGAGCACAAAGCCGCTGCCTGCTGTATTTGGGTGATTGTTAGTTCTTTTTCGCCCTCCTGCCGATTTGCTTTTTTTTTACTGGCAGGAGGGTCTTGTTTTCGTTTTGATGGGAACAGTTCTTGAGAGGATATGCTAGTGGGGCTGAGTGAGGGAAGAGATGGAGTTCTGGTTAAGTTTAGGGGCTGGGACCGGTCTGCTGATTGCGACCTTGGGAGTGGGATTTGGTAGGGTCTGTGGTATTTCTTTAGGCACTGTTCTTGTTGGGGTGAGAGGGTGAACATTTGATATGGTGGTTGTGTGGGTTGTAGGATTTGAGGGGGTGGAAAGGGTGGTGGAGGTAAAGGTGGAGGAGTTGATTGCTTTTGCGGTTGAGAGGAGGGACCTGCCTTGGGTTGTTCAGGGCATATTTTTTTGCGGTCCCCTCCCCGCTGTCCCTTCTCCTCTTTAAATTAAAGTTGGTCTCCATCTCTTCCGGGGTGTTTGGTTTATTTTTCTTTTTTTGTTTTTTCGGTGATGTCTTTGTTGCTGCAGATGGTACCGATGTTACTGGTGTGGGCGTTGCTGGAGTCTCTGTTGCTGGTGTGGCTGGTTTCGGAGTTATCGGTGGTTCTGATGTTGGTGTTGCTTCTGCTGCTACTACTGCTGCTGCTGTTGCTGTTTGGGCCTTTTTTTGAGGAGGGGATGAGGTTTTTTCCCCCTGCTTAGGGGATCCCCTCCTCTTTCTGGCCACCTCCGTCCAGCCCTCTTGATTGCTTGGTTTGAGCTGGGCTGGACCCGGGCCCTTGGCCTCCGCTTCTTTTCTGACTGTGTTGGTGATGGTGGCTGCTGCGTCCCTTGTTGTTGTCGTTGTTGTTGTTGTTGTTGTTGACGTAGTTTTTTCTTTTTGGTTTTCAGGGCGCTGGGGGCAAAACTTGGCGATGTGGCCAATTTGCTTACACCCCCAGCACCTGGGGCGTCTTCCCTCCACCAACACAATCATCTGCCGATCCCCGCAGATTACTGTTTCAGGGATGGCTTTAAAACCATCCCTGGTCAGGCACAGCCGGAAGGCATAGTCCCCGTAGGCTGTCCCGGCCGGGGATCTGAGGAGGTTGAACTCCTCAACCTGGCCAAAGGCACTTAAGTATGCTGCCAGGACCTCCCCAGTAATAATGGCCGGGACATTGCAGATCGTCACGCGGAGCCTACGGGTGCCCTGATATTCCGGCTGTAGCCTAAAGTTCTTCGTAATTATATCTCTTTCCGCTGCTTTCGCCGCTTGTTGTTCTGTGGGAAACAGGACATCCCATGTTGCGAAACTTTTTCTGCAGAAGTACTGGCATGGGATGCCTGACTTCCTTAGCAGCTCTTCGAAAGAATCCTTATTGAGCCCCACCAGCCTTTTTGTTTTAAGGTCGGAAACGACCAGCGAGAGGACTCTTGGTATTATTTTGTCGGCTATTTCCGGGATGGGCAAAATCTCGTTTCCGTTAAAGTACTTGGCGTACTTGCCCACCCGGTCCTTCTCATAGTCAGCCGGTCCCCTCTGCTGGCCTTTCCAGGCTGTGGGGCTTTTTTGAGCCGGCTGTATTGGGCTGTCTTGGCTATCTTTTGTTTCTTGGGATTCGGCGGGGATCGGCAACGAAGGCCAATTTGCCCCTATCAGGCTTTGTGTCTTTGTTGACTTATTTGGAGTTGTTGCCCCCTCCATGGCTGCGAAAAAATAATAGCAGCCAGGAGGGTATGGTTAAACCTCCAACTGTAGCTTAGTATGGAGGGGGGGCTCTACAGTTTCAACTGAAAGAATGTCAAAAAACAAGTGGAATGACACCACGCAAGTTAAAAGACAGGTAGAACCCCTGACAATCAAAAAAATAAATGGTAAGGCAACAAAATAAAATCCGACCAATAACAACAAACAAAAAAGTCGGATAACAGGTGAAAAAAAAAATAAAACAAGTCAGTCAAAGAGTTCTCGGTAAGACTTGAAAAAAAATTAAAGTTCAAACAAAGTCACAAAAAAAAAAAAAACAAAGTCTTACCGAGATAACAATTTTTTCAACAAGTAATCCAACAAGTAATCCAATAAAGTAACAACGCAGATCAACACTTTTCGTAAGAATAATAGAGAAGTGGTCTCCCTTTATTTCCTGTAAAAATGCAGGAAGGCACAAGGCCTTAAGTTTTGTGGGGAAGGGGAAGGGTGCGGTCTTGCATTAACTATGTTTTTACTAAGGGGACCTAGCTAGCCACATTCGCCGACCCATTCAACAATACAATATATAGTCATTCATCCGTCGCCATGCGCGCTGCTGTCACCAAAATACCACATTTGCTCGATGAAGAAAGAACCTACTTAAACTCCCGAGAGTGATGCATGATTTTATTTACAAATTGTGGTTTTTACAAATGAATTCATATGATGGGGATGGGAGAAAAAACCCCGAAATATGTACAGCAACAAAGGAAAAAATCCCCCGTTTGGTTGCCCTCCCATCCCCCCGTCTATAAAATTGGAGGCCGACTGTTTTCCGGGGCGAAAAGAACCGAAAACAAGCCGGACCTACCCTAGGAGGGGCAGGGATCCTAATCTACAGGGGTCAAAGGAAATAAGGGGTCGGGCGCGGTATGGGTTGATTCAAGCAGGTAATATGATTTTTTATACATATGAATGTTCAAGATCTTCAGTAAAAAGCGGGCTGGGATATGGGTTAAGGTACAAAAATAATGGGGATGGGGAAGATCTTGAGAACTAATGACTAGGTGACGGGGACAATGACTGACAACATACTGCTAACTAGGTTACCAGGGAAAAAAGCTTTGCCTACTTACCGGGGGTGGGGTCCCGAAGGACCCGTACCGTAGACGCCATGAGCGGGCAGAGGAGGGAAGGATGACTCCAACGTTGCCCCCTTTCTTACGACCAGGCTCGCTGCATTCACCCACCTTCTGCTGAATGTTATGCGATCCAAGCGTTTTCTATCGCATCTGATTTTGACCCTAAGCGAATGCCTAAAGTACAAAACCAGATCACGATGAGAAAAGTTTGCATCGTCATACAATCCCTTCTTTCGCGTAGTCCAAATCACCATTCGAGCTACAGCCAGGATCGCGAGAAACACCACACGCTTCTCACCCTGAAACGGAGGAAGAACGTTGTCCACGACGTAACCAACGTCGAGCAGCACGAGCTGCTTGGGTTCGATGCGAGCCGTCCACTCCCCGACGTGATCCCAAAACGGGCGAACTCGCTCGCAGTAGTAGAAGGCGTGCTCAGCCGTTTCTTCTAAGCCACTGCTGCAGCGAGGGCAATCAGGCATGTCTGCCAGGCCCGCTTTGTAGTTCAAGCCGAAAAGGGGTAACGCATTCCGTGCAAGTCGCCAGGTGAGCGAGAACTCGGAGTTGTTCAAGAAGCTCGATCCTGGCGCCCAATTCCACTGAGAGCGGATCTCCTCCGCCGTCCAGCCTCGCCGCTCGCTAAGAGGATCAGAAGCGGAACCCACCACTAATTCCCGATATAGCTCTTTCCGAGGCCGTGAAAGGTCACTGGACCCAAGAAGGTTACGAAGGGCCTTTCGGCACTCGCGGACAAACAGTGCTTCGCCCAAAGGCTTACGTCGACCTTCAGCCTTTGGGTCTGACTGGAGGCGAGGAAAAGTCCGACTCGCCTTTCGTCTCCACACTGCGTCCCCCGTCAAGGACCGGCCCAGGTATGCAAGTCTTTCAGCAAGCCAGTGGCTCTCCAGATCAGGCATACCCAGACCCCCGTTACGTGTACGTTGGATACAGACCTGCCTACGGACCATCGGCCTTGCACCTCCCCAGAGCAATCTGGAGAGGGATTGTTGCAGTGCCAACCGACGTGCCTTAGGCAGGGGAAGTACAGCCAATCGGTAAAGGATCAGAGGGAAGACGTACGTGGCGCACGCCTCCGCCCTGCCCTTTAAGGACAACCTCCTTGAAAGCCAGATTCCCACCTGAGCATTCACCTTGGTTTGTACTTCCAACCAATTTCGCTCCAGTTGGAGGTCGGGCCCGAACCACACCCCGAGGATGCGGACGGGTCCGTCACTCCAGCGGAAGGGCCCTGGAAGAGTATTGCTACCCCTCCAAGCACCAAGCCGCAAACCTTCGCTTTTGTCAAAATTGACCTTGGCTCCTGCGATCCGCTCGTACTCGACAACCGCCTCTTTCACAGCCTTTATATCCAGACGGCGGGACACAAAGACTGTGATGTCATCAGCGAACGCGGAAACCCTTGCAGCAAGGCTGCTAACAAAAGGTATACCGCGCAGGGACGGACTTGTCCCCTCATCCCTAAGCCTGCGCAGGAGGGGCTCCAACGCGAGGACATAGAGAAGAGGAGACAACGGGCAGCCCTGCCGGACCGAACGCTCGATCGCGAATACCTCCGAACGCCTTCCGTTCACCTGCACCACTGCCTGAGGGTTATGGTACATCATACTAATCCATCTGCGGAACTCCGGTTTGAATCCGGCAGTCTCCAAAACAGACGCCAAGAACCGATGGTCAACCCTATCGAAGGCCTTGGACTGATCTAAACTGATCAGCGCGGCTTCAGTGTCGTCTTCTATTCCCTCTAGGACCTCGCGAATCAAGTGCAGATTGTCCTGGATCGATCTTCCCTTCACAGCAAAGGTCTGTTCGGGGCCGATCAGATCACTGATGACACGCTGTAAACGATTCGCCAAGACCCGGGCCAAAATCTTTAACTCTGCGTTAAGCAGAGTTATGGGCCTGTAGTCATCTAAACCCTCCCCAACATGCTGGCCACCTTTCTTCAGCAATGTGATCACGCCCTTGGTAACGCAACCAGGGATCACTCCCTGGGCGAACCAATGGTTGAACACATCCGTCAGAATAGGCACAAACATGTGCGACATCCTCAAGTACACTTCGTAGGGCAAACCATCTAGTCCCGGCGACTTGTTCAGGCCGACCTGCTTCAACGCATCACGGACTTCGCATTCAGTAACCAAACCCTCGCAGCTAGCCGCTTCAGCCACCCCAAGGCGGGGGAAGTCGGCAAGATAGCTACGAAACTCCCGGATCGGGAGATCAGGGCAGCGGGCAAAGCGATCCCGAAAGTGCGCCCGAAAGGCATCACGCATCTCACGACCCGATCGCAGCAGTCGCCCGTCCGTAGTCTTGACAGACGCGATGTACCGATCGGGGAACCTTCGCACTTCTTCTTCACGCGCAGTCGCGTTCGATTTCACAGCTTCGTTGAGAACTCTATTTAGCCTAGATCTAACTACGAATCCCTTGTAGCGCTCGCTACTCTCACGCTCAAGGTCCCTCCTAGCTAGCTCTACACCTAGGGAGTCCCCCCCAGCCACCGCCCGGGAAAGTCTATCTTCTATAGCCTTCGCCTCCTTGGCCTTATCTAGGCTGAGCTGTTGACCGTATTTGGTGGCGAAGTCTCTAATCCTATATTTCAGAGAAACCCACCACCTACTCCCGGTAACCGCCCCCACTAACGCCCGCTGAATTAGGGATTCTAGCCGGTCCCGGAAGTCCCGTATCTCCAGTAAGGAGGTATTGAACTTCCAGTAGCCGGCTAGACTAGGCCTATTGACTAACCGTAGACTGACCCTAACAAGCTTATGGTCAGTCCACGCTATCAGGTGGAACGTGGGACAACTAACGAAATCAGTGTCAGCTCGTCTAACTAACACTCTGTCCAAGTAGGAACCTACTTTGGCAGAGGGCGAGCTATCTAGCCACGTCCACATCTCCCGCCCTGGGTGATCAAGACGAAACCTGTCGACGAGACCGTGACGAGTCACGAAGCCGACAAGGCTGCTATCACACCTTCCCGCACGCCTAGCTCCCCGCCCGACCTTATCTATCTTGGGATCAAGGATCGCATTCCAATCACCCATTAAGACTAGCCGCTTCGTATCGTCCAGGAACGGCGCCAACCGACGAAAAAAGGAAATCCTCTCCGCAGCGATATTGGACGCATAAACCGCAACCAGACGAAACTTGAAACTTTTCACGGCAACATCGGCCACAACCAGCCGGCCCCCGTCACCTGCAAAAACAACGTCAACATCAGCATCAAGGCTGCGTCCAACTAGCAGAGAGACCCCAGCGCTGATGCGGCTGCCGTATGCTGAGAAAACGTTAAAGTCGCTTTCCAGCACCCGACAGTCGGCATCGCAAGTGAAGTGGGTCTCCTGCACTGCAGCAACATCCACTCCGAGGTTCTTGAGTTCACCAAGCAAGCGCGCACACTTGCTTGAATCCCTCAGTCCCCTCACATTCAAACTGGCAACGTTTAAAGCCATCAATCTCACTTACCTTACTCAGTGTCGACTACGGGCCGGAAATCCTTCGGGGTGAGGATGCCGACAGCCTGACGCAGAGAACCGGTACCGAGTTCAGTTGTCACCCGGTTGTCTCTCGTGATTCCGCCGACATCTATGGGGAACCGCAGCTTTAGGGACCTGTAAAGGGAAGGGTGAACCAAAATTGGGACCCTTCCCGAACAAAAAGGAATACATTTTTTCAATGAGGAGTGCTCCAACTCCGCCAGCTTTATGCCCGTATCAGTCTGACAGACCGTACTCAAGAACTTCCATACGCCCTTGGTACGGTCGCCAGCTGACCGGACAAAAGTGGTCACCATGGCTGCACTCCTAAAATTGACAGGATTAGAAACATTCAGGTTTTGTATTTTTTCAAGGCTCAGCAGCGGCTTTAGTGCCTTTCGCAGCTGGAAGTCGCCAACTGCTTCCAGCTCTACTGAGCACAAAGCCGCTGCCTGCTGTATTTGGGTGATTGTAAGTTCTTTTTCGCCCTCCTGCCGATTTGCTTTTTTTTTACTGGCAGGAGGGTCTTGTTTTCGTTTTGATGGGAACAGTTCTTGAGAGGATATGCTAGTGGGGCTGAGTGAGGGAAGAGATGGAGTTCTGGTTAAGTTTAGGGGCTGGGACCGGTCTGCTGATTGGGACCTTGGGAATGGGATTTGGTAGGGTCTGTGGTATTTCTTTAGGCACTGTTCTTGTTGGGGTGAGAGGGTGAACATTTGATATGGTGGTTGTGTGGGTTGTAGGATTTGAGGGGGTGGAAAGGGTGGTGGAGGTAGAGGTGGAGGAGTTGGTTGCTTTTGTGGTTGAGAGGAGGGACCTGCCTTGGGTTGTTCAGGGCATATTTTTTTTGCGGTCCCCTCCCCGCTGTCCCTTCTCCTCTTCAAATTAAAGTTGGTCTCCATCTCTTCCGGGGCGTTTGGTTTATTTTTCTTTTTTTGTTTTTTCGGAGATGTCTTTGTTGCTGCAGATGGTGCCGATGTTACTGGTGCGGGCGTTGCTGGAGTCTCTGTTGCTGGTGTGGCTGGTTTCGGAGTTATCGGTGGTTCTGATGTTGGTGTTGCTTCTGCTGCTACTACTGCTGCTGTTTGGGCCTTTTTTTGAGGAGGGGATGAGGTTTTTTCCCCCTGCTTAGGGGATCCCCTCCTCTTTCTGGCCACCTCCGTCCAGCCCTCTTGATTGCTTGGTTTGAGCTGGGCTGGACCCGGGCCCTTGGCCTCCGCTTCTTTTCTGACTGTGTTGGTGATGGTGGCTGCTGCGTCCCCTGTTGTTGTCGTTGTTGTTGTTGTTGTTGACGTAGTTTTTTCTTTTTGGTTTTCAGGGCGCTGGGGGCAAAACTTGGCGATGTGGCCAATTTGCTTACACCCCCAGCACCTGGGGCGTCTTCCCTCCACCAACACAATCATCTGCCGATCCCCGCAGATTACTGTTTCAGGGATGGCTTTAAAACCATCCCTGGTCAGGCACAGCCGGAAGGCATAGTCCCCGTAGGCTGTCCCGGCCGGGGATCTGAGGAGGTTGAACTCCTCAACCTGGCCAAAGGCACTTAAGTATGCTGCCAGGACCTCCCCAGTAATAATGGCCGGGACATTGCAGATCGTCACGCGGAGCCTACGGGTGCCCTGATATTCCGGCTGTAGCCTAAAGTTCTTCGTAATTATATCTCTTTCCGCTGCTTTCGCCGCTTGTTGTTCTGTGGGAAACAGGACATCCCATGTTGCGAAACTTTTTCTGCAGAAGTACTGGCATGGGATGCCTGACTTCCTTAGCAGCTCTTCGAAAGAATCCTTATTGAGCCCCACCAGCCTTTTTGTTTTAAGGTCGGAAACGACCAGCGAGAGGACTCTTGGTATTATTTTGTCGGCTATTTCCGGGATGGGCAAAATCTCGTTTCCGTTAAAGTACTTGGCGTACTTGCCCACCCGGTCCTTCTCATAGTCAGCCGGTCCCCTCTGCTGGCCTTTCCAGGCTGTGGGGCTTTTTTGAGCCGGCTGTATTGGGCTGTCTTGGCTATCTTTTGTTTCTTGGGATTCGGCGGGGATCGGCAACGAAGGCCAATTTGCCCCTATCAGGCTTTGTGTCTTTGTTGACTTATTTGGAGTTGTTGCCCCCTCCATGGCTGCGAAAAAATAATAGCAGCCAGGAGGGTATGGTTAAACCTCCAACTGTAGCTTAGTATGGAGGGGGGGCTCTACAGTTTCAACTGAAAGAATGTCAAAAAACAAGTGGAATGACACCACGCAAGTTAAAAGACAGGTAGAACCCCTGACAATCAAAAAAATAAATGGTAAGGCAACAAAATAAAATCCGACCAATAACAACAAACAAAAAAGTCGGATAACAGGTGAAAAAAAAAATAAAACAAGTCAGTCAAAGAGTTCTCGGTAAGACTTGAAAAAAAATTAAAGTTCAAACAAAGTCACAAAAAAAAAAAAACAAAGTCTTACCGAGATAACAATTTTTTCAACAAGTAATCCAACAAGTAATCCAATAAAGTAACAACGCAGATCAACACTTTTCGTAAGAATAATAGAGAAGTGGTCTCCCTTTATTTCCTGTAAAAATGCAGGAAGGCACAAGGCCTTAAGTTTTGTGGGGAAGGGGAAGGGTGCGGTCTTGCAATAACTATGTTTTAACTAGTGGGACCTAGCTAGCCACATTCGCCGACCCATTCAACAATACAATATATAGTCATTCATCCGTCGCCATGCGCGCTGCTGTCACCAAAATACCACATTTGCTCAATGAAGAAAGAACCTACTTAAAATCCCGAGAGTGATGCATGATTTTATTTACAAATTGTGGTTTTTACAAATGAATTCATATGATGGGGATGGGAGAAAAAACCCCGAAATATGTACAGCAACAAAGGAAAAAATCCCCCGTTTGGTTGCCCTCCCATCCCCCCGTCTATAAAATTGGAGGCCGACTGTTTTCCGGGGCGAAAAGAACCGAAAACAAGCCGGACCTACCCTAGGTGGGGCAGGGATCCTAATCTACAGGGGTCAAAGGAAATAAGGGGTCGGGCGCGGTATGGGTTGATTCAAGCAGGTAATATGATTTTTTATACATATGAATGTTCAAGATCTTCAGTAAAAGCGGGCTGGGATATGGGTTAAGGTACAAAAATAATGGGGATGGGGAAGATCTTGAGAACTAATGACTAGGTGACGGGGACAATGACTGACAACATACTGCTAACTAGGTTACCAGGGAAAAAAAGCTTTGCCTACTTACCCGGGGTGGGGTCCCGAAGGACCCGTACCGTAGACGCCATGAGCGGGCAGAGGAGGGAAGGATGACTCCAACGTTGCCCCCTTTCTTACGACCAGGCTCGCTGCATTCACCCACCTTCTGCTGAATGTTATGCGATCCAAGCGTTTTCTATCGCATCTGATTTTGACCCTAAGCGAATGCCTAAAGTACAAAACCAGATCACGATGAGAAAAGTTTGCATCGTCATACAATCCCTTCTTTCGCGTAGTCCAAATCACCATTCGAGCTACAGCCAGGATCGCGAGAAACACCACACGCTTCTCACCCTGAAACGGAGGAAGAACGTTGTCCACGACGTAACCAACGTCGAGCAGCACGAGCTGCTTGGGTTCGATGCGAGCCGTCCACTCCCCGACGTGATCCCAAAACGGGCGAACTCGCTCGCAGTAGTAGAAGGCGTGCTCAGCCGTTTCTTCTAAGCCACTGCTGCAGCGAGGGCAATCAGGCATGTCTGCCAGGCCCGCCTTGTAGTTCAAGCCGAAAAGGGGTAACGCATTCCGTGCAAGTCGCCAGGTGAGCGAGAACTCGGAGTTGTTCAAGAAGCTCGATCCTGGCGCCCAATTCCACTGAGAGCGGATCTCCTCCGCCGTCCAGCCTCGCCGCTCGCTAAGAGGATCAGAAGCGGAACCCACCACTAATTCCCGATATAGCTCTTTCCGAGGCCGTGAAAGGTCACTGGACCCAAGAAGGTTACGAAGGGCCTTTCGGCACTCGCGGACAAACAGTGCTTCGCCCAAAGGCTTACGTCGACCTTCAGCCTTTGGGTCTGACTGGAGGCGAGGAAAAGTCCGACTCGCCTTTCGTCTCCACACTGCGTCCCCCGTCAAGGACCGGCCCAGGTATGCAAGTCTTTCAGCAAGCCAGTGGCTCTCCAGATCAGGCATACCCAGACCCCCGTTACGTGTACGTTGGATACAGACCTGCCTACGGACCATCGGCCTTGCACCTCCCCAGAGCAATCTGGAGAGGGATTGTTGCAGTGCCAACCGACGTGCCTTAGGCAGAGGAAGTACAGCCAATCGGTAAAGGATCAGAGGGAAGACGTACGTGGCGCACGCCTCCGCCCTGCCCTTTAAGGACAACCTCCTTGAAAGCCAGATTCCCACCTGAGCATTCACCTTGGTTTGTACTTCCAACCAATTTCGCTCCAGTTGGAGGTCGGGCCCGAACCACACCCCGAGGATGCGGACGGGTCCGTCACTCCAGCGGAAGGGCCCTGGAAGAGTATTGCTACCCCTCCAAGCACCAAGCCGCAAACCTTCGCTTTTGTCAAAATTGACCTTGGCTCCTGCGATCCGCTCGTACTCGACAACCGCCTCTTTCACAGCCTTTATATCCAGACGGCGGGACACAAAGACTGTGATGTCATCAGCGAACGCGGAAACCCTTGCAGCAAGGCTGCTAACAAAAGGTATACCGCGCAGGGACGGACTTGTCCTCTCATCCCTAAGCCTGCGCAGGAGGGGCTCCAACGCGAGGACATAGAGAAGAGGAGACAACGGGCAGCCCTGCCGGACCGAACGCTCGATCGCGAATACCTCCGAACGCCTTCCGTTCACCTGTACCACTGCCTGAGGGTTATGGTACATCATACTAATCCATCTGCGGAACTCCGGTTTGAATCCGGCAGTCTCCAAAACAGACGCCAAGAACCGATGGTCAACCCTATCGAAGGCCTTGGACTGATCTAAACTGATCAGCGCGGCTTCGGTGTCGTCTTCTATTCCCTCTAGGACCTCGCGAATCAAGTGCAGATTGTCCTGGATCGATCTTCCCTTCACAGCAAAGGTCTGTTCGGGGCCGATCAGATCACTGATGACACGCTGTAAACGATTCGCCAAGACCCGGGCCAAAATCTTTAACTCTGCGTTAAGCAGAGTTATGGGCCTGTAGTCATCTAAGCCCTCCCCAACATGCTGGCCACCTTTCTTCAGCAATGTGATCACGCCCTTGGTAACGCAACCAGGGATCACTCCCTGGGCGAACCAATGGTTGAACACATCCGTCAGAATAGGCACAAACATGTGCGACATCCTCAAGTACACTTCGTAGGGCAAACCATCTAGTCCCGGCGACTTGTTCAGGCCGACCTGCTTCAACGCATCACGGACTTCGCATTCAGTAACCAAACCCTCGCAGCTAGCCGCTTCAGCCACCCCAAGGCGGGGGAAGTCGGCAAGATAGCTACGAAACTCCCGGATCGGGAGATCAGGGCAGCGGGCAAAGCGATCCCGAAAGTGCGCCCGAAAGGCATCACGCATCTCACGACCCGATCGCAGCAGTCGCCCGTCCGCAGTCTTGACAGACGCGATGTACCGATCGGGGAACCTTCGCACTTCTTCTTCACGCGCAGTCGCGTTCGATTTCACAGCTTCGTTGAGAACTCTATTTAGCCTAGATCTAACTACGAATCCCTTGTAGCGCTCGCTACTCTCACGCTCAAGGTCCCTCCTAGCTAGCTCTACACCTAGGGAGTCCCCCCCAGCCACCGCCCGAGAAAGTCTATCTTCTATAGCCTTCGCCTCCTTGGCCTTATCTAGGCTGAGCTGTTGACCGTATTTGGTGGCGAAGTCTCTAATCCTATATTTCAGAGAAACCCACCACCTACTCCCGGTAACCGCCCCCACTAACGCCCGCTGAATTAGGGATTCCAGCCGGTCCCGGAAGTCCCGTATCTCCAGTAAGGAGGTATTGAACTTCCAGTAGCCGGCTAGACTAGGCCTATTGACTAACCGTAGACTGACCCTAACAAGCTTATGGTCAGTCCACGCTATCAGGTGGAACGTGGGACAACTAACGAAATCAGTGTCAGCTCGTCTAACTAACACTCTGTCCAAGTAGGAACCCACTTTGGCAGAGGGCGAGCTATCTAGCCACGTCCACATCTCCCGCCCTGGGTGATCAAGACGAAACCTGTCGACGAGACCGTGACGAGTCACGAAGCCGACAAGGCTGCTATCACACCTTCCCGCACGCCTAGCTCCCCGCCCGACCTTATCTATCTTGGGATCAAGGATCGCATTCCAATCACCCATTAAGACTAGCCGCTTCGTATCGTCCAGGAACGGCGCCAACCGACGAAAAAAGGAAATCCTCTCCGCAGCGATATTGGACGCATAAACCGCAACCAGACGAAACTTGAAACTTTTCACGGCAACATCGGCCACAACCAGCCGGCCCCCGTCACCTGCAAAAACAACGTCAACATCAGCATCAAGGCTGCGTCCAACTAGCAGAGAGACCCCAGCGCTGATGCGGCTGCCGTATGCTGAGAAAACGTTAAAGTCGCTTTCCAGCACCCGACAGTCGGCATCGCAAGTGAAGTGGGTCTCCTGCACTGCAGCAACATCCACTCCGAGGTTCTTGAGTTCACCAAGCAAGCGCGCACACTTGCTTGAATCCCTCAGTCCCCTCACATTCAAACTGGCAACGTTTAAAGCCATCAATCTCACTTACCTTACTCAGTGTCGACTACGGGCCGGAAATCCTTCGGGGTGAGGATGCCGACAGCCTGACGCAGAGAACCGGTACCGAGTTCAGTTGTCACCCGGTTGTCTCTCGTGATTCCGCCGACATCTATGGGGAACCGCAGCTTTAGGGACCTGTAAAGGGACGGGTGAACCAAAATTGGGACCCTGCCCGAACAAAAAGGAATACATTTTTTCAATGAGGAGTGCTCCAACTCCGCCAGCTTTATGCCCGTATCAGTCTGACAGACCGTACTCAAGAACTTCCATACGCCCTTGGTACGGTCGCCAGCTGACCGGACAAAAGTGGTCACCATGGCTGCACTCCTAAAATTGACAGGATTAGAAACATTCAGGTTTTGTATTTTTTCAAGGTTCAGCAGCGGCTTTAGTGCCTTTCGCAGCTGGAAGTCGCCAACTGCTTCCAGCTCTACTGAGCACAAAGCCGCTGCCTGCTGTATTTGGGTGATTGTTAGTTCTTTTTCGCCCTCCTGCCGATTTGCTTTTTTTTTACTGGCAGGAGGGTCTTGTTTTCTTTTTGACGGGAACAGTTCTTGAGAGGATATGCTAGTGGGGCTGAGTGAGGGAAGAGATGGAGTTCTGGTTAAGTTTAGGGGCTGGGACCGGTCTGCTGATTGCGACCTTGGGAGTGGGATTTGGTAGGGTCTGTGGTATTTCTTTAGGCACTGTTCTTGTTGGGGTGAGAGGGTGAACATTTGATATGGTGGTTGTGTGGGTTGTAGGATTTGAGGGGGTGGAAAGGGTGGTGGAGGTAGAGGTGGAGGAGTTGATTGCTTTTGCGGTTGAGAGGAGGGACCTGCCTTGGGTTGTTCAGGGCATATTTTTTTTGCGGTCCCCTCCCCGCTGTCCCTTCTCCTCTTCAAATTAAAGTTGGTCTCCATCTCTTCCGGGGCGTTTGGTTTATTTTTCTTTTTTTGTTTTTTCGGAGATGTCTTTGTTGCTGCAGATGGTGCCGATGTTACTGGTGCGGGCGTTGCTGGAGTCTCTGTTGCTGGTGTGGCTGGTTTCGGAGTTATCGGTGGTTCTGATGTTGGTGTTGCTTCTGCTGCTACTACTGCTGCTGCTGCTGCTGTTTGGGCCTTTTTTTGAGGAGGGGATGAGGTTTTTTCCCCCTGCTTAGGGGATCCCCTCCTCTTTCTGGCCACCTCCGTCCAGCCCTCTTGATTGCTTGGTTTGAGCTGGGCTGGACCCGGGCCCTTGGCCTCCGCTTCTTTTCTGACTGTGTTGGTGATGGTGGCTGCTGCGTCCCCTGTTGTTGTCGTTGTTGTTGTTGTTGTTGACGTAGTTTTTTCTTTTTGGTTTTCAGGGCGCTGGGGGCAAAACTTGGCGATGTGGCCAATTTGCTTACACCCCCAGCACCTGGGGCGTCTTCCCTCCACCAACACAATCATCTGCCGATCCCCGCAGATTACTGTTTCCGGGATGGCTTTAAAGCCATCCCTTGTTAGGCACAGCCGGAAGGCATAGTCCCCGTAGGCTGTCCCGGCCGGGGATCTGAGGAGGTTGAACTCCTCAACCTGGCCAAAGGCACTTAAGTATGCTGCCAGGACCTCCCCAGTAATAATGGCCGGGACATTGCAGATCGTCACGCGGAGCCTACGGGTGCCCTGATATTCCGGCTGTAGCCTAAAGTTCTTCGTAATTATGTCTCTTTCTGCTGCTTTCGCCGCTTGTTGTTCTGTGGGAAACAGGACATCCCATGTTGCGAAACTTTTTCTGCAGAAGTACTGGCATGGGATGCCTGACTTCCTTAGCAGCTCTTCGAAAGAATCCTTATTGAGCCCCACCAGCCTTTTTGTTTTAAGGTCGGAAACGACCAGCGAGAGGACTCTTGGTATTATTTTGTCGGCTATTTCCGGGATGGGCAAAATCTCGTTTCCGTTAAAGTACTTGGCGTACTTGCCCACCCGGTCCTTCTCATAGTCAGCCGGTCCCCTCTGCTGGCCTTTCCAGGCTGTGGGGCTTTTTTGAGCCGGCTGTATTGGGCTGTCTTGGCTATCTTTTGTTTCTTGGGATTCGGCGGGGATCGGCAACGAAGGCCAATTTGCCCCTATCAGGCTTTGTGTCTTTGTCGAAGGAGTTGTTGCCCCCTCCATGGCTGCGAAAAAATAATAGCAGCCAGGAGGGTATGGTTAAACCTCCAACTGTAGCTTAGTATGGAGGGGGGGCTCTACAGTTTCAACTTAAAGAATGTCAAAAATAAAACAAGTGGAATGACACCACGCAAGTTATAAGACAGGTAGAACCCCTGACAATCAAAAAATAAATGGTAAGGCAACAAAATAAAATCCGACTTATAACAACAAACAAAAAAGTCGGATAACAAGTGTCGAAAACAAAACAAGTCAATCGACAAAACAAAGAGTTCTCGGTAAGACTTGAAAAAAATTAAAGTTCAAACAAAGTCACAAAAAAACAAAGTCTTACCGAGATAACAATTTTTTCAACAAGTAATCCAACAAGTAATCCAATAAAGTAACAACGCAGATCAACACTTTTCGTAAGAATAATAGAGAAGTGGTCTCCCTTTATTTCCTGTAAAAATGCAGGAAGGCACAAGGCCTTAAGTTTTGTGGGGAAGGGGAAGGGTGCGGTCTTGCAATAACTATGTTTTAACTAGTGGGACCTAGCTAGCCACATTCGCCGACCCATTCAACAATACAATATATAGTCATTCATCCGTCGCCATGCGCGCTGCTGTCACCAAAATACCACATTTGCTCGATGAAGAAAGAACCTACTTAAAATCCCGAGAGTGATGCATGATTTTATTTACAAATTGTGGTTTTTACAAATGAATTCATATGATGGGGATGGGAGAAAAAACCCCGAAATATGTACAGCAACAAAGGAAAAAATCCCCCGTTTGGTTGCCCTCCCATCCCCCCGTCTATAAAATTGGAGGCCGACTGTTTTCCGGGGCGAAAAGAACCGAAAACAAGCCGGACCTACCCTAGGTGGGGCAGGGAACCTAATCTACAGGGGTCAAAGGAAATAAGGGGTCGGGCGCGGTATGGGTTGATTCAAGCAGGTAATATGATTTTTTATACATATGAATGTTCAAGATCTTCAGTAAAAGCGGGCTGGGATATGGGTTAAGGTACAAAAATAATGGGGATGGGGAAGATCTTGAGAACTAATGACTAGGTGACGGGGACAATGACTGACAACATACTGCTAACTAGGTTACCAGGGAAAAAAGCTTTGCCTACTTACCGGGGGTGGGGTCCCGAAGGACCCGTACCGTAGACTCCATGAGCGGGCAGAGGAGGGAAGGATGACTCCAACGTTGCCCCCTTTCTTACGACCAGGCTCGCTGCATTCACCCACCTTCTGCTGAATGTTATGCGATCCAAGCGTTTTCTATCGCATCTGATTTTGACCCTAAGCGAATGCCTAAAGTACAAAACCAGATCACGATGAGAAAAGTTTGCATCGTCATACAATCCCTTCTTTCGCGTAGTCCAAATCACCATTCGAGCTACAGCCAGGATCGCGAGAAACACCACACGCTTCTCACCCTGAAACGGAGGAAGAACGTTGTCCACGACGTAACCAACGTCGAGCAGCACGAGCTGCTTGGGTTCGATGCGAGCCGTCCACTCCCCGACGTGATCCCAAAACGGGCGAACTCGCTCGCAGTAGTAGAAGGCGTGCTCAGCCGTTTCTTCTAAGCCACTGCTGCAGCGAGGGCAATCAGGCATGTCTGCCAGGCCCGCTTTGTAGTTCAAGCCGAAAAGGGGTAACGCATTCCGTGCAAGTCGCCAGGTGAGCGAGAACTCGGAGTTGTTCAAGAAGCTCGATCCTGGCGCCCAATTCCAGTGAGAGCGGATCTCCTCCGCCGTCCAGCCTCGCCGCTCGCTAAGAGGATCAGAAGCGGAACCCACCACTAATTCCCGATATAGCTCTTTCCGAGGCCGTGAAAGGTCACTGGACCCAAGAAGGTTACGAAGGGCCTTTCGGCACTCGCGGACAAACAGTGCTTCGCCCAAAGGCTTACGTCGACCTTCAGCCTTTGGGTCTGACTGGAGGCGAGGAAAAGTCCGACTCGCCTTTCGTCTCCACACTGCGTCCCCCGTCAAGGACCGGCCCAGGTATGCAAGTCTTTCAGCAAGCCAGTGGCTCTCCAGATCAGGCATACCCAGACCCCCGTTACGTGTACGTTGGATACAGACCTGCCTACGGACCATCGGCCTTGCACCTCCCCAGAGCAATCTGGAGAGGGATTGTTGCAGTGCCAACCGACGTGCCTTAGGCAGAGGAAGTACAGCCAATCGGTAAAGGATCAGAGGGAAGACGTACGTGGCGCACGCCTCCGCCCTGCCCTTTAAGGACAACCTCCTTGAAAGCCAGATTCCCACCTGAGCATTCACCTTGGTTTGTACTTCCAACCAATTTCGCTCCAGTTGGAGGTCGGGCCCGAACCACACCCCGAGGATGCAGACGGGTCCGTCACTCCAGCGGAAGGGCCCTGGAAGAGTATTGCTACCCCTCCAAGCACCAAGCCGCAAACCTTCGCTTTTGTCAAAATTGACCTTGGCTCCTGCGATCCGCTCGTACTCGACAACCGCCTCTTTCACAGCCTTTATATCCAGACGGCGGGACACAAAGACTGTGATGTCATCAGCGAACGCGGAAACCCTTGCAGCAAGGCTGCTAACAAAAGGTATACCGCGCAGGGACGGACTTGTCCTCTCATCCCTAAGCCTGCGCAGGAGGGGCTCCAACGCGAGGACATAGAGAAGAGGAGACAACGGGCAGCCCTGCCGGACCGAACGCTCGATCGCGAATACCTCCGAACGCCTTCCGTTCACCTGCACCACTGCCTGAGGGTTATGGTACATCATACTAATCCATCTGCGGAACTCCGGTTTGAATCCGGCAGTCTCCAAAACAGACGCCAAGAACCGATGGTCAACCCTATCGAAGGCCTTGGACTGATCTAAACTGATCAGCGCGGCTTCAGTGTCGTCTTCTATTCCCTCTAGGACCTCGCGAATCAAGTGCAGATTGTCCTGGATCGATCTTCCCTTCACAGCAAAGGTCTGTTCGGGGCCGATCAGATCACTGATGACACGCTGTAAACGATTCGCCAAGACCCGGGCCAAAATCTTTAACTCTGCGTTAAGCAGAGTTATGGGCCTGTAGTCATCTAAACCCTCCCCAACATGCTGGCCACCTTTCTTCAGCAATGTGATCACGCCCTTGGTAACGCAACCAGGGATCACTCCCTGGGCGAACCAATGGTTGAACACATCCGTCAGAATAGGCACAAACATGTGCGACATCCTCAAGTACACTTCGTAGGGCAAACCATCTAGTCCCGGCGACTTGTTCAGGCCGACCTGCTTCAACGCATCACGGACTTCGCATTCAGTAACCAAACCCTCGCAGCTAGCCGCTTCAGCCACCCCAAGGCGGGGGAAGTCGGCAAGATAGCTACGAAACTCCCGGATCGGGAGATCAGGGCAGCGGGCAAAGCGATCCCGAAAGTGCGCCCGAAAGGCATCACGCATCTCACGACCCGATCGCAGCAGTCGCCCGTCCGTAGTCTTGACAGACGCGATGTACCGATCGGGGAACCTTCGCACTTCTTCTTCACGCGCAGTCGCGTTCGATTTCACAGCTTCGTTGAGAACTCTATTTAGCCTAGATCTAACTACGAATCCCTTGTAGCGCTCGCTACTCTCACGCTCAAGGTCCCTCCTAGCTAGCTCTACACCTAGGGAGTCCCCCCCAGCCACCGCCCGGGAAAGTCTATCTTCTATAGCCTTCGCCTCCTTGGCCTTATCTAGGCTGAGCTGTTGACCGTATTTGGTGGCGAAGTCTCTAATCCTATATTTCAGAGAAACCCACCACCTACTCCCGGTAACCGCCCCCACTAACGCCCGCTGAATTAGGGATTCTAGCCGGTCCCGGAAGTCCCGTATCTCCAGTAAGGAGGTATTGAACTTCCAGTAGCCGGCTAGACTAGGCCTATTGACTAACCGTAGACTGACCCTAACAAGCTTATGGTCAGTCCACGCTATCAGGTGGAACGTGGGACAACTAACGAAATCAGTGTCAGCTCGTCTAACTAACACTCTGTCCAAGTAGGAACCTACTTTGGCAGAGGGCGAGCTATCTAGCCACGTCCACATCTCCCGCCCTGGGTGATCAAGACGAAACCTGTCGACGAGACCGTGACGAGTCACGAAGCCGACAAGGCTGCTATCACACCTTCCCGCACGCCTAGCTCCCCGCCCGACCTTATCTATCTTGGGATCAAGGATCGCATTCCAATCACCCATTAAGACTAGCCGCTTCGTATCGTCCAGGAACGGCGCCAACCGACGAAAAAAGGAAATCCTCTCCGCAGCGATATTGGACGCATAAACCGCAACCAGACGAAACTTGAAACTTTTCACGGCAACATCGGCCACAACCAGCCGGCCCCCGTCACCTGCAAAAACAACGTCAACATCAGCATCAAGGCTGCGTCCAACTAGCAGAGAGACCCCAGCGCTGATGCGGCTGCCGTATGCTGAGAAAACGTTAAAGTCGCTTTCCAGCACCCGACAGTCGGCATCGCAAGTGAAGTGGGTCTCCTGCACTGCAGCAACATCCACTCCGAGGTTCTTGAGTTCACCAAGCAAGCGCGCACACTTGCTTGAATCCCTCAGTCCCCTCACATTCAAACTGGCAACGTTTAAAGCCATCAATCTCACTTACCTTACTCAGTGTCGACTACGGGCCGGAAATCCTTCGGGGTGAGGATGCCGACAGCCTGACGCAGAGAACCGGTACCGAGTTCAGTTGTCACCCGGTTGTCTCTGGTGATTCCGCCGACATCTATGGGGAACCGCAGCTTTAGGGACCTGTAAAGGGAAGGGTGAACCAAAATTGGGACCCTTCCCGAACAAAAAGGAATACATTTTTTCAATGAGGAGTGCTCCAACTCCGCCAGCTTTATGCCCGTATCAGTCTGACAGACCGTACTCAAGAACTTCCATACGCCCTTGGTACGGTCGCCAGCTGACCGGACAAAAGTGGTCACCATGGCTGCACTCCTAAAATTGACAGGATTAGAAACATTCAGGTTTTGTATTTTTTCAAGGCTCAGCAGCGGCTTTAGTGCCTTTCGCAGCTGGAAGTCGCCAACTGCTTCCAGCTCTACTGAGCACAAAGCCGCTGCCTGCTGTATTTGGGTGATTGTAAGTTCTTTTTCGCCCTCCTGCCGATTTGCTTTTTTTTTACTGGCAGGAGGGTCTTGTTTTCGTTTTGATGGGAACAGTTCTTGAGAGGATATGCTAGTGGGGCTGAGTGAGGGAAGAGATGGAGTTCTGGTTAAGTTTAGGGGCTGGGACCGGTCTGCTGATTGGGACCTTGGGAGTGGGATTTGGTAGGGTCTGTGGTATTTCTTTAGGCACTGTTCTTGTTGGGGTGAGAGGGTGAACATTTGATATGGTGGTTGTGTGGGTTGTAGGATTTGAGGGGGTGGAAAGGGTGGTGGAGGTAGAGGTGGAGGAGTTGGTTGCTTTTGTGGTTGAGAGGAGGGACCTGCCTTGGGTTGTTCAGGGCATATTTTTTTTGCGGTCCCCTCCCCGCTGTCCCTTCTCCTCTTCAAATTAAAGTTGGTCTCCATCTCTTCCGGGGCGTTTGGTTTATTTTTCTTTTTTTGTTTTTTCGGAGATGTCTTTGTTGCTGCAGATGGTGCCGATGTTACTGGTGCGGGCGTTGCTGGAGTCTCTGTTGCTGGTGTGGCTGGTTTCGGAGTTATCGGTGGTTCTGATGTTGGTGTTGCTTCTGCTGCTACTACTGCTGCTGTTTGGGCCTTTTTTTGAGGAGGGGATGAGGTTTTTTCCCCCTGCTTAGGGGATCCCCTCCTCTTTCTGGCCACCTCCGTCCAGCCCTCTTGATTGCTTGGTTTGAGCTGGGCTGGACCCGGGCCCTTGGCCTCCGCTTCTTTTCTGACTGTGTTGGTGATGGTGGCTGCTGCGTCCCCTGTTGTTGTCGTTGTTGTTGTTGTTGTTGACGTAGTTTTTTCTTTTTGGTTTTCAGGGCGCTGGGGGCAAAACTTGGCGATGTGGCCAATTTGCTTACACCCCCAGCACCTGGGGCGTCTTCCCTCCACCAACACAATCATCTGCCGATCCCCGCAGATTACTGTTTCAGGGATGGCTTTAAAACCATCCCTGGTCAGGCACAGCCGGAAGGCATAGTCCCCGTAGGCTGTCCCGGCCGGGGATCTGAGGAGGTTGAACTCCTCAACCTGGCCAAAGGCACTTAAGTATGCTGCCAGGACCTCCCCAGTAATAATGGCCGGGACATTGCAGATCGTCACGCGGAGCCTACGGGTGCCCTGATATTCCGGCTGTAGCCTAAAGTTCTTCGTAATTATATCTCTTTCCGCTGCTTTCGCCGCTTGTTGTTCTGTGGGAAACAGGACATCCCATGTTGCGAAACTTTTTCTGCAGAAGTACTGGCATGGGATGCCTGACTTCCTTAGCAGCTCTTCGAAAGAATCCTTATTGAGCCCCACCAGCCTTTTTGTTTTAAGGTCGGAAACGACCAGCGAGAGGACTCTTGGTATTATTTTGTCGGCTATTTCCGGGATGGGCAAAATCTCGTTTCCGTTAAAGTACTTGGCGTACTTGCCCACCCGGTCCTTCTCATAGTCAGCCGGTCCCCTCTGCTGGCCTTTCCAGGCTGTGGGGCTTTTTTGAGCCGGCTGTATTGGGCTGTCTTGGCTATCTTTTGTTTCTTGGGATTCGGCGGGGATCGGCAACGAAGGCCAATTTGCCCCTATCAGGCTTTGTGTCTTTGTTGACTTATTTGGAGTTGTTGCCCCCTCCATGGCTGCGAAAAAATAATAGCAGCCAGGAGGGTATGGTTAAACCTCCAACTGTAGCTTAGTATGGAGGGGGGGCTCTACAGTTTCAACTGAAAGAATGTCAAAAAACAAGTGGAATGACACCACGCAAGTTAAAAGACAGGTAGAACCCCTGACAATCAAAAAAATAAATGGTAAGGCAACAAAATAAAATCCGACCAATAACAACAAACAAAAAAGTCGGATAACAGGTGAAAAAAAAAATAAAACAAGTCAGTCAAAGAGTTCTCGGTAAGACTTGAAAAAAAATTAAAGTTCAAACAAAGTCACAAAAAAAAAAAAACAAAGTCTTACCGAGATAACAATTTTTTCAACAAGTAATCCAACAAGTAATCCAATAAAGTAACAACGCAGATCAACACTTTTCGTAAGAATAATAGAGAAGTGGTCTCCCTTTATTTCCTGTAAAAATGCAGGAAGGCACAAGGCCTTAAGTTTTGTGGGGAAGGGGAAGGGTGCGGTCTTGCAATAACTATGTTTTAACTAGTGGGACCTAGCTAGCCACATTCGCCGACCCATTCAACAATACAATATATAGTCATTCATCCGTCGCCATGCGCGCTGCTGTCACCAAAATACCACATTTGCTCAATGAAGAAAGAACCTACTTAAAATCCCGAGAGTGATGCATGATTTTATTTACAAATTGTGGTTTTTACAAATGAATTCATATGATGGGGATGGGAGAAAAAACCCCGAAATATGTACAGCAACAAAGGAAAAAATCCCCCGTTTGGTTGCCCTCCCATCCCCCCGTCTATAAAATTGGAGGCCGACTGTTTTCCGGGGCGAAAAGAACCGAAAACAAGCCGGACCTACCCTAGGTGGGGCAGGGATCCTAATCTACAGGGGTCAAAGGAAATAAGGGGTCGGGCGCGGTATGGGTTGATTCAAGCAGGTAATATGATTTTTTATACATATGAATGTTCAAGATCTTCAGTAAAAGCGGGCTGGGATATGGGTTAAGGTACAAAAATAATGGGGATGGGGAAGATCTTGAGAACTAATGACTAGGTGACGGGGACAATGACTGACAACATACTGCTAACTAGGTTACCAGGGAAAAAAAGCTTTGCCTACTTACCCGGGGTGGGGTCCCGAAGGACCCGTACCGTAGACGCCATGAGCGGGCAGAGGAGGGAAGGATGACTCCAACGTTGCCCCCTTTCTTACGACCAGGCTCGCTGCATTCACCCACCTTCTGCTGAATGTTATGCGATCCAAGCGTTTTCTATCGCATCTGATTTTGACCCTAAGCGAATGCCTAAAGTACAAAACCAGATCACGATGAGAAAAGTTTGCATCGTCATACAATCCCTTCTTTCGCGTAGTCCAAATCACCATTCGAGCTACAGCCAGGATCGCGAGAAACACCACACGCTTCTCACCCTGAAACGGAGGAAGAACGTTGTCCACGACGTAACCAACGTCGAGCAGCACGAGCTGCTTGGGTTCGATGCGAGCCGTCCACTCCCCGACGTGATCCCAAAACGGGCGAACTCGCTCGCAGTAGTAGAAGGCGTGCTCAGCCGTTTCTTCTAAGCCACTGCTGCAGCGAGGGCAATCAGGCATGTCTGCCAGGCCCGCCTTGTAGTTCAAGCCGAAAAGGGGTAACGCATTCCGTGCAAGTCGCCAGGTGAGCGAGAACTCGGAGTTGTTCAAGAAGCTCGATCCTGGCGCCCAATTCCACTGAGAGCGGATCTCCTCCGCCGTCCAGCCTCGCCGCTCGCTAAGAGGATCAGAAGCGGAACCCACCACTAATTCCCGATATAGCTCTTTCCGAGGCCGTGAAAGGTCACTGGACCCAAGAAGGTTACGAAGGGCCTTTCGGCACTCGCGGACAAACAGTGCTTCGCCCAAAGGCTTACGTCGACCTTCAGCCTTTGGGTCTGACTGGAGGCGAGGAAAAGTCCGACTCGCCTTTCGTCTCCACACTGCGTCCCCCGTCAAGGACCGGCCCAGGTATGCAAGTCTTTCAGCAAGCCAGTGGCTCTCCAGATCAGGCATACCCAGACCCCCGTTACGTGTACGTTGGATACAGACCTGCCTACGGACCATCGGCCTTGCACCTCCCCAGAGCAATCTGGAGAGGGATTGTTGCAGTGCCAACCGACGTGCCTTAGGCAGAGGAAGTACAGCCAATCGGTAAAGGATCAGAGGGAAGACGTACGTGGCGCACGCCTCCGCCCTGCCCTTTAAGGACAACCTCCTTGAAAGCCAGATTCCCACCTGAGCATTCACCTTGGTTTGTACTTCCAACCAATTTCGCTCCAGTTGGAGGTCGGGCCCGAACCACACCCCGAGGATGCGGACGGGTCCGTCACTCCAGCGGAAGGGCCCTGGAAGAGTATTGCTACCCCTCCAAGCACCAAGCCGCAAACCTTCGCTTTTGTCAAAATTGACCTTGGCTCCTGCGATCCGCTCGTACTCGACAACCGCCTCTTTCACAGCCTTTATATCCAGACGGCGGGACACAAAGACTGTGATGTCATCAGCGAACGCGGAAACCCTTGCAGCAAGGCTGCTAACAAAAGGTATACCGCGCAGGGACGGACTTGTCCTCTCATCCCTAAGCCTGCGCAGGAGGGGCTCCAACGCGAGGACATAGAGAAGAGGAGACAACGGGCAGCCCTGCCGGACCGAACGCTCGATCGCGAATACCTCCGAACGCCTTCCGTTCACCTGTACCACTGCCTGAGGGTTATGGTACATCATACTAATCCATCTGCGGAACTCCGGTTTGAATCCGGCAGTCTCCAAAACAGACGCCAAGAACCGATGGTCAACCCTATCGAAGGCCTTGGACTGATCTAAACTGATCAGCGCGGCTTCGGTGTCGTCTTCTATTCCCTCTAGGACCTCGCGAATCAAGTGCAGATTGTCCTGGATCGATCTTCCCTTCACAGCAAAGGTCTGTTCGGGGCCGATCAGATCACTGATGACACGCTGTAAACGATTCGCCAAGACCCGGGCCAAAATCTTTAACTCTGCGTTAAGCAGAGTTATGGGCCTGTAGTCATCTAAGCCCTCCCCAACATGCTGGCCACCTTTCTTCAGCAATGTGATCACGCCCTTGGTAACGCAACCAGGGATCACTCCCTGGGCGAACCAATGGTTGAACACATCCGTCAGAATAGGCACAAACATGTGCGACATCCTCAAGTACACTTCGTAGGGCAAACCATCTAGTCCCGGCGACTTGTTCAGGCCGACCTGCTTCAACGCATCACGGACTTCGCATTCAGTAACCAAACCCTCGCAGCTAGCCGCTTCAGCCACCCCAAGGCGGGGGAAGTCGGCAAGATAGCTACGAAACTCCCGGATCGGGAGATCAGGGCAGCGGGCAAAGCGATCCCGAAAGTGCGCCCGAAAGGCATCACGCATCTCACGACCCGATCGCAGCAGTCGCCCGTCCGCAGTCTTGACAGACGCGATGTACCGATCGGGGAACCTTCGCACTTCTTCTTCACGCGCAGTCGCGTTCGATTTCACAGCTTCGTTGAGAACTCTATTTAGCCTAGATCTAACTACGAATCCCTTGTAGCGCTCGCTACTCTCACGCTCAAGGTCCCTCCTAGCTAGCTCTACACCTAGGGAGTCCCCCCCAGCCACCGCCCGAGAAAGTCTATCTTCTATAGCCTTCGCCTCCTTGGCCTTATCTAGGCTGAGCTGTTGACCGTATTTGGTGGCGAAGTCTCTAATCCTATATTTCAGAGAAACCCACCACCTACTCCCGGTAACCGCCCCCACTAACGCCCGCTGAATTAGGGATTCCAGCCGGTCCCGGAAGTCCCGTATCTCCAGTAAGGAGGTATTGAACTTCCAGTAGCCGGCTAGACTAGGCCTATTGACTAACCGTAGACTGACCCTAACAAGCTTATGGTCAGTCCACGCTATCAGGTGGAACGTGGGACAACTAACGAAATCAGTGTCAGCTCGTCTAACTAACACTCTGTCCAAGTAGGAACCCACTTTGGCAGAGGGCGAGCTATCTAGCCACGTCCACATCTCCCGCCCTGGGTGATCAAGACGAAACCTGTCGACGAGACCGTGACGAGTCACGAAGCCGACAAGGCTGCTATCACACCTTCCCGCACGCCTAGCTCCCCGCCCGACCTTATCTATCTTGGGATCAAGGATCGCATTCCAATCACCCATTAAGACTAGCCGCTTCGTATCGTCCAGGAACGGCGCCAACCGACGAAAAAAGGAAATCCTCTCCGCAGCGATATTGGACGCATAAACCGCAACCAGACGAAACTTGAAACTTTTCACGGCAACATCGGCCACAACCAGCCGGCCCCCGTCACCTGCAAAAACAACGTCAACATCAGCATCAAGGCTGCGTCCAACTAGCAGAGAGACCCCAGCGCTGATGCGGCTGCCGTATGCTGAGAAAACGTTAAAGTCGCTTTCCAGCACCCGACAGTCGGCATCGCAAGTGAAGTGGGTCTCCTGCACTGCAGCAACATCCACTCCGAGGTTCTTGAGTTCACCAAGCAAGCGCGCACACTTGCTTGAATCCCTCAGTCCCCTCACATTCAAACTGGCAACGTTTAAAGCCATCAATCTCACTTACCTTACTCAGTGTCGACTACGGGCCGGAAATCCTTCGGGGTGAGGATGCCGACAGCCTGACGCAGAGAACCGGTACCGAGTTCAGTTGTCACCCGGTTGTCTCTCGTGATTCCGCCGACATCTATGGGGAACCGCAGCTTTAGGGACCTGTAAAGGGACGGGTGAACCAAAATTGGGACCCTGCCCGAACAAAAAGGAATACATTTTTTCAATGAGGAGTGCTCCAACTCCGCCAGCTTTATGCCCGTATCAGTCTGACAGACCGTACTCAAGAACTTCCATACGCCCTTGGTACGGTCGCCAGCTGACCGGACAAAAGTGGTCACCATGGCTGCACTCCTAAAATTGACAGGATTAGAAACATTCAGGTTTTGTATTTTTTCAAGGTTCAGCAGCGGCTTTAGTGCCTTTCGCAGCTGGAAGTCGCCAACTGCTTCCAGCTCTACTGAGCACAAAGCCGCTGCCTGCTGTATTTGGGTGATTGTTAGTTCTTTTTCGCCCTCCTGCCGATTTGCTTTTTTTTTACTGGCAGGAGGGTCTTGTTTTCTTTTTGACGGGAACAGTTCTTGAGAGGATATGCTAGTGGGGCTGAGTGAGGGAAGAGATGGAGTTCTGGTTAAGTTTAGGGGCTGGGACCGGTCTGCTGATTGCGACCTTGGGAGTGGGATTTGGTAGGGTCTGTGGTATTTCTTTAGGCACTGTTCTTGTTGGGGTGAGAGGGTGAACATTTGATATGGTGGTTGTGTGGGTTGTAGGATTTGAGGGGGTGGAAAGGGTGGTGGAGGTAGAGGTGGAGGAGTTGATTGCTTTTGCGGTTGAGAGGAGGGACCTGCCTTGGGTTGTTCAGGGCATATTTTTTTTGCGGTCCCCTCCCCGCTGTCCCTTCTCCTCTTCAAATTAAAGTTGGTCTCCATCTCTTCCGGGGCGTTTGGTTTATTTTTCTTTTTTTGTTTTTTCGGAGATGTCTTTGTTGCTGCAGATGGTGCCGATGTTACTGGTGCGGGCGTTGCTGGAGTCTCTGTTGCTGGTGTGGCTGGTTTCGGAGTTATCGGTGGTTCTGATGTTGGTGTTGCTTCTGCTGCTACTACTGCTGCTGCTGCTGCTGTTTGGGCCTTTTTTTGAGGAGGGGATGAGGTTTTTTCCCCCTGCTTAGGGGATCCCCTCCTCTTTCTGGCCACCTCCGTCCAGCCCTCTTGATTGCTTGGTTTGAGCTGGGCTGGACCCGGGCCCTTGGCCTCCGCTTCTTTTCTGACTGTGTTGGTGATGGTGGCTGCTGCGTCCCCTGTTGTTGTCGTTGTTGTTGTTGTTGTTGACGTAGTTTTTTCTTTTTGGTTTTCAGGGCGCTGGGGGCAAAACTTGGCGATGTGGCCAATTTGCTTACACCCCCAGCACCTGGGGCGTCTTCCCTCCACCAACACAATCATCTGCCGATCCCCGCAGATTACTGTTTCCGGGATGGCTTTAAAGCCATCCCTTGTTAGGCACAGCCGGAAGGCATAGTCCCCGTAGGCTGTCCCGGCCGGGGATCTGAGGAGGTTGAACTCCTCAACCTGGCCAAAGGCACTTAAGTATGCTGCCAGGACCTCCCCAGTAATAATGGCCGGGACATTGCAGATCGTCACGCGGAGCCTACGGGTGCCCTGATATTCCGGCTGTAGCCTAAAGTTCTTCGTAATTATGTCTCTTTCTGCTGCTTTCGCCGCTTGTTGTTCTGTGGGAAACAGGACATCCCATGTTGCGAAACTTTTTCTGCAGAAGTACTGGCATGGGATGCCTGACTTCCTTAGCAGCTCTTCGAAAGAATCCTTATTGAGCCCCACCAGCCTTTTTGTTTTAAGGTCGGAAACGACCAGCGAGAGGACTCTTGGTATTATTTTGTCGGCTATTTCCGGGATGGGCAAAATCTCGTTTCCGTTAAAGTACTTGGCGTACTTGCCCACCCGGTCCTTCTCATAGTCAGCCGGTCCCCTCTGCTGGCCTTTCCAGGCTGTGGGGCTTTTTTGAGCCGGCTGTATTGGGCTGTCTTGGCTATCTTTTGTTTCTTGGGATTCGGCGGGGATCGGCAACGAAGGCCAATTTGCCCCTATCAGGCTTTGTGTCTTTGTCGAAGGAGTTGTTGCCCCCTCCATGGCTGCGAAAAAATAATAGCAGCCAGGAGGGTATGGTTAAACCTCCAACTGTAGCTTAGTATGGAGGGGGGGCTCTACAGTTTCAACTTAAAGAATGTCAAAAATAAAACAAGTGGAATGACACCACGCAAGTTATAAGACAGGTAGAACCCCTGACAATCAAAAAATAAATGGTAAGGCAACAAAATAAAATCCGACTTATAACAACAAACAAAAAAGTCGGATAACAAGTGTCGAAAACAAAACAAGTCAATCGACAAAACAAAGAGTTCTCGGTAAGACTTGAAAAAAATTAAAGTTCAAACAAAGTCACAAAAAAACAAAGTCTTACCGAGATAACAATTTTTTCAACAAGTAATCCAACAAGTAATCCAATAAAGTAACAACGCAGATCAACACTTTTCGTAAGAATAATAGAGAAGTGGTCTCCCTTTATTTCCTGTAAAAATGCAGGAAGGCACAAGGCCTTAAGTTTTGTGGGGAAGGGGAAGGGTGCGGTCTTGCAATAACTATGTTTTAACTAGTGGGACCTAGCTAGCCACATTCGCCGACCCATTCAACAATACAATATATAGTCATTCATCCGTCGCCATGCGCGCTGCTGTCACCAAAATACCACATTTGCTCGATGAAGAAAGAACCTACTTAAAATCCCGAGAGTGATGCATGATTTTATTTACAAATTGTGGTTTTTACAAATGAATTCATATGATGGGGATGGGAGAAAAAACCCCGAAATATGTACAGCAACAAAGGAAAAAATCCCCCGTTTGGTTGCCCTCCCATCCCCCCGTCTATAAAATTGGAGGCCGACTGTTTTCCGGGGCGAAAAGAACCGAAAACAAGCCGGACCTACCCTAGGTGGGGCAGGGAACCTAATCTACAGGGGTCAAAGGAAATAAGGGGTCGGGCGCGGTATGGGTTGATTCAAGCAGGTAATATGATTTTTTATACATATGAATGTTCAAGATCTTCAGTAAAAGCGGGCTGGGATATGGGTTAAGGTACAAAAATAATGGGGATGGGGAAGATCTTGAGAACTAATGACTAGGTGACGGGGACAATGACTGACAACATACTGCTAACTAGGTTACCAGGGAAAAAAGCTTTGCCTACTTACCGGGGGTGGGGTCCCGAAGGACCCGTACCGTAGACTCCATGAGCGGGCAGAGGAGGGAAGGATGACTCCAACGTTGCCCCCTTTCTTACGACCAGGCTCGCTGCATTCACCCACCTTCTGCTGAATGTTATGCGATCCAAGCGTTTTCTATCGCATCTGATTTTGACCCTAAGCGAATGCCTAAAGTACAAAACCAGATCACGATGAGAAAAGTTTGCATCGTCATACAATCCCTTCTTTCGCGTAGTCCAAATCACCATTCGAGCTACAGCCAGGATCGCGAGAAACACCACACGCTTCTCACCCTGAAACGGAGGAAGAACGTTGTCCACGACGTAACCAACGTCGAGCAGCACGAGCTGCTTGGGTTCGATGCGAGCCGTCCACTCCCCGACGTGATCCCAAAACGGGCGAACTCGCTCGCAGTAGTAGAAGGCGTGCTCAGCCGTTTCTTCTAAGCCACTGCTGCAGCGAGGGCAATCAGGCATGTCTGCCAGGCCCGCTTTGTAGTTCAAGCCGAAAAGGGGTAACGCATTCCGTGCAAGTCGCCAGGTGAGCGAGAACTCGGAGTTGTTCAAGAAGCTCGATCCTGGCGCCCAATTCCAGTGAGAGCGGATCTCCTCCGCCGTCCAGCCTCGCCGCTCGCTAAGAGGATCAGAAGCGGAACCCACCACTAATTCCCGATATAGCTCTTTCCGAGGCCGTGAAAGGTCACTGGACCCAAGAAGGTTACGAAGGGCCTTTCGGCACTCGCGGACAAACAGTGCTTCGCCCAAAGGCTTACGTCGACCTTCAGCCTTTGGGTCTGACTGGAGGCGAGGAAAAGTCCGACTCGCCTTTCGTCTCCACACTGCGTCCCCCGTCAAGGACCGGCCCAGGTATGCAAGTCTTTCAGCAAGCCAGTGGCTCTCCAGATCAGGCATACCCAGACCCCCGTTACGTGTACGTTGGATACAGACCTGCCTACGGACCATCGGCCTTGCACCTCCCCAGAGCAATCTGGAGAGGGATTGTTGCAGTGCCAACCGACGTGCCTTAGGCAGAGGAAGTACAGCCAATCGGTAAAGGATCAGAGGGAAGACGTACGTGGCGCACGCCTCCGCCCTGCCCTTTAAGGACAACCTCCTTGAAAGCCAGATTCCCACCTGAGCATTCACCTTGGTTTGTACTTCCAACCAATTTCGCTCCAGTTGGAGGTCGGGCCCGAACCACACCCCGAGGATGCAGACGGGTCCGTCACTCCAGCGGAAGGGCCCTGGAAGAGTATTGCTACCCCTCCAAGCACCAAGCCGCAAACCTTCGCTTTTGTCAAAATTGACCTTGGCTCCTGCGATCCGCTCGTACTCGACAACCGCCTCTTTCACAGCCTTTATATCCAGACGGCGGGACACAAAGACTGTGATGTCATCAGCGAACGCGGAAACCCTTGCAGCAAGGCTGCTAACAAAAGGTATACCGCGCAGGGACGGACTTGTCCTCTCATCCCTAAGCCTGCGCAGGAGGGGCTCCAACGCGAGGACATAGAGAAGAGGAGACAACGGGCAGCCCTGCCGGACCGAACGCTCGATCGCGAATACCTCCGAACGCCTTCCGTTCACCTGCACCACTGCCTGAGGGTTATGGTACATCATACTAATCCATCTGCGGAACTCCGGTTTGAATCCGGCAGTCTCCAAAACAGACGCCAAGAACCGATGGTCAACCCTATCGAAGGCCTTGGACTGATCTAAACTGATCAGCGCGGCTTCAGTGTCGTCTTCTATTCCCTCTAGGACCTCGCGAATCAAGTGCAGATTGTCCTGGATCGATCTTCCCTTCACAGCAAAGGTCTGTTCGGGGCCGATCAGATCACTGATGACACGCTGTAAACGATTCGCCAAGACCCGGGCCAAAATCTTTAACTCTGCGTTAAGCAGAGTTATGGGCCTGTAGTCATCTAAGCCCTCCCCAACATGCTGGCCACCTTTCTTCAGCAATGTGATCACGCCCTTGGTAACGCAACCAGGGATCACTCCCTGGGCGAACCAATGGTTGAACACATCCGTCAGAATAGGCACAAACATGTGCGACATCCTCAAGTACACTTCGTAGGGCAAACCATCTAGTCCCGGCGACTTGTTGAGGCCGACCTGCTTCAACGCATCACGGACTTCGCATTCAGTAACCAAACCCTCGCAGCTAGCCGCTTCAGCCACCCCAAGGCGGGGGAAGTCGGCAAGATAGCTACGAAACTCCCGGATCGGGAGATCAGGGCAGCGGGCAAAGCGATCCCGAAAGTGCGCCCGAAAGGCATCACGCATCTCACGACCCGATCGCAGCAGTCGCCCGTCCGCAGTCTTGACAGACGCGATGTACCGATCGGGGAACCTTCGCACTTCTTCTTCACGCGCAGTCGCGTTCGATTTCACAGCTTCGTTGAGAACTCTATTTAGCCTAGATCTAACTACGAATCCCTTGTAGCGCTCGCTACTCTCACGCTCAAGGTCCCTCCTAGCTAGCTCTACACCTAGGGAGTCCCCCCCAGCCACCGCCCGAGAAAGTCTATCTTCTATAGCCTTCGCCTCCTTGGCCTTATCTAGGCTGAGCTGTTGACCGTATTTGGTGGCGAAGTCTCTAATCCTATATTTCAGAGAAACCCACCACCTACTCCCGGTAACCGCCCCCACTAACGCCCGCTGAATTAGGGATTCCAGCCGGTCCCGGAAGTCCCGTATCTCCAGTAAGGAGGTATTGAACTTCCAGTAGCCGGCTAGACTAGGCCTATTGGCTAACCGTAGACTGACCCTAACAAGCTTATGGTCAGTCCACGCTATCAGGTGGAACGTGGGACAACTAACGAAATCAGTGTCAGCTCGTCTAACTAACACTCTGTCCAAGTAGGAACCTACTTTGGCAGAGGGCGAGCTATCTAGCCACGTCCACATCTCCCGCCCTGGGTGATCAAGACGAAACCTGTCGACGAGACCGTGACGAGTCACGAAGCCGACAAGGCTGCTATCACACCTTCCCGCACGCCTAGCTCCCCGCCCGACCTTATCTATCTTGGGATCAAGGATCGCATTCCAATCACCCATTAAGACTAGCCGCTTCGTATCGTCCAGGAACGGCGCCAACCGACGAAAAAAGGAAATCCTCTCCGCAGCGATATTGGACGCATAAACCGCAACCAGACGAAACTTGAAACTTTTCACGGCAACATCGGCCACAACCAGCCGGCCCCCGTCACCTGCAAAAACAACGTCAACATCAGCATCAAGGCTGCGTCCAACTAGCAGAGAGACCCCAGCGCTGATGCGGCTGCCGTATGCTGAGAAAACGTTAAAGTCGCTTTCCAGCACCCGACAGTCGGCATCGCAAGTGAAGTGGGTCTCCTGCACTGCAGCAACATCCACTCCGAGGTTCTTGAGTTCACCAAGCAAGCGCGCACACTTGCTTGAATCCCTCAGTCCCCTCACATTCAAACTGGCAACGTTTAAAGCCATCAATCTCACTTACCTTACTCAGTGTCGACTACGGGCCGGAAATCCTTCGGGGTGAGGATGCCGACAGCCTGACGCAGAGAACCGGTACCGAGTTCAGTTGTCACCCGGTTGTCTCTGGTGATTCCGCCGACATCTATGGGGAACCGCAGCTTTAGGGACCTGTAAAGGGACGGGTGAACCAAAATTGGGACCCTGCCCGAACAAAAAGGAATACATTTTTTCAATGAGGAGTGCTCCAACTCCGCCAGCTTTATGCCCGTATCAGTCTGACAGACCGTACTCAAGAACTTCCATACGCCCTTGGTACGGTCGCCAGCTGACCGGACAAAAGTGGTCACCATGGCTGCACTCCTAAAATTCACAGGATTAGAAACATTCAGGTTTTGTATTTTTTCAAGGTTCAGCAGCGGCTTTAGTGCCTTTCGTAGCTGGAAGTCATTGACTGCTTCCAGCTCTACTGAGCACAAAGCCGCTGCCTGCTGTATTTGGGTGATTGTTAGTTCTTTTTCGCCCTCCTGCCGATTTGCTTTTTTTTTACTGGCAGGAGGGTCTTGTTTTCTTTTCGACGGGAACAGTTCTTGAGAGGATATGCTAGTGGGGCTGAGTGAGGGAAGAGATGGAGTTCTGGTTAAGTTTAGGGGCTGGGACCGGTCTGCTGATTGGGACCTTGGGAGTGGGATTTGGTAGGGTCTGTGGTATTTCTTTAGGCACTGTTCTTGTTGGGGTGAGAGGGTGAACATTTGATATGGTGGTTGTGTGGGTTGTAGGATTTGAGGGGGTGGAAAGGGTGGTGGAGGTAGAGGTGGAGGAGTTGGTTGCTTTTGTGGTTGAGAGGAGGGACCTGCCTTGGGTTGTTCAGGGCATATTTTTTTTGCGGTCCCCTCCCCGCTGTCTCTTCTCCTCTTCAAATTAACGTTGGTCTCCATCTCTTCCGGGGCGTTTGGTTTATTTTTCTTTTTTTGTTTTTTCGGAGATGTCTTTGTTGCTGCAGATGGTGCCGATGTTACTGGTGCGGGCGTTGCTGGAGTCTCTGTTGCTGGTGTGGCTGGTTTCGGAGTTGTCGGTGGTTCTGATGTTGGTGTTGCTTCTGCTGCTACTACTGCTGCTGCTGCTGTTTGGGCCTTTTTTTTTAGGAGGGGATGAGGTTTTTTCCCCCTGCTTAGGGGATCCCCTCCTCTTTCTGGCCACCTCCGTCCAGCCCTCTTGATTGCTTGGTTTGAGCTGGGCTGGACCCGGGCTCTTGGCCTCCGCTTCTTTTCTGACTGTGTTGGTGATGGTGGCTGCTGCGTCCCCTGTTGTTGTCGTTGTTGTTGTTGTTGACGTAGTTTTTCCTTTTTGGTTTTCAGGGCGCTGGGGGCAAAACTTGGCGATGTGGCCAATTTGCTTACACCCCCAGCACCTGGGGCGTCTTCCCTCCACCAACACAATCATCTGCCGATCCCCGCAGATTACTGTTTCAGGGATGGCTTTAAAACCATCCCTGGTCAGGCACAGCCGGAAGGCATAGTCCCCGTAGGCTGTCCCGGCCGGGGATCTGAGGAGGTTGAACTCCTCAACCTGGCCAAAGGCACTTAAGTATGCTGCCAGGACCTCCCCAGTAATAATGGCCGGGACATTGCAGATCGTCACGCAGAGCCTACGGGTGCCCTGATATTCCGGCTGTAGCCTAAAGTTCTTCGTAATTATATCTCTTTCCGCTGCTTTCGCCGCTTGTTGTTCTGTGGGAAACAGGACATCCCATGTTGCGAAACTTTTTCTGCAGAAGTACTGGCATGGGATGCCTGACTTCCTTAGCAGCTCTTCGAAAGAATCCTTATTGAGCCCCACCAGCCTTTTTGTTTTAAGGTCGGAAACGACCAGCGAGAGGACTCTTGGTATTATTTTGTCGGCTATTTCCGGGATGGGCAAAATCTCGTTTCCGTTAAAGTACTTGGCGTACTTGCCCACCCGGTCCTTCTCATAGTCAGCCGGTCCCCTCTGCTGGCCTTTCCAGGCTGTGGGGCTTTTTTGAGCCGGCTGTATTGGGCTGTCTTGGCTATCTTTGGTTTCTTGGGATTCGGCGGGGATCGGCAACGAAGGCCAATTTGCCCCTATCAGGCTTTGTGTCTTTGTCGAAGGATTTGGAGTTGTTGCCCCCTCCATGGCTGCGAAAAAATAATAGCAGCCAGGAGGGTATGGTTAAACCTCCAACTGTAGCTTAGTATGGAGGGGGGGCTCTACAGTTTCAACTGAAAGAATGTCAAAAAACAAGTGGAATGACACCACGCAAGTTATAAGACAGGTAGAACCCTTTACAATCAAAAAATAAATGGTAAGGCAACAAAATAAAATCCGACTTATAACAACAAACAAAAAAGTCGGATAACAAAAAAAATAAAACAAGTCAGTCGTCAAAACAAAGAGTTCTCGGTAAGACTTGAAAAAAATTAAAGTTCAAACAAAGTCACAAAAAAAAAAACAAAGTCTTACCGAGATAACAATTTTTTCAACAAGTAATCCAACAAGTAATCCAATAAAGTAACAACGCAGATCAACACTTTTCGTAAGAATAATAGAGAAGTGGTCTCCCTTTATTTCCTGTAAAAATGCAGGAAGGCACAAGGCCTTAAGTTTTGTGGGGAAGGGGAAGGGTGCGGTCTTGCATTAACTATGTTTTTACTAAGGGGACCTAGCTAGCCACATTCGCCGACCCATTCAACAATACAATATATAGTCATTCATCCGTCGCCATGCGCGCTGCTGTCACCAAAATACCACATTTGCTCGATGAAGAAAGAACCTACTTAAAATCCCGAGAGTGATGCATGATTTTATTTACAAATTGTGGTTTTTACAAATGAATTCATATGATGGGGATGGGAGAAAAAACCCCGAAATATGTACAGCAACAAAGGAAAAAATCCCCCGTTTGGTTGCCCTCCCATCCCCCCGTCTATAAAATTGGAGGCCGACTGTTTTCCGGGGCGAAAAGAACCGAAAACAAGCCGGACCTACCCTAGGAGGGGCAGGGATCCTAATCTACAGGGGTCAAAGGAAATAAGGGGTCGGGCGCGGTATGGGTTGATTCAAGCAGGTAATATGATTTTTTATACATATGAATGTTCAAGATCTTCAGTAAAAAGCGGGCTGGGATATGGGTTAAGGTACAAAAATAATGGGGATGGGGAAGATCTTGAGAACTAATGACTAGGTGACGGGGACAATGACTGACAACATACTGCTAACTAGGTTACCAGGGAAAAAAGCTTTGCCTACTTACCGGGGGTGGGGTCCCGAAGGACCCGTACCGTAGACGCCATGAGCGGGCAGAGGAGGGAAGGATGACTCCAACGTTGCCCCCTTTCTTACGACCAGGCTCGCTGCATTCACCCACCTTCTGCTGAATGTTATGCGATCCAAGCGTTTTCTATCGCATCTGATTTTGACCCTAAGCGAATGCCTAAAGTACAAAACCAGATCACGATGAGAAAAGTTTGCATCGTCATACAATCCCTTCTTTCGCGTAGTCCAAATCACCATTCGAGCTACAGCCAGGATCGCGAGAAACACCACACGCTTCTCACCCTGAAACGGAGGAAGAACGTTGTCCACGACGTAACCAACGTCGAGCAGCACGAGCTGCTTGGGTTCGATGCGAGCCGTCCACTCCCCGACGTGATCCCAAAACGGGCGAACTCGCTCGCAGTAGTAGAAGGCGTGCTCAGCCGTTTCCTCTAAGCCACTGCTGCAGCGAGGGCAATCAGGCATGTCTGCCAGGCCCGCTTTGTAGTTCAAGCCGAAAAGGGGTAACGCATTCCGTGCAAGTCGCCAGGTGAGCGAGAACTCGGAGTTGTTCAAGAAGCTCGATCCTGGCGCCCAATTCCAGTGAGAGCGGATCTCCTCCGCCGTCCAGCCTCGCCGCTCGCTAAGAGGATCAGAAGCGGAACCCACCACTAATTCCCGATATAGCTCTTTCCGAGGCCGTGAAAGGTCACTGGACCCAAGAAGGTTACGAAGGGCCTTTCGGCACTCGCGGACAAACAGTGCTTCGCCCAAAGGCTTACGTCGACCTTCAGCCTTTGGGTCTGACTGGAGGCGAGGAAAAGTCCGACTCGCCTTTCGTCTCCACACTGCGTCCCCCGTCAAGGACCGGCCCAGGTATGCAAGTCTTTCAGCAAGCCAGTGGCTCTCCAGATCAGGCATACCCAGACCCCCGTTGCGTGTACGTTGGATACAGACCTGCCTACGGACCATCGGCCTTGCACCTCCCCAGAGCAATCTGGAGAGGGATTGTTGCAGTGCCAACCGACGTGCCTTAGGCAGAGGAAGTACAGCCAATCGGTAAAGGATCAGAGGGAAGACGTACGTGGCGCACGCCTCCGCCCTGCCCTTTAAGGACAACCTCCTTGAAAGCCAGATTCCCACCTGAGCATTCACCTTGGTTTGTACTTCCAACCAATTTCGCTCCAGTTGGAGGTCGGGCCCGAACCACACCCCGAGGATGCGGACGGGTCCGTCACTCCAGCGGAAGGGCCCTGGAAGAGTATTGCTACCCCTCCAAGCACCAAGCCGCAAACCTTCGCTTTTGTCAAAATTGACCTTGGCTCCTGCGATCCGCTCGTACTCGACAACCGCCTCTTTCACAGCCTTTATATCCAGACGGCGGGACACAAAGACTGTGATGTCATCAGCGAACGCGGAAACCCTTGCAGCAAGGCTGCTAACAAAAGGTATACCGCGCAGGGACGGACTTGTCCTCTCATCCCTAAGCCTGCGCAGGAGGGGCTCCAACGCGAGGACATAGAGAAGAGGAGACAACGGGCAGCCCTGCCGGACCGAACGCTCGATCGCGAATACCTCCGAACGCCTTCCGTTCACCTGCACCACTGCCTGAGGGTTATGGTACATCATACTAATCCATCTGCGGAACTCCGGTTTGAATCCGGCAGTCTCCAAAACAGACGCCAAGAACCGATGGTCAACCCTATCGAAGGCCTTGGACTGATCTAAACTGATCAGCGCGGCTTCGGTGTCGTCTTCTATTCCCTCTAGGACCTCGCGAATCAAGTGCAGATTGTCCTGGATCGATCTTCCCTTCACAGCAAAGGTCTGTTCGGGGCCGATCAGATCACTGATGACACGCTGTAAACGATTCGCCAAGACCCGGGCCAAAATCTTTAACTCTGCGTTAAGCAGAGTTATGGGCCTGTAGTCATCTAAGCCCTCCCCAACATGCTGGCCACCTTTCTTCAGCAATGTGATCACGCCCTTGGTAACGCAACCAGGGATCACTCCCTGGGCGAACCAATGGTTGAACACATCCGTCAGAATAGGCACAAACATGTGCGACATCCTCAAGTACACTTCGTAGGGCAAACCATCTAGTCCCGGCGACTTGTTCAGGCCGACCTGCTTCAACGCATCACGGACTTCGCATTCAGTAACCAAACCCTCGCAGCTAGCCGCTTCAGCCACCCCAAGGCGGGGGAAGTCGGCAAGATAGCTACGAAACTCCCGGATCGGGAGATCAGGGCAGCGGGCAAAGCGATCCCGAAAGTGCGCCCGAAAGGCATCACGCATCTCACGACCCGATCGCAGCAGTCGCCCGTCCGCAGTCTTGACAGACGCGATGTACCGATCGGGGAACCTTCGCACTTCTTCTTCACGCGCAGTTGCGTTCGATTTCACAGCTTCGTTGAGAACTCTATTTAGCCTAGATCTAACTACGAATCCCTTGTAGCGCTCGCTACTCTCACGCTCAAGGTCCCTCCTAGCTAGCTCTACACCTAGGGAGTCCCCCCCAGCCACCGCCCGGGAAAGTCTATCTTCTATAGCCTTCGCCTCCTTGGCCTTATCTAGGCTGAGCTGTTGACCGTATTTGGTGGCGAAGTCTCTAATCCTATATTTCAGAGAAACCCACCACCTACTCCCGGTAACCGCCCCCACTAACGCCCGCTGAATTAGGGATTCTAGCCGGTCCCGGAAGTCCCGTATCTCCAGTAAGGAGGTATTGAACTTCCAGTAGCCGGCTAGACTAGGCCTATTGACTAACCGTAGACTGACCCTAACAAGCTTATGGTCAGTCCACGCTATCAGGTGGAACGTGGGACAACTAACGAAATCAGTGTCAGCTCGTCTAACTAACACTCTGTCCAAGTAGGAACCTACTTTGGCAGAGGGCGAGCTATCTAGCCACGTCCACATCTCCCGCCCTGGGTGATCAAGACGAAACCTGTCGACGAGACCGTGACGAGTCACGAAGCCGACAAGGCTGCTATCACACCTTCCCGCACGCCTAGCTCCCCGCCCGACCTTATCTATCTTGGGATCAAGGATCGCATTCCAATCACCCATTAAGACTAGCCGCTTCGTATCGTCCAGGAACGGCGCCAACCGACGAAAAAAGGAAATCCTCTCCGCAGCGATATTGGACGCATAAACCGCAACCAGACGAAACTTGAAACTTTTCACGGCAACATCGGCCACAACCAGCCGGCCCCCGTCACCTGCAAAAACAACGTCAACATCAGCATCAAGGCTGCGTCCAACTAGCAGAGAGACCCCAGCGCTGATGCGGCTGCCGTATGCTGAGAAAACGTTAAAGTCGCTTTCCAGCACCCGACAGTCGGCATCGCAAGTGAAGTGGGTCTCCTGCACTGCAGCAACATCCACTCCGAGGTTCTTGAGTTCACCAAGCAAGCGCGCACACTTGCTTGAATCCCTCAGTCCCCTCACATTCAAACTGGCAACGTTTAAAGCCATCAATCTCACTTACCTTACTCAGTGTCGACTACGGGCCGGAAATCCTTCGGGGTGAGGATGCCGACAGCCTGACGCAGAGAACCGGTACCGAGTTCAGTTGTCACCCGGTTGTCTCTGGTGATTCCGCCGACATCTATGGGGAACCGCAGCTTTAGGGACCTGTAAAGGGACGGGTGAACCAAAATTGGGACCCTTCCCGAACAAAAAGGAATACATTTTTTCAATGAGGAGTGCTCCAACTCCGCCAGCTTTATGCCCGTATCAGTCTGACAGACCGTACTCAAGAACTTCCATACGCCCTTGGTACGGTCGCCAGCTGACCGGACAAAAGTGGTCACCATGGCTGCACTCCTAAAATTGACAGGATTAGAAACATTCAGGTTTTGTATTTTTTCAAGGTTCAGCAGCGGCTTTAGTGCCTTTCGTAGCTGGAAGTCATTGACTGCTTCCAGCTCTACTGAGCACAAAGCCGCTGCCTGCTGTATTTGGGTGATTGTTAGTTCTTTTTCGCCCTCCTGCCGATTTGCTTTTTTTTTACTGGCAGGAGGGTCTTGTTTTCTTTTTGACGGGAACAGTTCTTGAGAGGATATGCTAGTGGGGCTGAGTGAGGGAAGAGATGGAGTTCTGGTTAAGTTTAGGGGCTGGGACCGGTCTGCTGATTGCGACCTTGGGAGTGGGATTTGGTAGGGTCTGTGGTATTTCTTTAGGCACTGTTCTTGTTGGGGTGAGAGGGTGAACATTTGATATGGTGGTTGTGTGGGTTGTAGGATTTGAGGGGGTGGAAAGGGTGGTGGAGGTAAAGGTGGAGGAGTTGATTGCTTTTGCGGTTGAGAGGAGGGACCTGCCTTGGGTTGTTCAGGGCATATTTTTTTTGCGGTCCCCTCCCCGCTGTCCCTTCTCCTCTTCAAATTATAGTTGGTCTCCATCTCTTCCGGGGCGTTTGGTTTATTTTTCTTTTTTTGTTTTTTTGGAGATGTCTTTGTTGCTGCAGATGGTGCCGATGTTACTGGTGCGGGCGTTGCTGGAGTCTCTGTTGCTGGTGTGGCTGGTTTCGGAGTTATCGGTGGTTCTGATGTTGGTGTTGCTTCTGCTGCTACTACTGCTGCTGCTGTTGCTGTTTGGGCCTTTTTTTGAGGAGGGGATGAGGTTTTTTCCCCCTGCTTAGGGGATCCCCTCCTCTTTCTGGCCACCTCCGTCCAGCCCTCTTGATTGCTTGGTTTGAGCTGGGCTGGACCCGGGCTCTTGGCCTCCGCTTCTTTTCTGACTGTGTTGGTGATGGTGGCTGCTGCGTCCCCTGTTGTTGTCGTTGTCGTTGTTGTTGTTGACGTAGTTTTTTCTTTTTGGTTTTCAGGGCGCTGGGGGCAAAACTTGGCGATGTGGCCAATTTGCTTACACCCCCAGCACCTGGGGCGTCTTCCCTCCACCAACACAATCATCTGCCGATCCCCGCTGATCAGCATTTCAGGGATGGCTTTAAAACCATCCCTGGTTAGGCACAGCCGGAAGGCATAGTCCCCGTAGGCTGTCCCGGCCGGGGATCTGAGGAGGTTGAACTCCTCAACCTGGCCAAAGGCACTTAAGTATGCTGCCAGGACCTCCCCAGTAATAATGGCCGGGACATTGCAGATCGTCACGCGGAGCCTACGGGTGCCCTGATATTCCGGCTGTAGCCTAAAGTTCTTCGTAATTATGTCTCTTTCTGCTGCCTTCGCCGCTTGTTGCTCTGTGGGAAACAGGACATCCCATGTTGCGAAACTTTTTCTGCAGAAGTACTGGCATGGGATGCCTGACTTCCTTAGCAGCTCTTCGAAAGAATCCTTATTGAGCCCCACCAGCCTTTTTGTTTTAAGGTCGGAAACGACCAGCGAGAGGACTCTTGGTATTATTTTGTCGGCTATTTCCGGGATGGGCAAAATCTCGTTTCCGTTAAAGTACTTGGCGTACTTGCCCACCCGGTCCTTCTCATAGTCAGCCGGTCCCCTCTGCTGGCCTTTCCAGGCTGTGGGGCTTTTTTGAGCCGGCTGTATTGGGCTGTCTTGGCTATCTTTTGTTTCTTGGGATTCGGCGGGGATCGGCAACGAAGGCCAATTTGCCCCTATCAGGCTTTGTGTCTTTGTTGACTTATTTGGAGTTGTTGCCCCCTCCATGGCTGCGAAAAAATAATAGCAGCCAGGAGGGTATGGTTAAACCTCCAACTGTAGCTTAGTATGGAGGGGGGGCTCTACAGTTTCAACTGAAAGAATGTCAAAAATAAAACAAGTGGAATGACACCACGCAAGATTAAAAACAGGTAGAGCCCCAGAAAATCAAAAAATAAATGGTAAGGCAACAAAATAAAATCCGACTTATAACAACAAACAAAAAAGTCGGATAACAAGTGAAAAATAAAACAAGTCAGTCGTCAAAACAAAGAGTTCTCGGTAAGACTTGAAAAAAATTAAAATTCAAACAAAGTCACAAAAAAAAAAAACAAAGTCTTACCGAGATAACAATTTTTTCAACAAGTAATCCAACAAGTAATCCAATAAAGTAACAACGCAAATCAACACTTTTCGTAAGAATAATAGAGAAGTGGTCTCCCTTTATTTCCTGTAAAAATGCAGGAAGGCACAAGGCCTTAAGTTTTGTGGGGAAGGGGAAGGGTGCGGTCTTGCATTAACTATGTTTTTACTAAGGGGACCTAGCTAGCCACATTCGCCGACCCATTCAACAATACAATATATAGTCATTCATCCGTCGCCATGCGCGCTGCTGTCACCAAAATACCACATTTGCTCGATGAAGAAAGAACCTACTTAAAATCCCGAGAGTGATGCATGATTTTATTTACAAATTGTGGTTTTTACAAATGAATTCATATGATGGGGATGGGAGAAAAAACCCCGAAATATGTACAGCAACAAAGGAAAAAATCCCCCGTTTGGTTGCCCTCCCATCCCCCCGTCTATAAAATTGGAGGCCGACTGTTTTCCGGGGCGAAAAGAACCGAAAACAAGCCGGACCTACCCTAGGAGGGGCAGGGATCCTAATCTACAGGGGTCAAAGGAAATAAGGGGTCGGGCGCGGTATGGGTTGATTCAAGCAGGTAATATGATTTTTTATACATATGAATGTTCAAGATCTTCAGTAAAAAGCGGGCTGGGATATGGGTTAAGGTACAAAAATAATGGGGATGGGGAAGATCTTGAGAACTAATGACTAGGTGACGGGGACAATGACTGACAACATACTGCTAACTAGGTTACCAGGGAAAAAAGCTTTGCCTACTTACCGGGGGTGGGGTCCCGAAGGACCCGTACCGTAGACGCCATGAGCGGGCAGAGGAGGGAAGGATGACTCCAACGTTGCCCCCTTTCTTACGACCAGGCTCGCTGCATTCACCCACCTTCTGCTGAATGTTATGCGATCCAAGCGTTTTCTATCGCATCTGATTTTGACCCTAAGCGAATGCCTAAAGTACAAAACCAGATCACGATGAGAAAAGTTTGCATCGTCATACAATCCCTTCTTTCGCGTAGTCCAAATCACCATTCGAGCTACAGCCAGGATCGCGAGAAACACCACACGCTTCTCACCCTGAAACGGAGGAAGAACGTTGTCCACGACGTAACCAACGTCGAGCAGCACGAGCTGCTTGGGTTCGATGCGAGCCGTCCACTCCCCGACGTGATCCCAAAACGGGCGAACTCGCTCGCAGTAGTAGAAGGCGTGCTCAGCCGTTTCCTCTAAGCCACTGCTGCAGCGAGGGCAATCAGGCATGTCTGCCAGGCCCGCTTTGTAGTTCAAGCCGAAAAGGGGTAACGCATTCCGTGCAAGTCGCCAGGTGAGCGAGAACTCGGAGTTGTTCAAGAAGCTCGATCCTGGCGCCCAATTCCAGTGAGAGCGGATCTCCTCCGCCGTCCAGCCTCGCCGCTCGCTAAGAGGATCAGAAGCGGAACCCACCACTAATTCCCGATATAGCTCTTTCCGAGGCCGTGAAAGGTCACTGGACCCAAGAAGGTTACGAAGGGCCTTTCGGCACTCGCGGACAAACAGTGCTTCGCCCAAAGGCTTACGTCGACCTTCAGCCTTTGGGTCTGACTGGAGGCGAGGAAAAGTCCGACTCGCCTTTCGTCTCCACACTGCGTCCCCCGTCAAGGACCGGCCCAGGTATGCAAGTCTTTCAGCAAGCCAGTGGCTCTCCAGATCAGGCATACCCAGACCCCCGTTGCGTGTACGTTGGATACAGACCTGCCTACGGACCATCGGCCTTGCACCTCCCCAGAGCAATCTGGAGAGGGATTGTTGCAGTGCCAACCGACGTGCCTTAGGCAGAGGAAGTACAGCCAATCGGTAAAGGATCAGAGGGAAGACGTACGTGGCGCACGCCTCCGCCCTGCCCTTTAAGGACAACCTCCTTGAAAGCCAGATTCCCACCTGAGCATTCACCTTGGTTTGTACTTCCAACCAATTTCGCTCCAGTTGGAGGTCGGGCCCGAACCACACCCCGAGGATGCGGACGGGTCCGTCACTCCAGCGGAAGGGCCCTGGAAGAGTATTGCTACCCCTCCAAGCACCAAGCCGCAAACCTTCGCTTTTGTCAAAATTGACCTTGGCTCCTGCGATCCGCTCGTACTCGACAACCGCCTCTTTCACAGCCTTTATATCCAGACGGCGGGACACAAAGACTGTGATGTCATCAGCGAACGCGGAAACCCTTGCAGCAAGGCTGCTAACAAAAGGTATACCGCGCAGGGACGGACTTGTCCTCTCATCCCTAAGCCTGCGCAGGAGGGGCTCCAACGCGAGGACATAGAGAAGAGGAGACAACGGGCAGCCCTGCCGGACCGAACGCTCGATCGCGAATACCTCCGAACGCCTTCCGTTCACCTGCACCACTGCCTGAGGGTTATGGTACATCATACTAATCCATCTGCGGAACTCCGGTTTGAATCCGGCAGTCTCCAAAACAGACGCCAAGAACCGATGGTCAACCCTATCGAAGGCCTTGGACTGATCTAAACTGATCAGCGCGGCTTCGGTGTCGTCTTCTATTCCCTCTAGGACCTCGCGAATCAAGTGCAGATTGTCCTGGATCGATCTTCCCTTCACAGCAAAGGTCTGTTCGGGGCCGATCAGATCACTGATGACACGCTGTAAACGATTCGCCAAGACCCGGGCCAAAATCTTTAACTCTGCGTTAAGCAGAGTTATGGGCCTGTAGTCATCTAAGCCCTCCCCAACATGCTGGCCACCTTTCTTCAGCAATGTGATCACGCCCTTGGTAACGCAACCAGGGATCACTCCCTGGGCGAACCAATGGTTGAACACATCCGTCAGAATAGGCACAAACATGTGCGACATCCTCAAGTACACTTCGTAGGGCAAACCATCTAGTCCCGGCGACTTGTTCAGGCCGACCTGCTTCAACGCATCACGGACTTCGCATTCAGTAACCAAACCCTCGCAGCTAGCCGCTTCAGCCACCCCAAGGCGGGGGAAGTCGGCAAGATAGCTACGAAACTCCCGGATCGGGAGATCAGGGCAGCGGGCAAAGCGATCCCGAAAGTGCGCCCGAAAGGCATCACGCATCTCACGACCCGATCGCAGCAGTCGCCCGTCCGCAGTCTTGACAGACGCGATGTACCGATCGGGGAACCTTCGCACTTCTTCTTCACGCGCAGTTGCGTTCGATTTCACAGCTTCGTTGAGAACTCTATTTAGCCTAGATCTAACTACGAATCCCTTGTAGCGCTCGCTACTCTCACGCTCAAGGTCCCTCCTAGCTAGCTCTACACCTAGGGAGTCCCCCCCAGCCACCGCCCGGGAAAGTCTATCTTCTATAGCCTTCGCCTCCTTGGCCTTATCTAGGCTGAGCTGTTGACCGTATTTGGTGGCGAAGTCTCTAATCCTATATTTCAGAGAAACCCACCACCTACTCCCGGTAACCGCCCCCACTAACGCCCGCTGAATTAGGGATTCTAGCCGGTCCCGGAAGTCCCGTATCTCCAGTAAGGAGGTATTGAACTTCCAGTAGCCGGCTAGACTAGGCCTATTGACTAACCGTAGACTGACCCTAACAAGCTTATGGTCAGTCCACGCTATCAGGTGGAACGTGGGACAACTAACGAAATCAGTGTCAGCTCGTCTAACTAACACTCTGTCCAAGTAGGAACCTACTTTGGCAGAGGGCGAGCTATCTAGCCACGTCCACATCTCCCGCCCTGGGTGATCAAGACGAAACCTGTCGACGAGACCGTGACGAGTCACGAAGCCGACAAGGCTGCTATCACACCTTCCCGCACGCCTAGCTCCCCGCCCGACCTTATCTATCTTGGGATCAAGGATCGCATTCCAATCACCCATTAAGACTAGCCGCTTCGTATCGTCCAGGAACGGCGCCAACCGACGAAAAAAGGAAATCCTCTCCGCAGCGATATTGGACGCATAAACCGCAACCAGACGAAACTTGAAACTTTTCACGGCAACATCGGCCACAACCAGCCGGCCCCCGTCACCTGCAAAAACAACGTCAACATCAGCATCAAGGCTGCGTCCAACTAGCAGAGAGACCCCAGCGCTGATGCGGCTGCCGTATGCTGAGAAAACGTTAAAGTCGCTTTCCAGCACCCGACAGTCGGCATCGCAAGTGAAGTGGGTCTCCTGCACTGCAGCAACATCCACTCCGAGGTTCTTGAGTTCACCAAGCAAGCGCGCACACTTGCTTGAATCCCTCAGTCCCCTCACATTCAAACTGGCAACGTTTAAAGCCATCAATCTCACTTACCTTACTCAGTGTCGACTACGGGCCGGGAATCCTTCGGGGTGAGGATGCCGACAGCCTGACGCAGAGAACCGGTACCGAGTTCAGTTGTCACCCGGTTGTCTCTGGTGATTCCGCCGACATCTATGGGGAACCGCAGCTTTAGGGACCTGTAAAGGGACGGGTGAACCAAAATTGGGACCCTTCCCGAACAAAAAGGAATACATTTTTTCAATGAGGAGTGCTCCAACTCCGCCAGCTTTATGCCCGTATCAGTCTGACAGACCGTACTCAAGAACTTCCATACGCCCTTGGTACGGTCGCCAGCTGACCGGACAAAAGTGGTCACCATGGCTGCACTCCTAAAATTGACAGGATTAGAAACATTCAGGTTTTGTATTTTTTCAAGGTTCAGCAGCGGCTTTAGTGCCTTTCGTAGCTGGAAGTCATTGACTGCTTCCAGCTCTACTGAGCACAAAGCCGCTGCCTGCTGTATTTGGGTGATTGTTAGTTCTTTTTCGCCCTCCTGCCGATTTGCTTTTTTTTTACTGGCAGGAGGGTCTTGTTTTCTTTTTGACGGGAACAGTTCTTGAGAGGATATGCTAGTGGGGCTGAGTGAGGGAAGAGATGGAGTTCTGGTTAAGTTTAGGGGCTGGGACCGGTCTGCTGATTGCGACCTTGGGAGTGGGATTTGGTAGGGTCTGTGGTATTTCTTTAGGCACTGTTCTTGTTGGGGTGAGAGGGTGAACATTTGATATGGTGGTTGTGTGGGTTGTAGGATTTGAGGGGGTGGAAAGGGTGGTGGAGGTAAAGGTGGAGGAGTTGATTGCTTTTGCGGTTGAGAGGAGGGACCTGCCTTGGGTTGTTCAGGGCATATTTTTTTTGCGGTCCCCTCCCCGCTGTCCCTTCTCCTCTTCAAATTATAGTTGGTCTCCATCTCTTCCGGGGCGTTTGGTTTATTTTTCTTTTTTTGTTTTTTTGGAGATGTCTTTGTTGCTGCAGATGGTGCCGATGTTACTGGTGCGGGCGTTGCTGGAGTCTCTGTTGCTGGTGTGGCTGGTTTCGGAGTTATCGGTGGTTCTGATGTTGGTGTTGCTTCTGCTGCTACTACTGCTGCTGCTGTTGCTGTTTGGGCCTTTTTTTGAGGAGGGGATGAGGTTTTTTCCCCCTGCTTAGGGGATCCCCTCCTCTTTCTGGCCACCTCCGTCCAGCCCTCTTGATTGCTTGGTTTGAGCTGGGCTGGACCCGGGCTCTTGGCCTCCGCTTCTTTTCTGACTGTGTTGGTGATGGTGGCTGCTGCGTCCCCTGTTGTTGTCGTTGTCGTTGTTGTTGTTGACGTAGTTTTTTCTTTTTGGTTTTCAGGGCGCTGGGGGCAAAACTTGGCGATGTGGCCAATTTGCTTACACCCCCAGCACCTGGGGCGTCTTCCCTCCACCAACACAATCATCTGCCGATCCCCGCTGATCAGCATTTCAGGGATGGCTTTAAAACCATCCCTGGTTAGGCACAGCCGGAAGGCATAGTCCCCGTAGGCTGTCCCGGCCGGGGATCTGAGGAGGTTGAACTCCTCAACCTGGCCAAAGGCACTTAAGTATGCTGCCAGGACCTCCCCAGTAATAATGGCCGGGACATTGCAGATCGTCACGCGGAGCCTACGGGTGCCCTGATATTCCGGCTGTAGCCTAAAGTTCTTCGTAATTATGTCTCTTTCTGCTGCCTTCGCCGCTTGTTGCTCTGTGGGAAACAGGACATCCCATGTTGCGAAACTTTTTCTGCAGAAGTACTGGCATGGGATGCCTGACTTCCTTAGCAGCTCTTCGAAAGAATCCTTATTGAGCCCCACCAGCCTTTTTGTTTTAAGGTCGGAAACGACCAGCGAGAGGACTCTTGGTATTATTTTGTCGGCTATTTCCGGGATGGGCAAAATCTCGTTTCCGTTAAAGTACTTGGCGTACTTGCCCACCCGGTCCTTCTCATAGTCAGCCGGTCCCCTCTGCTGGCCTTTCCAGGCTGTGGGGCTTTTTTGAGCCGGCTGTATTGGGCTGTCTTGGCTCTCTTTTGTTTCTTGGGATTCGGCGGGGATCGGCAACGAAGGCCAATTTGCCCCTATCAGGCTTTGTGTCTTTGTTGACTTATTTGGAGTTGTTGCCCCCTCCATGGCTGCGAAAAAATAATAGCAGCCAGGAGGGTATGGTTAAACCTCCAACTGTAGCTTAGTATGGAGGGGGGGCTCTACAGTTTCAACTGAAAGAATGTCAAAAATAAAACAAGTGGAATGACACCACGCAAGATTAAAAACAGGTAGAGCCCCAGAAAATCAAAAAATAAATGGTAAGGCAACAAAATAAAATCCGACTTATAACAACAAACAAAAAAGTCGGATAACAAGTGAAAAATAAAACAAGTCAGTCGTCAAAACAAAGAGTTCTCGGTAAGACTTGAAAAAAATTAAAATTCAAACAAAGTCACAAAAAAAAAAAAACAAAGTCTTACCGAGATAACAATTTTTTCAACAAGTAATCCAACAAGTAATCCAATAAAGTAACAACGCAAATCAACACTTTTCGTAAGAATAATAGAGAAGTGGTCTCCCTTTATTTCCTGTAAAAATGCAGGAAGGCACAAGGCCTTAAGTTTTGTGGGGAAGGGGAAGGGTGCGGTCTTGCATTAACTATGTTTTTACTAAGGGGACCTAGCTAGCCACATTCGCCGACCCATTCAACAATACAATATATAGTCATTCATCCGTCGCCATGCGCGCTGCTGTCACCAAAATACCACATTTGCTCGATGAAGAAAGAACCTACTTAAAATCCCGAGAGTGATGCATGATTTTATTTACAAATTGTGGTTTTTACAAATGAATTCATATGATGGGGATGGGAGAAAAAACCCCGAAATATGTACAGCAACAAAGGAAAAAATCCCCCGTTTGGTTGCCCTCCCATCCCCCCGTCTATAAAATTGGAGGCCGACTGTTTTCCGGGGCGAAAAGAACCGAAAACAAGCCGGACCTACCCTAGGAGGGGCAGGGATCCTAATCTACAGGGGTCAAAGGAAATAAGGGGTCGGGCGCGGTATGGGTTGATTCAAGCAGGTAATATGATTTTTTATACATATGAATGTTCAAGATCTTCAGTAAAAGCGGGCTGGGATATGGGTTCAGGTACAAAAATAATGGGGATGGGGAAGATCTTGAGAACTAATGACTAGGTGACGGGGACAATGACTGACAACATACTGCTAACTAGGTTACCAGGGAAAAAAGCTTTGCCTACTTACCGGGGGTGGGGTCCCGAAGGACCCGTACCGTAGACGCCATGAGCGGGCAGAGGAGGGAAGGATGACTCCAACGTTGCCCCCTTTCTTACGACCAGGCTCGCTGCATTCACCCACCTTCTGCTGAATGTTATGCGATCCAAGCGTTTTCTATCGCATCTGATTTTGACCCTAAGCGAATGCCTAAAGTACAAAACCAGATCACGATGAGAAAAGTTTGCATCGTCATACAATCCCTTCTTTCGCGTAGTCCAAATCACCATTCGAGCTACAGCCAGGATCGCGAGAAACACCACACGCTTCTCACCCTGAAACGGAGGAAGAACGTTGTCCACGACGTAACCAACGTCGAGCAGCACGAGCTGCTTGGGTTCGATGCGAGCCGTCCACTCCCCGACGTGATCCCAAAACGGGCGAACTCGCTCGCAGTAGTAGAAGGCGTGCTCAGCCGTTTCTTCTAAGCCACTGCTGCAGCGAGGGCAATCAGGCATGTCTGCCAGGCCCGCTTTGTAGTTCAAGCCGAAAAGGGGTAACGCATTCCGTGCAAGTCGCCAGGTGAGCGAGAACTCGGAGTTGTTCAAGAAGCTCGATCCTGGCGCCCAATTCCACTGAGAGCGGATCTCCTCCGCCGTCCAGCCTCGCCGCTCGCTAAGAGGATCAGAAGCGGAACCCACCACTAATTCCCGATATAGCTCTTTCCGAGGCCGTGAAAGGTCACTGGACCCAAGAAGGTTACGAAGGGCCTTTCGGCACTCGCGGACAAACAGTGCTTCGCCCAAAGGCTTACGTCGACCTTCAGCCTTTGGGTCTGACTGGAGGCGAGGAAAAGTCCGACTCGCCTTTCGTCTCCACACTGCGTCCCCCGTCAAGGACCGGCCCAGGTATGCAAGTCTTTCAGCAAGCCAGTGGCTCTCCAGATCAGGCATACCCAGACCCCCGTTACGTGTACGTTGGATACAGACCTGCCTACGGACCATCGGCCTTGCACCTCCCCAGAGCAATCTGGAGAGGGATTGTTGCAGTGCCAACCGACGTGCCTTAGGCAGAGGAAGTACAGCCAATCGGTAAAGGATCAGAGGGAAGACGTACGTGGCGCACGCCTCCGCCCTGCCCTTTAAGGACAACCTCCTTGAAAGCCAGATTCCCACCTGAGCATTCACCTTGGTTTGTACTTCCAACCAATTTCGCTCCAGTTGGAGGTCGGGCCCGAACCACACCCCGAGGATGCGGACGGGTCCGTCACTCCAGCGGAAGGGCCCTGGAAGAGTATTGCTACCCCTCCAAGCACCAAGCCGCAAACCTTCGCTTTTGTCAAAATTGACCTTGGCTCCTGCGATCCGCTCGTACTCGACAACCGCCTCTTTCACAGCCTTTATATCCAGACGGCGGGACACAAAGACTGTGATGTCATCAGCGAACGCGGAAACCCTTGCAGCAAGGCTGCTAACAAAAGGTATACCGCGCAGGGACGGACTTGTCCTCTCATCCCTAAGCCTGCGCAGGAGGGGCTCCAACGCGAGGACATAGAGAAGAGGAGACAACGGGCAGCCCTGCCGGACCGAACGCTCGATCGCGAATACCTCCGAACGCCTTCCGTTCACCTGCACCACTGCCTGAGGGTTATGGTACATCATACTAATCCATCTGCGGAACTCCGGTTTGAATCCGGCAGTCTCCAAAACAGACGCCAAGAACCGATGGTCAACCCTATCGAAGGCCTTGGACTGATCTAAACTGATCAGCGCGGCTTCGGTGTCGTCTTCTATTCCCTCTAGGACCTCGCGAATCAAGTGCAGATTGTCCTGGATCGATCTTCCCTTCACAGCAAAGGTCTGTTCGGGGCCGATCAGATCACTGATGACACGCTGTAAACGATTCGCCAAGACCCGGGCCAAAATCTTTAACTCTGCGTTAAGCAGAGTTATGGGCCTGTAGTCATCTAAGCCCTCCCCAACATGCTGGCCACCTTTCTTCAGCAATGTGATCACGCCCTTGGTAACGCAACCAGGGATCACTCCCTGGGCGAACCAATGGTTGAACACATCCGTCAGAATAGGCACAAACATGTGCGACATCCTCAAGTACACTTCGTAGGGCAAACCATCTAGTCCCGGCGACTTGTTGAGGCCGACCTGCTTCAACGCATCACGGACTTCGCATTCAGTAACCAAACCCTCGCAGCTAGCCGCTTCAGCCACCCCAAGGCGGGGGAAGTCGGCAAGATAGCTACGAAACTCCCGGATCGGGAGATCAGGGCAGCGGGCAAAGCGATCCCGAAAGTGCGCCCGAAAGGCATCACGCATCTCACGACCCGATCGCAGCAGTCGCCCGTCCGCAGTCTTGACAGACGCGATGTACCGATCGGGGAACCTTCGCACTTCTTCTTCACGCGCAGTCGCGTTCGATTTCACAGCTTCGTTGAGAACTCTATTTAGCCTAGATCTAACTACGAATCCCTTGTAGCGCTCGCTACTCTCACGCTCAAGGTCCCTCCTAGCTAGCTCTACACCTAGGGAGTCCCCCCCAGCCACCGCCCGGGAAAGTCTATCTTCTATAGCCTTCGCCTCCTTGGCCTTATCTAGGCTGAGCTGTTGACCGTATTTGGTGGCGAAGTCTCTAATCCTATATTTCAGAGAAACCCACCACCTACTCCCGGTAACCGCCCCCACTAACGCCCGCTGAATTAGGGATTCTAGCCGGTCCCGGAAGTCCCGTATCTCCAGTAAGGAGGTATTGAACTTCCAGTAGCCGGCTAGACTAGGCCTATTGGCTAACCGTAGACTGACCCTAACAAGCTTATGGTCAGTCCACGCTATCAGGTGGAACGTGGGACAACTAACGAAATCAATGTCAGCTCGTCTAACTAACACTCTGTCCAAGTAGGAACCTACTTTGGCAGAGGGCGAGCTATCTAGCCACGTCCACATCTCCCGCCCTGGGTGATCAAGACGAAACCTGTCGACGAGACCGTGACGAGTCACGAAGCCGACAAGGCTGCTATCACACCTTCCCGCACGCCTAGCTCCCCGCCCGACCTTATCTATCTTGGGATCAAGGATCGCATTCCAATCACCCATTAAGACTAGCCGCTTCGTATCGTCCAGGAACGGCGCCAACCGACGAAAAAAGGAAATCCTCTCCGCAGCGATATTGGACGCATAAACCGCAACCAGACGAAACTTGAAACTTTTCACGGCAACATCGGCCACAACCAGCCGGCCCCCGTCACCTGCAAAAACAACGTCAACATCAGCATCAAGGCTGCGTCCAACTAGCAGAGAGACCCCAGCGCTGATGCGGCTGCCGTATGCTGAGAAAACGTTAAAGTCGCTTTCCAGCACCCGACAGTCGGCATCGCAAGTGAAGTGGGTCTCCTGCACTGCAGCAACATCCACTCCGAGGTTCTTGAGTTCACCAAGCAAGCGCGCACACTTGCTTGAATCCCTCAGTCCCCTCACATTCAAACTGGCAACGTTTAAAGCCATCAATCTCACTTACCTTACTCAGTGTCGACTACGGGCCGGAAATCCTTCGGGGTGAGGATGCCGACAGCCTGACGCAGAGAACCGGTACCGAGTTCAGTTGTCACCCGGTTGTCTCTGGTGATTCCGCCGACATCTATGGGGAACCGCAGCTTTAGGGACCTGTAAAGGGACGGGTGAACCAAAATTGGGACCCTGCCCGAACAAAAAGGAATACATTTTTTCAATGAGGAGTGCTCCAACTCCGCCAGCTTTATGCCCGTATCAGTCTGACAGACCGTACTCAAGAACTTCCATACGCCCTTGGTACGGTCGCCAGCTGACCGGACAAAAGTGGTCACCATGGCTGCACTCCTAAAATTGACAGGATTAGAAACATTCAGGTTTTGTATTTTTCCAAGGCTCAGCAGCGGCTTTAGTGCCTTTCGCAGCTGGAAGTCGCCAACTGCTTCCAGCTCTACTGAGCACAAAGCCGCTGCCTGCTGTATTTGGGTGATTGTAAGTTCTTTTTCGCCCTCCTGCCGATTTGCTTTTTTTTTACTGGCAGGAGGGTCTTGTTTTCGTTTTGATGGGAACAGTTCTTGAGAGGATATGCTAGTGGGGCTGAGTGAGGGAAGAGATGGAGTTCTGGTTAAGTTTAGGGGCTGGGACCGGTCTGCTGATTGGGACCTTGGGAGTGGGATTTGGTAGGGTCTGTGGTATTTCTTTAGGCACTGTTCTTGTTGGGGTGAGAGGGTGAACATTTGATATGGTGGTTGTGTGGGTTGTAGGATTTGAGGGGGTGGAAAGGGTGGTGGAGGTAAAGGTGGAGGAGTTGATTGCTTTTGCGGTTGAGAGGAGGGACCTGCCTTGGGTTGTTCAGGGCATATTTTTTTTGCGGTCCCCTCCCCGCTGTCCCTTCTCCTCTTCAAATTATAGTTGGTCTCCATCTCTTCCGGGGCGTTTGGTTTATTTTTCTTTTTATGTTTTTTCGGTGATGTCTTTGTTGCTGCAGATGGTGTCGATGTTACTGGTGCGGGCGTTGCTGGAGTCTCTGTTGCTGGTGTGGCTGGTTTCGGAGTTATCGGTGGTTCTGATGTTGGTGTTGCTTCTGCTGCTACTACTGCTGCTGCTGTTTGGGCCTTTTTTTGAGGAGGGGATGAGGTTTTTTCCCCCTGCTTAGGGGATCCCCTCCTCTTTCTGGCCACCTCCGTCCAGCCCTCTTGATTGCTTGGTTTGAGCTGGGCTGGACTCGGGCCCTTGGCCTCCGCTTCTTTTCTGACTGTGTTGGTGATGGTGGCTGCTGCGTCCCCTGTTGTTGTCGTTGTTGTCGTTGTTGTTGTTGACGTAGTTTTTTCTTTATTTTCAGGGCGCTGGGGGCAAAACTTGGCAATGTGGCCAATTTGCTTACACCCCCAGCACCTGGGGCGTCTTCCCTCCACCAACACAATCATCTGCCGATCCCCGCAGATTACTGTTTCAGGGATGGCTTTAAAACCATCCCTGGTCAGGCACAGCCGGAAGGCATAGTCCCCGTAGGCTGTCCCGGCCGGGGATCTGAGGAGGTTGAACTCCTCAACCTGGCCAAAGGCACTTAAGTATGCTGCCAGGACCTCCCCAGTAATAATGGCCGGGACATTGCAGATCGTCACGCGGAGCCTACGGGTGCCCTGATATTCCGGCTGCAGCCTAAAGTTCTTCGTAATTATGTCTCTTTCTGCTGCTTTCGCCGCTTGTTGTTCTGTGGGAAACAGGACATCCCATGTTGCGTAACTTTTTCTGCAGAAGTACTGGCATGGGATGCCTGACTTCCTTAGCAGCTCTTCGAAAGAATCCTTATTGAGCCCCACCAGCCTTTTTGTTTTAAGGTCGGAAACGACCAGCGAGAGGACTCTTGGTATTATTTTGTCGGCTATTTCCGGGATGGGCAAAATCTCGTTTCCGTTAAAGTACTTGGCGTACTTGCCCACCCGGTCCTTCTCATAGTCAGCCGGTCCCCTCTGCTGGCCTTTCCAGGCTGTGGGGCTTTTTTGAGCCGGCTGTATTGGGCTGTCTTGGCTATCTTTTGTTTCTTGGGATTCGGCGGGGATCGGCAACGAAGGCCAATTTGCCCCTATCAGGCTTTGTGTCTTTGTCGAAGGATTTGTTGCCCCCTCCATGGCTGCGAAAAAATAATAGCAGCCAGGAGGGTATGGTTAAACCTCCAACTGTAGCTTAGTATGGAGGGGGGGCTCTACAGTTTCAACTGAAAGAATGTCAAAAAACAAGTGGAATGACACCACGCAAGTTAAAAGACAGGTAGAACCCCTGACAATCAAAAAAATAAATGGTAAGGCAACAAAATAAAATCCGACCAATAACAACAAACAAAAAAGTCGGATAACAGGTGAAAAAAAATAAAACAAGTCAGTCAAAGAGTTCTCGGTAAGACTTGAAAAAAATTAAAGTTCAAACAAAGTCACAAAAAAAACAAAGTCTTACCGAGATAACAATTTTTTCAACAAGTAATCCAACAAGTAATCCAATAAAGTAACAACGCAAATCAACACTTTTCGTAAGAATAATAGAGAAGTGGTCTCCCTCGAGTGAGCTAAGCTCGGAGAATATGTTTAGGTTGGACGAGTCCATCTTTGGGGTATGGCAGGATATGTCCCCATAACATTAACAATGCTTAAAACCATTTAACTGTGTGCAAACAAATAATTAATATTAAATAGAATTATTAGCATTAACAATACTGTAAGAATTATTACTGTTAGATAACAATACTTGAAACCATTTAAATGAAATATAGAATTATTGGGATTGGATAAAAATATTGAAACCATTTAACTGTGTGCAAACATATGAGCTCTGGCTCGTTTGAAAACGTCATCAACAAATATATACAAACAGGATTTGGCATTAGATAACCCATAAGGGTTAATATGCCATAAAACCAAATCAAACATGTTGGGAAAGAATATCCACATATATTTTGATTAATATACCTAAAAGTATGCCCTATATTTTTTGTTATTTGAACTATTTTATTAAAATATCTTTTTATTGTGCGCCAGTCGACGTATAAGCTGGTTGGTTGTTTGGGGGCTTTGGCATACCAAACTTCAAAGGTTATTTAATGCCAAATACATTTTATACAAATAATCAGTTCTCTTTCAAGTTTACCATGAGTACACAGTTTAATGGTCAAAAACATTTCTATTTTAAGCTATTCAGTTTATTCAAACAGTTTCATTTCAAACAATTCAGTTTAGCGTAAGTACATTTTCAAAGTCAAAAACAGTTCTATTTCAAACAACTCAGTTTAGCATAAGTATGCAGTTTAGTTCGATTTAACCCTCAGATAGGACCCTATAAGGTGGTACAACTCCGGGCCAGAGTGGACCTGGGAGCGATGTCAATAAAAGAGTGCTCTGCATTCCCCAAATTTCCGGCATTACTGGAACCTCACCATCGGTTTCTTCAGTGTCATACCCAGGACACTCATTGTTGGGGTCTTATCCCTCTGCAGAGGTACTGTCGGTGTATTCTACAGCCTGCGCCGACAGGACAATATCGACATAAAGTGTTGTATTGTAATCTGCTGATTCATGCAGAAATATATATATATATATATATATATATATATATATATATATATATATATATATATATATATATATACTGGATACATACCAACGCAATGATAAAGACGCACGCAGGAAGACTTCTTTTCAAATATATACCTCTCACTTTATTGCAAGGGTTCGAAAAGGTTGTGTGGGGTTTTACTGTGAGAGGTAGCTGGAGACCGAACATAACTGAAATATTTTGACCCCAAAGTTATGGCCATCAGCGTTGTGTCTTTCTCGTTCTCCAGGGCTGCTCAACCGGAGCACTGGAGTCCACTCTGCTGGGTGCTGGCTTTCCTTACTATATCTCGTCTATCTCCGTCTCCAACTGTACTTGCCTGTTCTCCTTCTGTTCAATTCGTCGGCCTTTTCTTACCTTCAAACTCCCACGCAGTGATATGGACACGCCTCCACGCCTCCGCAATTTCTTCCGATATCTGGCGATCGGGATGTGTCACTTCCGCTATCTTTGGAATGGCCTGTGTGATCGTCATCGAGCGAAAATAACTGTCATGCAGTTCAGAGGTCATTCTCTTCCGGTGCGTCAGTCTATGAGAGTAAAATGGGATTTTTTTTTACCTCGTCCCATTTCATCAGCCAATTTCCGCCCACGCAATTTCCTCTCATAACTGCCACTAGAATGTGTCACTTCCTTCCGGTGCATCACCTTGAATGGCATTTTTGGCCGGGTCAAAAGGTCAAAACATAACAAAAGGAGAACGTTGTATGTATAATATATCAGTCTTTTTTGCCACATCTAATCGAAATTTAGTACATAACTATATACAGAGTATGCGGAAAAACCAAACCAAACGTACATATACGCTGCGTATGCCCACATACACTCACGCCCGCACTTAGATGTATATACATATACACTAAGCCTATACGACACATTATTGAACGGTCTCGATTGCATCTACGTACATATGGGAATGTCCTCCTGGTGCAATAGTTACAGCGCTGGATTGCAGATTTGTAACAAGCAAGTTCAAACTCCAGTCATGCTATTAAGCTAACTTTCGAACAAATACCTTTGGGAAAGATACGATCCCCTTATCCTCCCAGCTATCGGTTAAATAGCATTTCTGCTGTTCTTCAAGAAGGATGGCTTTGGCATTGAATAACCCTTGAAGGTTGATGTGCCCTTAAATTAAGAAACCAAACCATCTACACGCGTATGCATTATAGCACATAATTCTTCCACTTTCAAGCTGTGTCAGTACTACTGTATGCTTGCACCATTTTGATTTTAGCGAAATGCATAAAGAAAAGGTTCGGTGGCGACTACACAAGGAGCAAAATAAATTTTTTCAGAATTTCTTTTTTAATACACATAAAGTCTGCATTGTTCAGAACTGGATTATAGCCCAAAATATTTTAATCTCGCAAAAAATATTTGTTTTGAGCCAATTCAAAATGGCGACAAATCAAACTAAAATTGAACAGAAGTCTGTCGTCAAATATTCACTGGATGAGAAGTGCAAATGATGTGAAATTGACAGAAGAATATGTGAAGTGCTCGAGGAAGCATGTTTTAGCCCCAAATATGTTTCTATATGGATTAAACATAGGTTTGTCTCTACTAGCCGAAGTAGAAAAAGCAGTCCATGAATCGGAAACACACTGAGAGAAGAAAAATACTGGGTGCAGAGCTCAGTAAAGAAGGTCATGCTGACACTCTTTGAAAACATGGAATATCTATTACTATTGATTTCCTTGAAAAGACTGCTACTATTAACAAAATTCCCTTTATTTATCGAATGAGCCTCTTTTATACTTTTAATCAATAATTCCTATCTAATGATAAACAGTTGTATACAATCATAGCTTTATAGCGATGGGGAAAACATTATTATTATTATTTGGGGGTTTTTGGTTTAAGGTTTAAGTTGGTTTTGTTGGTATTACGTTGGTAGCGTTGGTAATTCGTTGGTAGCGTTGGTATTTCGTTGATTGCGTTGGTATTTCGTTGATTGCGTTGGTATTTCGTTGGTTGTTATCCCCTCGCGAAATGTTGATGGAAAATAAAGGTAGTGGAGAAGAACGAAGACGTCGTTAGGTTTTGTACCAAGGGTTTAATGGCAGCATGAAGTAAAAGTGTTTACGCTGGTATGCTGCGAGCCTCGTAGTAAAGAAAGAAGGTAGGAAGTCGTTAGAGTGTATCATCTAATTTGTTTTTAACTAGGATCCCTTGGTCTAGAACAATAGACCGAAGGGGTCCATAAACTAGATGGCTCTCCTCATAGTGTATGATGGTGCTACTGCTATTCAGGAGCAGAAGAATAGACGTCCGTTCCCATTGAGGATTTCTGAGCGAGAGAGAGATTCGCGGGCTTTCTTCAATTTTTGGTGCTGCAAGGAAATATGGTTCGGGCTAAATAGGACAGGTCATCCTGATTGGGTTAAAATGTTCGGTGACTTTAACGGTCAAATTAAATTACGCGCCAAACAAAATTCAAGTTTCTTTCTGCTACAAATTCAAGTAATTATTCTTAATATAATTAATTTCCTTAAAGTTAAATGGTTTCAAGTATTCCGATTTAATACTATCAATTTGTATACATTTATATGGTTCCAAATGTTCCCATTTAATATTATTCATTTTTATACCGTTATATGGTTTCAAATATTCTGATTTAATATTAATAATTTGCATACAACTAATTGGTTTCAGATATCCCAATGAAACACTGTTTTCATATACAGTTCAATTGATAACAAATAATTTCATATCATCAGTTAATTATACATATCTAATTATTTACGAGCCTTTTTAAAACCCTGGGTAATTGATCCTATCTAATACAGATATGTTATACACAACTGTATGCTTTCAAGTATTCCTATCAAATGCTAATAATGATCAAACAATTAGATGTACGACCTTCTTCATGTGATTTTCCCGCGACCTCGGATCGTAATGATGAATCTTGCGATAGGCAACAACTATGGAAGGCAGTAATTACTGGGGATACGGTTACAAGACTCATCATTCCAATCCGAGGTCGCGGTAAAATCACCTGAAGAAGGCCAGAGGTGAAATTTGGCCGAAACGTAGTGAAAGAAGAAACAATACAAAAAAACTACCAAGATGAGGACAAAAAGTCCGCAATTAATAAAAAAATTAATTCTCAGATTAAGAAGCCTCATCTCAAAATGGTTCCAATTAAAGACAATTACAATTAGATGTACCTCACAATCAGTTGAAACAGAAAAGGACTTCATACTTATTCACAATATCATTGTTTTAGAAATCAATGTATAAATAAATTTTGATATCATTTTTGCTGTATAGACATAATGATATCAATCACAACAGTAATACAATACATATACAAATACAGGCGGACTCTGTCGTTTCAGGTACGAACGGGTTTATTAACTTCTGACTTCGGTCCATGGCGACACGAGGAGAGAGGCACAATTCTTAAAAGCCTATGCTAACCATACTATGCTAACCCCATCCCAATGCGCAGTGCATCTTGTGATGTTTAGATCTCAATTCGTCTCTGCTGGTCGAGATCCGAAAAACTGAACCTCACGCCTCAACTGTAGGAGACCCAACTACCGTCTTCAACGGTCAAAATCCAACTGACGTCTTTTCAAAATCTCCAAATTCTTGGGACCATCTCTTCTAGGCATGACATCATCCACACTCTAGCCCCATTTTCCTGTCTGGGGTTGATTATGACAAATGGTGATTGTCATATCCTTTCCGTGCGAGCGTCAAACTGTACCAAATGACTCAAAGCCTTACCAAACCGAATGATAAAATATAATAAACGAAAAATGATTAATATAAAAAAACATCATTCCTTAATTATACAACATTTTAAACATTTTCGTAAATGTAATATATTTCACTGACCAGGGATGATCTCTGTGAATGTTGTTGACGGATGTATCAAGTCGTAGATAGTCAGCAAAATGACTACCGGAAAAGTAGAAATGAGTGGTCGTAATACCAGAGGAATAAAAGATGAGTTGGTGTAAGCCAAGGCCAATGGAAAACAATCATTGCGTGAATGAAGAGACGTGGTCATGTGGGTCACGTGGGAATTTTCAAGAATTTTGGCTGATGTCAGTTCCCGGTGGCAGTTATGACTTCGGACAGCTCCTCTGTGTGTGCAAACGCTCTCCGACTGCTCTCCTGCTCCACTCAAATGTCACCGTCGAAGAATGAAAATATATGTTTATATTTTTATATATACGTGTTCCTAGTCGTTTGTGAAGATGCAGGAGTGGGATAATACATAAAATAGATCTCTTTAATTTATCAATGAGAATCTAATAGGTACGACCATTCTGAACGAGAATGAATGCGAGCAGAACGAAAAGGTGAATCTACGATTCCCAAAGCGCCAGAACAGGAACCACAATAAAGGTTCCTGTTAAATCTCCTACCAAGGACGCCAACGTTTTTTGGCTGCAGGGTAACGTGGACTGTCAGCCGCAAAACATGTTTATATATTGGCTTGTATTTTTACTTGAGAGGGGGGATCCGTTAATGACTCACAGAGAGGGATGGACTAAAATTCTCAAAGGAGAAGAGCGGCGTTAAGTGGAATTCGAAGACGCCAAGTGAGACGATAAAGTCTTTGGCCCCAAAAGAAAACAGGAATAAAATGTAAAAAAAAAGAAAGAATTATTGAGAAAGAAAGAAAGAAAGAAAGAATTATGTAAAAAGAAAGAAAGAAAGAAGAATTATGTCAAAAGAAAAAAGAAAGAACTATTGAACACGTAAGAAAGAAAGTATCAGGTATTTTTTCTTTCTTTCTTTCATTCTTTTTGTTCTTTCTTTCTCATTCAGAACGGTCGCACCAGTTAGATCCTTATTTTTGAATGAAAGAGATCTAATACAAATAATTCTAAAACAAATCTATTTGACTCATAGACAGGATTCTAACAGGTACTCCTACTCCGAGTAATAATAGGCCTGGGAGTAATGGCAATGAAGATGTTCTCTTCACTCTCCAAAACAAAAGAATTTGAGCCTCACTTCCAGATGCTGTTTAGGATCATGTGCAGGATAAATTTTCGTGGGATGTATCTCCTTATTAGAGGATGAAAACGTCGTATTCTAATGAGTCTCTTTGCATTTTGCAGTGCTAATACCTTTGGCAAAGGTATGAATCCAACTATTCCCCTTCCAACTATAGGTAAATAGTCGGACAGACTAGACTCTTTTAGCTTGACTTGATATCTAGTTTAGTAAAAGAAAACCTCTGAATTGAAACCATTTACCGACCTGGAGAGGGAGGGGATCATCAGGCTATACCTGCCCAAGACACAATACAGGAGTAATGTATCCACACCCAAACCAGACTGCATGACCAAGCAGTGAATTTAGGATATGCAACATCCTTGGTTACTACAAGTAATGTTTGGTTTGATTTGGTTTAAACTAATGGCATATCAATCATTGTAGCTTATTTAATGCCAAATCCATTTTTATACATATAAACAGTTCTATTTCAAACAATTCAGTTTAGCATAAGTACACAGTTTAAAAGTCATAAACATTTCTATTTCAAGCTATTCAGTTTAGTCAATAAAGTTAAATAGTTCCAAGTATTGCTATGTATCACTAACAATTCAATTACACATCAGGCATTTATTTACATACAGTTAAATGTAAAATCAGTTCTATTTCAAAATATTCAGTTTAGCAAAAGTACGAAGTTTAAATTTTTTTTTAAATTTCTATGTCGAACAATTCAGTTCAGTATAAGTATACAGTTTAAATGTAAAACAGTTCTATTTCAAACAATTCAGTTTAGCATAAGTATACAGTTTTATTCTATTTGATCCATTGATATGACGCTATCAGGTCCTACCACTCCGGGCCAGAGTGGTCAAGGGAGCGATGGCAATAAATGGGTGCTCCAGATTCCCTAAAGCTTCATCATTACAGAAGCCACGCCATCAGATAAGTGTCATAACCAAGACATTCTTTGGGGGCGGTCTTAGACCTGCGCAGAGATGCAGTTAATGTATTCTACACCCACAGCCGACTGGGTCATAAAGATGTTTGATCAAGTGATAAATAGATATTATTTTAGGTAACTCATAATAACTCATGAATAAGTATCTCCCACAAAAAAAAAAAATTAAATCTGTCATTTATCTTCTAAACCAAAGATTCTTGGATTTTATTATTCCCAGAGGAACTTTATTCAGTCAAAACGGATATTATTGAGCATTGTTTATTACCAAACTCTATAGCACTGAAACTCGACGACCAAAAGTAAAATTGCAATATCTCGGTAACCAAACGATATATATATATATATATATATATATATATATATATATATATATATATTAGCGTGATCTGCATTCATATTTTTTGGTTTCTGGATTTCAGTGCAGCAGAGTTCGGGTTGGTTGGTTGGTTAATTGGATTTTCATGGCATATCAACCCTTATAGGTTATTTAATGACAACTGCTTATATATATATTCATTAAATATATGGTTTCTAAACGAAAAGTTTGTAGGCACCATTTTTAAATGAGACAGAACTCATTTTTTGCACACGGTTAAATGGTTTCAAGTAATACCAACAATTCAATTTTTGCACACATTTAAACGGTTTCAAGCATTCCTATCTAACACGAATAATTTATTTGCACTCACTTAAATGGCTTTAAGTATTGCTACCTAACATCAATAGTTTTATTTACAGACTGTTACATGGTTTCAAGTATTGCTGGGTAATACTTCCGATTCAATTTTCATATCCATATTTACCAATCCCTCCGCTCGGGCAGGATATGACACAAGGTCAATTTTTAAGCGGAGTTTACAGGTTTGAATTCAGAGTTTTCCTCCTCCTAGACTAGTTGCCTCACCAAGGCGGAAGAACCCAGTCTACCCTACTAATTACTCATAGCTGGAGGGAGAATAATTGGTTTCAAACCTTCAAAGGTGTTAGTGCTATGTGAAACGCAATCAGTCTCGTCCGGGTTTTGAACTCGTATCGCCGTGTCCAGTTCCTACGACGATAACCATTACACCACGGGCACCTCCTAAAAATTCAATTCTAATATCAGTCATTTGTTTGTACACAGTTAAAGGGTTTCACACTTCTATTTGATCCATAGATGGGACCCTAACACCAGAGTGAACCATGGAATAATGGTAATTAGGAAGTACCCCATATTCCCTTGAGTTGCGGGATTGCAGCCTCACAATCAGGTGCAATTAAGTGTCATGGACTGTTACATTGTCATAACTTTTAGTTACTGGGGTTAAAAGCAGTAGCGTTTGGTTAGAAAAATACGAGGTAAAGCAAAAAAAAAGCATAGGTTGCACACTACAATTCGGGAACAAATGAGAAGTGCAATAAAATATATTTTACAACGGGTGTTCAAGATTGACTGACAACATGTTAAATTACGGATAGCCAGAAAAGAGCATACCGACCCATCAATATATGAATTCAAATAAGGGACTCAAAGCGTCATTGTCATCATCATCATAATCATCAAGACACACTGAAATCACGGAGTTTCTCTCTCTCTCTCTCTCTCTCTCTCTCTCTCTCTCTCTCTCTCTCTCTCTCTTCCATCGCTCTTGGCAGGTTGTCAAGATCTTATCCAGTGACTGCATAGAACTAATGAAAGTCTTTGCTGGTCGACCAACACTGGTGAGTCCATGTGGAGGAGTTCATCGGAGAACGTCATCCTTACTTCTCCAACCGTTGCCAGCGTGTCTTGTTCATCTTGCTTGGATGGTAATCAATCTCATGTATGAAAATTATGGATAGAAAGAAAGAACAATGAGAAAGAAAGAAAGAAAGAAAGAAAGAAAGAATATCTAAAAGAAAGAAAGAATATACAATGAAAAACGAGAGAAAGAAAAAGAATATCTAAAAGAAAGAAAGAAAGAAAAAAGAACAATCAATGAGAAAGAAAGAAAGAAAGAAAGAAAGAAAGAAAGAATATACAATGAAAAACAAGAAAGAAAGATAAAGAATATCTAAAAGAAAGTAAGAAAGAAAGAAAAAGAATATCTAAAAGAAAGAAAGAAAGGAAGAAAGAAAGAATATACAATGAAAAACAAGAAAGAAAGATAAAGAATATCTAAAAGAAAGAAAGAAAGAAAGAAAGAAAAAGAATATCTAAAAGAAAGAAAGAAAGAATATACAATGAAAAACAAGAAAGAAAGATAAAGAATATCTAAAAGAAAGAAAGAAAGAAAGAAAAAGAATATCTAAAAGAAAGAAAGAAAGAATATACAATGAAAAACAAGAAAGAAACAAAAAGAATACCTAAATGAAAGAAAGAAAGAAAGAAAGAAAGAAAGAAATTAAAAAGAGAGGGTGAAGAAAAAAGAGTAAGGAAAATAATTAAGAAAGAGATTGAATGAAAAGAGAAATACTGAAAAAAGAAAAACAAGTGATCCGGTGAGCGAACATTTTTCTTAAAAGACGCCAAAGAAAAAAAAAACGGTTAGAGAGGGTTTGGTAGGTTTTTTTTTTTTTTTTTTTTTTCAAATGGTATAGTCGGTGCAATGAAATCGTCCAACACGTGAAAAGTTTGACAAATAAATGGGAATATATATATATATATATATATATATATATATATATTTATTTTTTTTTTTCTTTTCATTTTAATACAAATCGAGCGCGAATTCTAATTCGCTACCACACAAACGTTAGCGAAGACTTTCGTTTCTAATTTTGCACGAAAGAAACCTTGTATAAAAATCAGGTATCAAAGGTTTTTTTTTTTGGTTTTTTTTTTTTTCGAAGAATCCATCAAACATTTCTTTGGTTGGCCAAAACTAAAAAGAGCTTTATTTCAACGGAATATGTAAGTAATATTTTTTTTCTTTTTATTTATTGCAAATAACAAAAGATTGTTTTCATTAATATCATTTTTTGTTATATGTATTGCACTGACTATTTTACTCTTTAAACTTATGTTTTGCTTGTTTTTGTTTTCTTTAAATTTTTTTCCGTAACTTTTTGTCAGTGTTCTATTTGGCCTTCTGTTTTTTTTTGTTTTTTTTTCTTTTTTTTGTTTTTTTTTTCGATGATTGTTAAGTTAAAAAGATAAGTCACCATTTCTGGTGACTATGGTTAAGTTTTGAGTGTTTTTAATCTGAGATAGAGCAACACTTTCGGTTTAAGATTTTTTTCTCCCGGGGGAGGGGTCATGAATTCCAATTTTCTGTGTAATTACCGGTGTCAACTGTACTCTGTCAAGTTCCGTAAATGGGAAGTGTTTTTTTTGTTTGTTTTTTTTTATTCATATATATATATGTTTGTGTGACGTACTCAAAGTAAAATAACGTCCAATCTCAAAAGGTGACCACTTTAATTTTTTAAAAGACAAGACGACCATGAAAAGTCAGCCCTGTCGTTGGAGCTTGAAATAAACTGTTTCCCCCCCCACACACACACACACATAAGGATAAGTTGCCCACTCGGCTGGGACTGTAGAATACACCGACTGCTTCTTTTTCTTTCTTCTCGTGTGTCCTGGATATGACGCTAGACTGAGGTGAGGTTCCAGTAATACTGGAACTTTGGGGAAAGCGAAGTACCCCTTTGTTACCGTCACTCCAAGGTTGACTCTGGCCCAGAGTGGTAGCACCTGATAAAGGTCCGATCGATGGCTTAAATAAAAATAAACCGTGGTTTCTTGACTTACTGTTTTTGTTTTTTTTTTTGCATTTAAACTGTATCTATGCTATACTGTATTGTTTAATATAGAACTATCTTGACTTTTTGTGTGTAAACAAAATCTGTACTTACACTAAACTGAATTAGAATTGTTTGAATGAACGGAATAGCTTGAAATAAAGACTTTTTTGACAATTGAACTGTGTACTCGTGCTAAACTGAATTGTTTGAAATGGAACTATTTGCATAAAATAGATTTGGCGTTAAATAACCAACGAAGGCTAAGCTGTAAAACCCAATTAACCAATAGATTGATAAGACGCCCTCCACCACCGCAAAAAAAGTGAGGATCCTGGGTATCAAACTAAACTGTCTACGGATGAAGCTACATTTCTGGGTATCGTGGAATCTCGATTCATTATGACTAATTCCAGGTCCACTCTGACCCAGAGTGGTTGTATCTGTTTACGTCTCTTCAAACATATCTGTTTGAAATTTAGTAGATAATTTTGTCGCCTGTTTGATTAAAGCGCACAAAACGGTAGTTCTCAGAAACTAGTAAACAAATTGACCTACCTAGGAAGCAGTGTCTTATCAACCGAGGCAGATATCAACACGTTACAAGCAAAGGCATAGACAGCTAGCGATCATATGGAAGTCAGACCTGACCGATAAAATAAAGCGCAGTTTCTTCCAAGGAGCGGTCGTTTCGATACTGCTATATGGATGCAATACATGGACGCTAACTAAACGTATCGAGAAAACGCTTGACAACTTCACAAGAATGCTGAGATAAATATTGAACAAGTCTTTAAGGCAGCATCCCTCAAAGCAGCAGCTGTACGGTCACCTACCACCCATCACGAAAACTATCCAAGTTAGGCGAACCAGTCATGCGGGACACTACTGGGGAAGTAGGGACGAGCCCATAAGTGATGTACTCCTATGGACCCCTTCACATTGCCGTGCAAGCGCAGGACTACCAGCTCGAGCCTAAATATAGCAGCTCAGTGCCGATGCAAGTTGTAGTCTTGGGGAAGACTCTACTCATTAGCCAATACCCCGGTTTGAAACCATATTACTGTGTGCAAATTCTTAGATAAGAGCCCAGTTGGATGGGGCTGTAGGATACACCGACTGCTGCTCTGCATAGGGGGAAGACCCTCCTCAACGTGTCTTGGATATGACATTAAATTAGCTGATGTGTCTCTTATACTGGAGCTTTGGGAAACGTGGAGTACCCCTTCACTGCCTTTACCCTAAGGTTCACCTTGGCCCAGAATGATGGCACTACATCAGATCCTATCTATTGGTCTAATAGAACAGTTTGTCATTCCAAATGATTGCAAAAAAATTACTTTAGCTAAATTGAAGCGTTAGAAATAGAACTTTGATCATTTAACTTCGTATAAACAGATGACTGATGTGATACATAGCAATACTGGGATCTATTGAACTTTGTTGACAAATCATATATTGCGTGTGTAAACAGGATTTGGCATTGTAAAACTTTTTAAAAATCCTTAAACATTTGCATAAAAAATGATTTTATAACCATGATTCCTGCAACTATAGGCATTAAATAAAACTAAGAGTGGACATGCCGTTGATATCAATGAAATTGGCGCAAAATAGTTACTGTGGGTGTCGGGAAAAGATTAAAAAATTCTTTACAATTGATAAAGATATATTAATACGAGTGCACATGCATTAAATAATGCAAATCGGTGGTATCTGAATTACATAATGAATTGTTACGGAGAAGTAATCTAGTGAAAAGGTTGATGCATCATCATGGTTACTTGATGGGATGTTTGAGATAACCGATATCTTGGATTATATTGGTGGTATAATTAAGAGTACTTACTATCATAAATTATACAGCAACATGGCGATACAATCGGAAAAAATCTTTCATTTAGTATAAAATGTCAAATGAGTGACGGCCATTTTCGATTCCAAGCCTGCACTCAGGAAAAATGTCAAATTCTGAAAAAAAAAAAACACTGGATATAGACAAAACATTTGATTTACGCCCAGCGGTTAGTGTTCGCCAATGGCCCGGGAGACCTGGGTTCAATCCCAGGTCGAGTCATACCAAAGACTTTAAAAATGGAACTTGATACCACCTTGCTTAACACTCAGCATTATAAGGTACGGTTCAAGGGTAAAGTGGAGCAATTCTGGGAATGGAGTAGCGCCCTCCCCTGCACCTTGGTGTAGTAGCTATCGAAAAGGGAGCCTTCGGGTCACCCTCGACTATGGTCGCTAACTTTATAACTTATATCTCTGTACAAAATTGATAGTTCAAGTAAATACACTTTTTTTTTTTTTATAAGGCGATAAATTTTTTGATTGCAAAATACATACATTATTACCGACATGAACTTGAGCGACCAACTTTTCTAGGGATGTGTATAATTATAAATATAGTGTGTGTGTAATAGACATTTTATGTCTACATATTTTCTTCTGGATCCGTTCGTATTACTTTTATCGTATTCGGGGGGGGGGAATTGATTTATGTATTGTCCACAGTTGTATGTATCCCTAGTACTTCTGGCCATCATCAGGGAAGGATCTACTACAAAAGTGTAACTTTTGTTTTAGCATATTACTGTGTAAGGGCGTCTTTGCCGTTGAAGACTATGGCGTTTGCTTTTAAATGTAATTCTATAATTATCTTCAGCGGCATATATATATATATATATATATATATATATATATATATATATATATATATATATATATATATATATATATAATGTGTGTGTGTATATTCATTGTGGTTCTACCTCCATGCCTACCCTCCCCCATTCCCCACCTCTCTTTTGTCTATTCTTTTTGCAGGTTCCAAGGTCTACTCCCAAATTGGTTTTTATCTGCTGTATGTCGTTTCTTACTCCCGTTTCTTCATGTGAAAGTGTCCATAGTACTCTGTCTGTACTTGTCTAGGTGTGTCCCCTATGTCTGGATATTCTAACTTGGATATTTTTCCCGATGCGTGCTCAGCGGCTGTACAGCTGGTTCTTCAGAAGATTCCTCCTGATCTTTAATATATTTTTAGCATTCGTATGTAGTTTATCTCAATCTTTTTCACCATAGGTTTAGTTTACCTCCATGTACTTCATTCATACAACAGTATTGAATCAACCGCTGCTTTGAAAAAAAAAAAATTTTTATCCGGTGTGTCTTCAATAATGCTGATAACCTATCAATATCGGTCCATGCCTTTGCTAGTCTTTTGTTGATGTCTCTGTCGATGAGACACTACTTCCTAGTCAGGTGTACTTGTCTACTATTTTCAGAGTGCTACCGTTTAATGTTGATGTTGCCCATTTGATTAACGCACATATATTCCGCTTTATGTTCTTTGACATGGAGACCTATGCCACCCGCTGCTCATTCCAGATTGTGTAGTAGGGTTTCGGCTTATTGTGTTTGTATTTGCAAGAAGTTTCCATCGGCCTTATCTGCGTCCGTGATTGTTTGTGCCGGGTATCTTCTTGAAACTTTATTTCGCTTTATCAATAGAATTTCTAAGCACTTTGTCTATACTGATGATAAAGAGATATCTGGCTAATGTGTCTCCTTGCAGTACACCTGCTACAATTTCTTGATATTCTGTTTCTCCATCCATGAAACGAACTTTTACTTTTGTGATTCTATATAGCATCATTATGGCTGATACGGTTTCTTTTGGTAGGCTGTAAGCGATTCGTATTTGCTCCATTTCCCCCCCCCCTGTTTATGGAGTCAAAGACCTTGGTGAATTCGACAAATAATATTGTTGCTTCTAGGTTTTTTGCACGTAAACCTTTTGGAATTCAACGGATAGTCAAATTTTGCGACGTCGTGGATCTATTTTTTTTTTTTTTTTTTTTTTTCTAAGTATGTTCTCAATTTTGGGTTCTATGCGGTTGCGTAGTAGAGGATTGTATATCTATGGATGTAAGTTTTTATACCTTGTTAGTTCTTGACTAATCTGAGATCGCCCCGTTTTAGAGAATGGGAGGATACATCCCTTCGTCCATCTGTCAATTGGGTTTTGACTATATACGGCATTATTGTCAAAGCAGTATGTCGTCGAATTGTCTTGTCCTACATACATCGTGTGTGTGTATTTTTGTGTTTGGGTGTGTGTGTATATATATATATATATATATATATATATATATATATATGAGAGAGAGATATAGATGTTTTAGTGTTCGCAAATGGTCTTGGAGACCTGGCTTCAATCCCAGGCCAAAATATACCCAAGTCTTTAAAAATTGTACTCGTTACCTCCTTGCTTAACACAACGCGATATATGATGCGTATCAAGGGTAAAGTGGAGCAATCCAGGGTAAGGAGTAGCTCTCTCCCCTACACCTCTGTGTTGTAGCTATTGAAAAAGGGAGCCTTCTGGTCACCCTCGACGACGGTTGCCAACTTTACTTACTACTTATATATCACAAATCCAAATATATATGGCCCAGTCGGCTGGGGCTGTAGAATACCCCGACTGCTTCTCTGCAGAAAGGTAAGACCCCACCCCAACAAGTGTCCTGCATATGACCCTAAACAATCTGATGGTCAGGTTCCAGTAATGCTGGAGCTTTGGAGCATGTGGAATACCCCTTCATTGCCATCGCTCCCAGGTCTAGTCTGACCCGGAGTTGTAGCCCCTGATAAGGGTCCTATCTAATGGTTAAATAGAACTAAACTCTGCATCTTTAACTATACTGATTTTTGCATTTAAACTGCGTATTTATGCTAAACTGAATTGTTTAAAATAGAACTTTTGACATTGGAACTACGTACTAGTGCTGAACTGAATTGCTCGAAATAGAACTATTTTTGACATCTAAACTGTGTACTTATGCTGAACTGAATTATCTGAAATAAAACTGTTTGAATTTTAGCTCTGTGTATTGCTCAGTCAGCTGAGGCTGTAGAATACACTGACTGCACCTCTGCAGAGGGGGGTAAGACTCCCCACCCTGACGTGTGTCCTGATATGACACTAAACAATCTGATGGTGAGGTTCCAGCAGTGCTGGAGCTTTGGGGAATGTGGAGTACCCCTTCATTGCCATCGCCCCCCGGCCCACTCTGGCCCGGAGTTGTAGCACTTGATAGGGCCCTATCTATGGGTTAAATAGAACTAACAGCATGCTTATGCTAAAATGAATTGTTTGAGTAAACTGAATAGCTCTAAATAGAAATGATTTTCACAATTAAACTGTACTTACATTTGAACTGCGTGCTTGTGCTTAACTGAATTATTTGAAATGGAACTGTTTTTCGACATTTAAACTGTATTTACACTTAACTGAACTGTTACATACAACTGCTTGAATAGTTAGAAATGGAAATGTTTTTGACAATTAAACTGTACTTATGCTAAACAGAATTGTTTTAAATAGAACAGATTATTCATATAAAGATGGATTTGGCGTTAAATAACCTACAAAGGTTGATATGCTATACAAACCAAACCACACACACACACGCATGCATATAATTGTGTGTGTGTTGTAAAAAAAAAAAACGGGGTAATGACACGATGTAAGAATAGTTTTGGATAACATTTGAAATCGTACCGCCGATTCCATTTCCCATATCATTTCTATAAACAAACATTCCCTTAAAGTTTTACAATTTCGATCTTAATATTTTTTTATTCAACCTTGTACGTCTCCCTTAATATATATTTATTCACCTTCTCATTTTCGAACAATTCATCGTCAGTCTTTATTCCGTGTAAGTAAACGCCTTCAACTTGAATGCATTAGATTTCCTCCCACGTGAAATCCCCAAACAACAATGTGCCTTATCTTATCAACACTATGCAGGTAGGGAAGTCAATCAATGTCTAATCACGAGCTATCACCATCTGACCAGTTTGTCAGCTGATCCGACTCTCTGAGCACGCCATTTTATCACGCGACTTCGCAAACCTTGTACAATAGTTCATCAAATCCGAAAATTGCCTTATTACCAAGCCACACAGAACTTGCTGATTCGACACGCGGCTAAGTTGTAAACAATGAGGATATTAGTAAGCCATTTTCGATACAGTATCGGAAATAATCTGTATTAAGTCTTCCCTAGAGTGTCGAACCCTACCGATTGAAGAATTCATACATAAAAAAAAAAAACCTTTCGACTTAGACAATTGTATAAATATAGTTTCATTTTTAAGTAAATATTAGTGCTTTTAATCTCATGAAACTTAGTTTAATGGAATTCGTCTGATCCTGCAATTGTCAAATTCATATTCGTTGACAAAAGTGTATAAAATGAGTAATTGGCATAATACTCTTCAAACTTATGTGGAGGAATCGTTGTGTCGTGGCTAACGTGAGCAGGGTTGTGACATCGTAGTAAGCGATTTCAAACGACGGCCACGCTATTACGATCACATTCAGGCCAAGACACTTGCGAATGGGAAGAACTTCCTTCTCTCCTCCACCGGCTAAGTGTTAAATAGAACCACTAATTTTTTTACAAGGAAAACTTGGGCATTAAATAACCCTAGAAGATTGATATGCCATTAAACAAGCAAACCAAACTCATTAAATTTAGAATTAACAGATCTTCGTTTAAAAATTAAATGAAACATGTTTAAATACCAACTTTAGACTTCCGTTCTGTTTTTGTTTACCTGCCCATTTCCAAGAGGACGGTGTTCGCCAGTGGCCCGGGAGACCAGTGTTCAATCCCCAGTCAAATCATATAAGCTCAAAAAATGATACTAGATGCCGTCTTGCTTAACTCGGCATTATAAGATATGGATCAAGGGTAAAGTGGAGTAATACAAAGAAAGTAGCACACTCCACTACACCTCGGTGTAGTAGCTATTGAAAAGGAAGCCTTCTGGTCACCCTCGACTTTGGTTGCAAACTTATGTACACACTCGCACAGATTTTTTCCTTTTGCCAGTATGATACTATTTACCAACCTCCTCCGCTCGGGCAGGATATGACACAAGGTCAATTTTTAAGCGGAGTTTAACAAGTTTGAATTCAGTTTTCCTTCTCCTAGACTAGTTGCCTAACCAAGGCTGAAGAACCTAGTCTGTCCTACTATTTACCCATAGCTGGAGGGAGAATAATTGGATTCATACCTTTCCCAAGGGTATTAGTGCTATGTGAAATGCAATCAGTCTCGTCCAGGATTTGAACTCGTGTCGCCGTGTCCATTTCCTACGACGATAACGACTACACCACGGGCACCAGTATGATAGGTATGTATTTGCTCTTGTCAAAAACTTATTGATCAAAAACTATTCAAATAGTGAGACACCGAGTGATAAAAAAAATGCAACTAGACTTGGGATGCCGCCCTGTCTAATTGGATTAGTTGAGAGCAAACAGCTGTCCACGGGTCACCAGCGCCTCACCATGCCCTCTGAATGGCTCGCCTAAGACTTCGATTTTTTTTTATTTTACAGAAAAAATCTTTTAACAGTAGAGAAAAAAAATTATCCCTATTTCTAAGGTAGATGCTTATGCTTATTACGTTCTGTAGTGAAAATGGTTGGGGTAGTTTCAACGTAAAATTACCTCCCAAGATATTTTTTAGTTGTGTAGCCAACCTGATGATGATTCATGTCTCATGCGGCCTCAATTCTGAAAATGGTTCCTCGTGCCTGGGATAGATTGTTAAATGTGTCCTAGCTTCTTTATTTACCTCATAATATAATCGCTCAGGAATTCGAAATCAAATGTATTCTTAATCCAAATACACACATTGTGGGATTAATTAAAGATCTAAGTTTGCCCAGTCGGCTGGTACTGTAGAATACACCGACTGTACCTCTGCAGAGGGGTAAGACAACCTCCCAACGAGTGTCCTGGATATGATACTAAACAATCTGATAGTGAAGTTCCAATGATGCAGGAGCTTTGGGGAATGCGGAGTACCCCTTTGTCATCGCTCCCAGGTCCACTCTGGCCCGGCGTGGTAGCACCTGATAGGGCCCTATCTATGGGTTAAATAGAACTAACGGCATACTTATGCTAAACTGAAGAGCTTCAATAAACTGGCTTGAAATAGGAAAGTTTTTTTACCATTAAACTGTACTTACATTTATACTGCGTGCTTATACTAAACTGATTTAGCTGAATTAGAACTGCTTGACTAAACTGAATAGCTCGAAATAGAAATGTTTTTTCACAATTAATCTCGACTTGCATTTAAACTGCGAGCTTATGCTAAATTGAATTATTTCAAATTGAAATGATTTTTGACATTGAAACTATACTTAAACTGAATTGTTATATATAACTGCATGAAATAGAAATGTTTGACAAACTGTTCACTCATGCTGAATTGAATTGCTTGAAATAGAACTGATTTACATAAAAATCGATTTGGCGTTAAATAGCCTTCAAAGGTTGATATGCCATAAAACTCAACCAACCAAAGATCTAAGTATTCTAAACGCATGTTTTTATAAAAAATACCAACTAAACCAGCGCAGGTTTTTTGCACGATACTGTAAGGTATGTAGGCTAGATTTTAATTCTAACCATTTATCTCGCTGAAACTGGACGAATTGCGTTTTGATAACTTTAGCATATCAAGTATCGATTCCAATTATATGGTTTGGTTTGGTTTAATGGGTGTATAGATTATTGTAGGTCATTAATGCCAAATCTTTTTTTTTTTTTTTTTTTTTTTTTTAATGATTTCTTAACAGATTGAAGATAGCATTTTTATACAAGCTCTGAGATTATTTTTTGCCCACACTTAATTGCTTTGACTTATTTTTTAAAAGAAATAAGTACAGTCTTTTGTTTACACAGTTAAATATAAAAACGGTTCTATTTCAAACAATTCAGTTTAACATGTCAACAAAGTTAATTGATTGCAAGTATTGCTATGGATCACTAACAACTCAATTAAGCAGTCATTTTCTTACAAAAGGTTAAATGTTAAAACAATTTAGTTTTACATTTGTACAGTTTCTGGTTTACAAGCAGTTAAATGCAAAAGCAGTTAATTTCAAACAATTCAGTTTAGTGTAATTACAGTTTAGTTTTATTCGATCCATAGGTAGGACCCTATAAGGTGCTACCACTCCGAGCAAAAGTGAACCTAAGAGCCATGGCAATGAAAAAGTACTCGGCTTTCCCCAAAGATCCAACGTTACTTAAGTCTCGCCATCAGATTGTTTAGTGTCCTATCAGGACACAAGTTGGAGTTTTACCCCTTTGAAGAGAAGCAGTCAGTTTATTCTACAGTTCCAGCTGACTGGGCCAAATTACATGTTTAAATTCAGTCTAATAACTTAAAGACATCTTATTTACGCCTATGAAGAACACAGGAATGGCCGAAAATAAAGTTAACTTTTTCGCATAGTTATATACTAAACTTAGATTATAAATGGTAAAAAAACTGATATATTATGCATGTAATATTCTATACATCAACAGGCCTACCATAAAGCTATTTTAATAAAATAACAAAAGATATTGGGCATACTTTTGGACAAAAAATCAATAGATGTGGATATTCTTTCCCAACGCGTCTGATTTAGTTTTATGGCATATTAACCCTTATGGATTATCTAAGGCCAAATCCTCCTTGTACATATTTGATGACGTTTTTAAACGAGCCAGAGCTCATGTTTGCACACAGTTAAATGGTTCCAATATTTTTATCCAAACCTAATAATTCTATATTTCATTTAAATGGTTTCAAGTATTGTTATCTATCAGTAATAATTCTTATAGTATTTTAACGCTAATAATTCTATTTAATATTCATTATTTGTTTGCACACAGTTGTGATTTCAAATAATTTTTTTTCAATCAATGATTCAATAGTTCTATTTGAACCATAGATGTGACCCTCACAAGTGTAGTACACTCCGGGATTGTGGACCTGAGAGTAATGGTAATGCCTAGCTACTCCACATTCTCCAAAGTTACAGGAGTGGAGCCTCGCCATCAGATGTAGTTTTTTTATCACACCCGGAACTGTATGTGCTAGTACAATTTGAGATGAAGTTTAAATACAACTTTTATATACACTTGTTATATGTATAGCAATGCATAAAATCTTTTTAAATGTCAACCAATTATGTTACGCTATCTTAAGGTAGATATTGTTTCCCTTCTATCAATAATTAACTCTTCACATTCAGTCTGTCTGTGAGAAGTTTGGTTTCTTTGTTTAATGGTATATCAACCATCATTGGTTATTCAATGCCAAATCCAGCCTTGTAGATGAACAGGATTGATACCATTTAACCCATAGCTGAGTGGGTAATTGGCTTCATACCATTCCCAAAGTCCAACTCATCACCCGTTTCACCACTACCACCCCGCTATATATTGGTATGTTTGTATGTACACCGATGTATGTGTATAGTAGTATGAATAGTTGTTAAATAAGTTAGAGGTTCGAAAGTTTTAATCGATGATATAATAGAAAGGAATTCTTTGAGATAAACGGGTTAATTTTTTGTATTTTAACGTTCGGTGCTTGCACAGTCAGAGATCAGTATGTTGCATACATGTATATACTGGATACATGCCGACGCAATGATAACAGACGCAGTAATAAAGGACGCAGGAAGGAAGCAGGAAGACTTCTTTACAATTATATTTACCTCTCACTTTATTTGTAATGTTTGCGAAAGGGTTGTTCAAAGGTTTGCATGTGAGAGGGTGCTGGAGACCGAACATAAACTTCATATTTTGACCCCACTGTTATTACTGTCACGTTGTCTTTCTTGTTCTCTTAGATGCTCAACCAGAGGTCTTGGGGTCCACTACTGGATGCTGGCTTTCTTTATGGCATCTTATCAGCATCTTCTCTGGACCCCTAACTCCATCGGGTTTCCGAGGACCCCCTAGGTCGGGTGTGGCTTTCCTTACCACATCTGGTCTCTAACTCTCTGGACGTCTGCTGGCAAATGCTTTGGCACTCCAAACTCAACTGAGTTAAATAATAATTCAACGCCCACACGATCGCCCACTGGATCTTTGAAATCGGATGTTTAATCGTCATCAAGCGGAAATAACTATCATGCAGTTCAGAGGTTACTCTCTTCCGGTGCATGACTGTAGTGGCACAATAGGACCTTCACCTTGTCCCATATCATAAGCCTTAATCCGCCCACACGATCTCTTTCGATTACTGGCCATTGGAATGTGTTACTTCCTTCGGTGAATCACCTTGGAATAGTATTTTTGGGCCGGGTCGAAGGTCAAACTATAACAAGTAGACAAAATATCCACCATCGGGGGTTATTTAATTCTCAAAGCCACCCTTGTTGAGCATCAGTAGGACTATTTAATCTATAGCTTGGGGAGGGAGAAAGAATGACACTTTCCGAGGTTATTAGCCCTGGAGTTTGAACTCTTTTTTTTTTTTTTTTTACGATGTTGCAGTTCAGCTCTTTAACAACGCCACAACTACTTTGGATGAATGGTCGGCTTACAAGTTCAATATGAGATTCTTAGGAAAATTGTAGATGCGTTTGTTTGTATATGTTGCTAATTTGTTGACGAAGCTGTATTAAAGTTTGCATTGCCACACATATCAAAAGTGTGTGTGATTTTGTGTGTCAGTGGCCCGGGAGACCGTGGTTCAATCTCAGGCCGAGTCATACCAAAGACTCAAAAATGGTACTTACTGTCTACTTGCTTAACGCTCAGCATTATAAGGTAAGGATCAAAGGTAAAGTGGAGCAATCCAGGAAAAACTTGTACCCTCTACTACACCCGGTGAAGTAGCTAATAAAAAGGGAGCCTTCGGGTCACCCCCGACTACACTCGCCAACTGTACTTATGTATAATGTACATACACGCATCTAAATTTCGAGTATGTATACACGCTTATAAAATTTCCAGTTGTGTTATATGATTCGTTTGATATGTCTTGGTGAATATAGTTAAGTGTCTTTGCACATTTTTATATATATATATATATATATAATATATATATATATATATATATATATATATATATATATATATATATATCCATGTAAATTCCCAGATGTTATGTTTCAGTATTTGGTTCGTTTGTCTGCATATCTTGTATCAATATTGTAATTTCTTCTTCTCTCGCACCTTCCTCTCAATTAATTAAGTAATCGATTCTTGTTGAGCGGCGTGCAATTTTCTCACGAACATATTCTGCCATAGGATCCTGTCCACACACATTCAACCCTTACCCCCGGACTTTCCCAACCCTCGCCCACTACACCTACGTTGGCACCAATTTTCCTAACTGCATCCTATACAGCTTCACCGCACTCCTTGGACTTTCTTCTATCGACCCCTGCCCTCGACAACCGAGGCAAAAGAGGTGATTGCAAACGCTGCTGGTGTAGTGGTAGAAGCGAACGAGTTCGAATTTCGTAGAATATAGCTCAGTCCCTTGTAGAACACGAAATTCTACATTTCCCCCTCTTCTCAATCCCATTTCTTCCTCCTCTTCGCCATTTTGCCT
>OY757931.1:27760411-27825411 GCA_963585895.1 Sepioteuthis lessoniana
CTAATACCCTTGGGAAAGGTATGAATCCAATTATTCTCCCTCCAGCTATGGGTAAATAGTAGGGTAGACAGAGTTTATTCTGCCTTGGTGAGGCAACTAGTCTAGGAGAAGGAAAACTCTGAATTCAAACCTTTGAAAATCCGCTTAAAAATTGACCTTTGTCATATCCTGCCCGAGCGGAGCGGTTGATAAATATGATACACACATACACATGTATGTACACACATAATTGCATGCATGTACATATTTACAGACACAAATATACATACACACACACACACACACACACACACACACACACACACACACACGCATATATATATATATATATATATATATATATATATGATAGAAAAAAGTGACAAGGGAAACAGGTTTATTGTTTTTAGTTAATGTTATTGTTTTCTCATCTCTTTTTTCAGTTAGAATGGAGAGAAAAGACAAAAAAAAAAAAAAAAGAGTGAGAAATTTTTTTTAAGAGTGTATTCATCACTAAAGAACCCAGAATCTAGCATATTCACCTGTTAAATGAAGATTGTTTTGTTATTTTAATTGTTTTTCTTAATTATCAGTGTCATTGCGTCTTTGTAATCTAACCAAGTGACGTACAAGGCAGTGCGTAGACAGACTCACAATGTATATTTATAATTAACAAAAAAATGTTTGTGGACTACTGATGCCTGAATTGTAAACATAATCCAGGTGTTACCGAAGATATTATTCTCAAGTTTGTTAAATATTTCCGATGCTAAACAAAGGCTGTGAAACAATCAGTGACAATTTAAATTTGAATCTATAGTGTTGGTCACGGTACGTTGGTTCACGCTTCTTTCTTTGGCTTCCATTGGGCTCACTATTTAGATGATGTCATTACAATAGTCAATGTTAAAAATGAGCTCAGAGAATGAATTGGACGTAAACATGTATGACTCATGAAGGGAGAGAATGAAAAAGATAAGGAAGAGAAAGAGAAAATAAAGAAAGAAGAATATGAGGGAGAGAAAGAAAGGACAAGGTAAAGAAATAAGGAAAGAAGATAAAGTAGAAAAAGAACAGAACAGGAAAAAAAAAAAAAAAATTGAAAAAGAGAGAAAAAAAAAGGAGATATTTAAAGAAAGAAGAGAATCCTGCTGGTGCAGAGTGATTGGATAAATATTTATAATATGAAATGCCATTTTTATTGAAGAATCCAAGAATTCTGAAAGGTGTATTCTTAATGAAATTTCGGCAAAAAAAAGAAGAGAGAGAGAGAGAGAGAAAGAGAGAGAGAGAGAGAGAGAGATGGTATACAATATTCACTGGGAATATTTGTGTTCTGTGCCATCTGTCCATTTAATTCGTATCTCTTGAAGATACACCTCCAAACATTCATCTCTACAGAGGGAAACAATTGCAAAGTGGGTTGGAGGTGTGTTTACGTTCGAACAATGAGAGAGAGTGAGTGAGAGAGAGCATAAAAATAAACATCTGTGAGAAACCTCTCTTTAGCAGTTTCTCTTCTCACCTTTCAGCTTATATTTCCCTTTTGAACAAGCGCTTTCATAAATTTATTTTAAATTACCAGGTGAAAAATTAACCCGGTTTTTATTCTTATATATTCTTATATATTAATGTTTAGAGTGTTCGGGTGACAGGGGTCCAATCCCAGATCAAGTTATACCAAAAACTCAGAAATTTGTATTTGAAGCCTCTTTGCTTAACACTCAGCTTTAGAAGATACAGATCAAGGGTACGTGGCGAATCTCCAGGGAAAGGAGTTACGTCCCCTCGTACATCTCGATGTAGTAGTTATTGCAAAGGGAAAATTCGGGTCGCCCACGACAACAGTCGGCCGACTAATATATAATCTTTGTGTGCGTATATAATCACTAATATTTCAAGATAAGAATAATAAAACAGGATAGAAACTCACGACTCCGAGTTTCACGTTGTCGATCCTCAGATGAACTACGGGGTCATCCAAAAAATTCTTAGCTTCACCCAGAAGGAAGAGCATAGCTGAAATTTGGCGGATCTGATTTTTTTTTAAGAAGTGTAGTGGTGTTGCGTCAAAATCGTCTTTCTTTTTTGGTTGAGGATTATAACTTTTTTGAACGACCCTTGTAGAAGTCAACTTTTGATTTCTGTCTTATTCAACTTTGCAGATTGACAAGTGTTTAATTGAATCTAACAAAATCAAATGCGTTCAGTACTAACTCGCCTGATGATGGACAAACAAGAAACTCAGTTTCGTGAGGTTTTATAAATATTTTCACTTTTCTACGACTAATTTTTTCCTCTTTCTCGCTTGCTTCAACAATCTCTTTTCTTTCTCACGATTAAGTCTCCTCTGTTCACCCTTTACTTCACAACCTCCCCTTTTCTTTAAATTGTCAAAAACATTTCGATTTCAAGCTATTCGGTTTATCCAAACAGTTCTAATTCAAACAATTCTTTTAAGTATGAGTACAGATTTTGTTTACACACAATTAAATTTCAAAACAGCTCTATATTTAACAATTCGGTTTAGTGTAAATACAGTTTCAATGTCAAAAACAGTTCCATTTCAAAACATTCAGTTTAGTATAAGCACGCAGTTTTAAATGTAAGTATACAGTTTATTTGTCAAAAATATTTCTATTTAAATCTATTTAGTCAAACAGTTCTAATTCAAACAATTCAGTTTAGCATAAGTAGGCAGTTGTGCTACCATTCCGGGTCAGAGTGGACCTTGGAGCCATGGCAATAAAGGGGTACTCCGCATTCCCCAAAGCTCCAGTATCACTGGAGCCTCATCATCAGATAGTTTAGTGTCATATCCAGGACTCTCATTGGAAGCGGGGGTCTTACCCCTCTGCAGAGGTGCAGTCGGTGTATTCTACAGCCCTAGCCGACTGGGCAATCTTGAAGAAGGAGCTTTTTCGTTCATATTGTGGTTTTATTTACAAGCAGCGTTGCATGATTGAAGAAGTATGTCGTCAAATTTTTCTAGTCTTCCATACTTCATATTTCGTCGAGGCTTGCAACTTTTCATGGCCGACCAGCTGCTACTACTAAACATCAGTTCTGAACGGACACTGGATGTAGTTTAGAGGACCTGTCAGGAGCGATGGACAATAGAGGCGGACGTTGAGAAAGAGTCAGGGAGGTGCCCGTGGTGTAATAGCTATCGTCGCAGGAATTGGACACGGCAACACGAGTTCAAAATCCTGGACTGATTGCATTTCACATAGCACTAATACCCTTGGGAAAGGTATAAATCCAATTATTCTCCCTCCAGCTATGGGTAAATAGTAGGACAGACTAGGTTCTTCCGCCTTGGTGAGGCAAACTAGTCTAGGAGAAGGAAAACTCTGAATTCAAAACCTGTGAAACTCCGCTTAAAAAAATTGACCTTGTGTCATATCCTGCCCGAGCGGAGGTGTTGGGTAAATATGATAAGAGTCAGGGAACGCCTTTGGTATCTGTTTGACTTGATGATAAAAATAGCTCTTAATTATTCACAGAATGCATAAATCTTATACATTTTTTTTTAATTAGGACAAAAAAAAACACTATTTACTTAATTGAAATAAAATGTGAAAAGAAAATTTAACCAATTGGCTAAGTATCCTTGACAAATTAATTTTCTAAATAGAAAAAGACGACAATAAATATATAAACGACAACAGAGGAAGAGGAGTAAGAACAGGGTAACATTAAGACGAGAGGACTAGTTTTTAAATTGAATAAATATAGAAAAAGGAAATAAGTCGGAAGTGGGGGCGCATTTTTACTATTTTATTCTCACAGTACTTAGTTTTCAGCAGCTCACACAAATGAAAACTGGTCCCAGTCGGTGGGGTTTCATAATACATCGACTACTTCTCTGCAGAGGGGTAAGGACCCCCCCCCCCTAACGAGTGTCCTGGATATGACAATAAAAAATCAGTTGGTGAGGTTCCAGTAATGCTGGAGCTTTGGGGAATGCGGAGCACCTCATCATTGCCATCGCTCCCAATTCCCCTCTGGACCGGAGTGGTAGCACCTGGTAAGCCCCTATCTATGGGTCAAATAGAAACTAAACTTATGCTAAACTGAATTACATGAAATAGAACATTTTTTGACATTTAAGTGTGTGTGTAAACAAAAACCATACTTATACTAAATTGAATTAGAACTGTTTGACTAAACTGAATAGCTTGAAATAGAAATGTTTTTAACAATTAAACTGTGTATTCATGCTAAACTGAATTGTTTGAAATGGAACTGATTATTTGTATAAAATGGATTTGACATTAAATAACCTACAAAGGTTGATATGCCATAAAACCTAACCAACCAACTAACTAATGGAAATACAATCATTTGCGATACCTATTTTAAGAAACTTAAATGACCACATCTCGTGGTGTAATGGTTTAAAGCGATGGACTGCAGAATCGTAGGAAAGCGAGTTTGAATTCCACTCGCGCTATAATATTTACTTTATCCAACTTGGGAAAAAGTATGAAACCCAAATGATCCCAGCTATGGGTTAAATAGTACCCCTTCTGTCCTTCTAGAAGGATGGATTTTGGCATTAAATAACCGACAAAGGTTGATGTGCCATTTAAAAACAAACAATTGTAACTTTAATTTTAGCATAACATCAAACCATTTGACCTCGTGATATTTGACATATCCCATAACTTCGTTTGGTCATGAAGGAGCTGCTCATGTAGCGAGTCTTGGACCTAACTAACCCAGCAGAACCCATACCTCTTCAACTGGTTTAATTTCAGTTTTCCTTCTCCAAGACTACTTGCAATACCAAGGTTAGAGAGCCCAGTCTGCCCTACCATTTTACCAATAACAGGGGGGGAAAATAAACTGGATTCATTCTATCCCCAATGGTATTAACGCTATGAGAAATGCAAATAGTAGCATTCAGGATTTGAAACTCGAGTAGCCTAGCCCACTGCCTATAACAATAACCGTTACGCTACGAGCGTTATTCACAGCGGACGAAAACACTCAATTATATATATATATATATATATATATATATATATATATATAATATATATATATATATATATAATATATATAAAAGGAGGTGCCCGTGGTGTAATGGTTATCGTCGTAGGAATTGGACACGGCAAACACGAGTTCAAATCCTTGGGAAAGGTATGAATCCAATTATTCTCCCTCCAGCTATGGTAAATAGTAGGGCAGTCTAGGTTCTTCAGCCTTGGTGAGGCAAACTAGTCTAGGAGAAGGAATACTCTGAATTCAAACCTGCTAAACTTCGCTTAAAAATTGACCTTGTGTCATATCCTACCCGAGCGGAGGGGTTGGTAAATATATATATATATAATATATATATATATATATATATGGTGAATAAACGCTTTGTGCTCAAAATTCTGGTTTGTTGGGCAGGATAAAATCTAAAAGAAATTAGAATCTTACCTCTTTCCATAATCATCTCACAACCAAAAATTTAATTTAGCAGTTACGATACAACCATAAGAAGCACACACATAATATAGACAAAGATGCGTATATGTAAGCATAACTCCCCCCACACCAGGCGGCACATCATAGCAAGATTTTGTTTTAATTAGAACACTAAAAATAACCGTTACGCCACGAGCGCTATTCACAGCGGACGAAAACACTCAATTTTATATATATATATATATATAAGAGGTGCCCGTGGTGTAATGGTTATCGAATTGGACACGGCGACACGAGTTCAAATCCTGGACGTGGACTGATTGCATTTTCACATAGCACTAATACCCTTGGGAAAGGGTATGAATCCAAATATTCTCCCTCAAGCTATGGGTAAATAGTAGGGCAGACTAGGTTCTTCAGCCTTGGTAAGGCAATTAGTCTAGGAGAAGGAAAACTCTGAATTCAAAACCTGTTAAACTCCGCTTAAAAAAATTGACCTTGTGTCATATCCTGCCCGAGCGGAGGGGGGTGGTAAATATGATTAGAACACTAAAAATGATCTAACTTAGAGAATATAGCAATTTACAGTCCAGTTTTTTTTTTAATTATAATTCTGCTAAACAATAAATCTCTGATGAATATATAGAAAATATTTTGCAAGATTATTGTGTTGAGGTGTATACCTATATAATTATCTAATAATTCGATATGTTAAATTTTGAAAGAATAGATGGATCTTCCAACTGATTATTTTCTTTATTGATACGACTAAAATCGATGCCTTTTTTTTTTTTTTTTTTTTTTTAAGTAGCCATTAAATTTCGTTTTTTACATCTAGCGAACCATCTGAAACAAGTTAAAACAACCTTTTGACTTTAGCCATCTTCTAAAAAAACACGACAGTTTGTGCATTTTAGTGATATCAATTCTGATTGGTTGCTAGATCAAGTGAATATTTCCATATAAGGACATAAAAAAGGGTAAAGTACAACGAGAAGATACTTGTCACGAAGTGACCTTTTCATTATCTGTGATTGTTCTTCTCTAAAAGTTTTTTTTTCTTTACTACGGAAGCCTCTTACATGATCAGTCCAGTAGCCGGAAAATACCCCTCACTAAAGGAAAACCGTGAGAATAGTGACAGTTTTTAGCGTCATTTTAATCGCAAGGAGTGCCCCTATTATTTCATGTGGCGGTAGTGGGGGATACAGATACTTCCTAAGGTCCAATAAAATGATGAGATCGTTTATTTGTGTTGTTTTTCTCCTGTAATCCATCCAAGAGTGCGAGTGGTCTAACTATATGTAGCAGAGAATAGAATCGGCGAACAGAGGTTTCAAACTCTGGCACGGGGCTGTTTGGGTTGCCATTCATATATTTACCCAACCACTCCAACAAAAGGTCGTTTTTTTTTTTTTCAAGCTGAGTAATTTAAAATTTTCCATCTTGCTTGATTGATTAAATGTAACGGTGTGTTGATTTTGTCTGGGTTGGTTGGTTGGTTGGGTTTTATGGCATATCAACCTTTATTGGTTATTTAACGCTAAATCCATTTTTATGCAAATAGTTCTATTTCAAACAATTCAGTTTAGCATGAGTACACAGTTTAATTGTGAAAAACATTTCTATTTCAAGCTATCCAGTTTATTTAGACAATTCTAATTTAGCTAATTCAGTTTAGTATAAGTACAGATTTTGTTTACACACAGTTAAATGTCAAAAAACAGTTCCATATCAAAGAATTCAGTTTAGCATAAGCACGCAGTCTAAATGTAAGTACAGTTTGTCAAAAACATTTCTATTTCAAGCTATTCAGTTTCGTCAAACAGTTCTAATTCAAACAATTCAGTTTTGAATAAGTATGCAGATACTATCAATTCAGAGTCACAGAACTCAATTTGTCTGGGGTTATTTTATGCCTAGGTTAGAAAATGAAGAACCTTCTGCATTTATTTTTATGTTTTCTGTATTGTTTTTTTAAAGAGTTTTTATTTCGCTTTAACGATACGTCAAAATCCTATTGGATTTCTCATAGTTAATTTATTCAGCACTGGTCATAATTCTATTTCCTGTAGATTTACAGGTAGGCACAAGGCCTGGAGTTTTGGGGGAGGGGGAAGGGTGCGGTCATGCATTATCTATGTTTTTACTAAGGGGACCTAGCTAGCCACATTCGCCGACCCATTCAACAATACAATATATAACCATTCATCCGTCGCCATATGCGCAGCAATTACCAAAATACCACATGTACTCTATGAAAAGTCCTACTTAAAACCCGAAAATTGATGGATGATTTTTATTCATGATTTATATACAATGTTTGTGATGGGGATGGGAGAAAAACCCCGAAATAAACGAAAAACAAGGAAAAAATCCCCATTTGGTTACCCTCCCATCCCCCCGTCTCTAAAATCGGAGGCCGACTGTTTTCCGGGGCGAAAGGAACCGAAAACAAGCCGGACCTGCCCTAAGTGGGATTGGGATCCTAATCTACGGGGGTAAAAAGAAACAACGGGTCGGGCGCGGAATGGGTTAACACAAGCGGGTGATCAGCACTGGTCATAATTCTATTTCTCACAACAAAGACAAAATGTCATCGTTGCTGGTATTTTCAAATAGATCTTCCATATTATTTGCATATAATGAAAACTAAAGCTCTACATTCAATGAGAAAAAAAAATCAAATCTGGTTGCCAAAACAAGGTTTAAGTCTGCCCTACTATTTACTAAAAGCTAGAGGTAAAAAAAAAAAAAAAATGGATACATACATTTCCCTAGAGCATGAGCGGGAAGTAAAACCCAAACAGGATTTGAACTCAAAGCAACAATTTCATTTTCTAAGACGATGACTGTTACGGTAACTATTCTATCAAATGTCATATTTTCTGAGAATCCTTGGAACGTTGAGACCTAGAATTTCTTTTGATAACTGAACCTCTTTTTCGTATTCTTGATGCAAAAAACCCTTTCGGCTGAGCCTTCATCAGCCCTGATCAACTGTGTAATTCGTACAAAAATAAACTCATAAAATGATAATCAACACTTTTTTTAAGGGGAAGAATAAAGAAACCAGACATGATGGCAGAAAATGGTCATAAACAGGGCCAATCCATTCTAGCTGTACTGCGTAAAGGTAGACGATTCCAACTTACAAGTGGTGAGCCAACACTCACACTATACGTGGTTGACAAGCCAATTTACTTCGACTTCTTCACTGTTCAATGATACTTCTTACCAATTATTTGAGCCTCATCTCAGACGGGAATGTGTACATTCACCAACCCTCAAAATACTGCTCAATTGAACATCTTGCTTCTCAAGAAAAGCAATATTAGTGTATAGTATTTGTTCAATTTTGTCAGTAAAGTACTTATCTTCGGACAAAGCAATGACTAACTACTCTCAGGAACTTTGATTTTCAAGGAAAAGTGAATTTTAATAAAAGTGAAGTGAGGGGTTCAATTTACAATGCTCGTATATTGCATAGTGGGACATAAGTTTGTGTCCAATTTTTATGACGCCTGGTGTTCAATATATTATGTGATTAGGATCTTCACTTTATTGTCCATTGACAAAGAAACAGTCGATAATCCACGTCCTGGAAACTAATAAGGCAGGGGAATCCTCGCAGCGTCGTAGCTAACGTGTTCGACATCGACATCAGGCAATTGCGTTCAATTTCGGATTAAAGCAATGGGTTAAATAGTACCACTACTGTTTTCCTACAAGGATGGCTTTGGCATTAAATAACCCAACAAGGTTAATATGCCATTAAACAAAGAATTCTAATCGCACTATTATGTTCAATCTCTTACTAATACCCTTGGGAAAGGTGTGAATCTCCTTATCCTCCTAGCAATGGGTTAAATAGTATCACTACTGTTCTTCTACAAGGATGGCTTTGGCATTAAATAACCCAAGAAGGTTAATATGCCATTAAATAAAGAGACCAACCCAAACTGATTGGAACCGTTTTTCTGTTGGATTAAATTTTTCCTCAAAATTAAAATCCCCAAATAAATTGTAATTACATTAAAAAAAATTTTTTAAGACTGATTTACTCTTGGTTAATAAACTGTACCTTATCCATTTATATTTGATTATTTCTTGGTCAAAATTTCTGAGACGAAGCTTGATTATTATTACTTAGAATTACTTATTACTTGGGACTTCCTTACCGAATTTCGAACTGAACCCTTTATTTGAACCCCAGGGGTAGACTGTTCCAATTCTGTTAACCATGACCAGATACAAGCGTTAAGTGATAATAAATATTCCTGGTTAGTCTAACCGGTTGTTGGGATTGAACCAGCAACCTCCAGATTATTTCTTTATTTTGATATATTTACAATGCAAGAAGAATTCTAATCGAACGTTTACTTTGCTTAGATTCCTAAAAAACACTGACACCAAGTCTTTTGGTTTGCTTTACGGCATGTTAACCCTTGGTTGGGTTACTTTATGCTAAAGTCAATTTAATAATCATGGTTCTTAATCACAGTAAAATTTTATAGCTTCTATCTTTTTAAACAGGTAAACACTTCCTTATCTCAAATTTATTTGACCCATAGATAGGTCCCTTACAGGTACAATCATTCCAGGTCAGAGTGGATCTGAAGTAATGGCAACGAAAGGCATCAGAACTGGAGCCACACTTCCGGATTCAGTTTAGAGTCAATACCCAGGGAACCGTTTTTGAGAAACTCGTTTAAGTCAGGTCAGGTATCCTTCCTTGCTACTGTTACCGGGTAACCTCGCAGATCTGAAAATTATTCCGTTTAGCCACCTGAAGATCTGAAAATCGTTCGATATTGATTCAAGATGTATCTGCTTCCTCCTTGATCAGATATTCGCATCGTACATGGTCTCAGAATAAGACTTTTCCCGCGCAAATATTTTTTTTTTGTAAATGGCGTTTGACTCGACCATTTTTAATGTTTTTTTTTTCAAATTTTATTGACTTTTTTTTTTCGCGGTCAAAAGACAGATATAAGAAGTAGCCTACTGACCTCTGTCTCCTCGTGAGCACTGGCAGAGTTGTATAAAGAAACAAGACATCCTTAACTATGTATACCCAGGGTAACGGCCCTCAACTTGTGCGTTTGAATTTCTTTCCGAAGGCCCAATATGCAAACAGAGAGTTGGTCACTTCGGCTAACAATATTCACTGCAGTCCTTAAAAGAGACGGAAAAGAAAGAGATAGAAACGGAGAGTAAAAAGTTACTTCACTCATTTGAAAAAGGAGGGAGTCGTCTCTTTTTTTTTTTTTTTTTCTTCTTTGCATTACGATTACAAGCTCTGCGATATAATATTTGTCATCATTTACATATAAAATTTCATACTCTAAAATGTACTATTATAGGACAAGGGTAGTAAAATATAGTACTTGTCCCATAACAATTGTTACACTTGCATATGAATTCCATACGCTAAAATGTACTAACTATTATCGGACAAGGGTAGTACAATATTGTACCTGTCCAATAACAGTTGTTACACTTGTATAAAAATTCTATACGCTAAAATACACTTACTATTATGGGACAGGAGTAATAAAATATAGTACACGTCTCATAACAGTTGTTACACTTTCATATGAATTCCATAGGCTAAAATGTACCAACTATTATGGGACAAAGGTAGAAAAATATTGTACCTGTCCTATAGCAGTTGTTACAATTGCATATAAATTGCATACGCTAAAATGTACTAATTATTATGGAACAGGGGTAGTAAAATATAGTACATCTGTCCCATAACAGTTGTTACAGTTGCACATAAATTCCATACGCAAAAATATACTATTATGGGTAGTAAAATATACTACACCTGTTCCATCATAGTTGTTACACTTGCATATAAATTTCAGACTGTAAATGAAACTACTATTATGGGACAGAGGTTGTAATATTTATTTAACTGAAGAGATCTCAAAAGAAAACTCACATTTCTTTTCAGTGGACGTGAATGCATAGATAAAAATAATAAAACGTCTATGAATTTGAGAAGAATCATGAACACTTCCAACTTCCTTCCGCCGTTTGGTTTGTGTTAAGTTTTTACCGCACCGACCCATCAACAGTCTTCTTCAGCTAAGATTAATAAAATAGTCGGCTACCTACCTTAAAGCCATGGTTCGTAAATTGGTGTTGCAGTTCGTTACTACGATCATAGACAGTTTAGTCCTTAGTAGCTGTCTTACAAGTGTGAATTTGTAATAACTTACTTCATTAAAATTATATATATATATATATATATATATATATATATATATATATATATATATATATATATACCGTTCATCTATAAACCTATTTTCCTAAGGGAATTATACCCCAGAAGACGGCCATAGAGTATATCAATCGAAGCACTGAGATAATAACGTCAATGGCTCAAAGAAAAAGTCCAATTGTTCAACGGCTTGAAATTACATAAATATAAAATTAAGTATCATTCGAAAACATTAATTCAAAAGATATTATGCGCTTATCCAACCCCTCTGCACGGACACAATGTGAAACAAATCCATTTTTAAGCAGAGTTTAACAGCTTTAATTTGAATTCAAAGTTTTCCTTTTCCTAGTCAGTCAAGTCATAAATTTGCACACGTTGAAGTGTTTCTGAAGTTCCAGGAATGCATGTATTTACCCAAGTTTATATATATATATATATATATAATTATACCCCCCCGCCACAGGCGAGACGCGACGCGAACTACGTTTTTAAAAAGAGTACAACTGGTTTGAATTCAGAGTTTTCCTTCTCCTAGATCGGTTGCCATGCCGATGTTAAAAGTCCAGTCTATCTTATTATTTACGTATAGCTTGAGCGATAATACTTGGATGTTTACTTTTCCCCATAAGTATTAGAGTTATGTGAAATGCAAACTGCTTCGTCCAAAATTTGAACTCCGTTCGCTGAGTCCATTCCTTATGGCGATAACTATTACACCACAAACACGAAGTTACTGCTCACGATTTTCACTAACATACACACACACACACATATATATATATATATATATATAAATTGATCACTAAAAATAAGACTTCGTATGAGAAATAAAAATTTTTGAGTTGTGACCAAATACTTTTGACTGGTAGTGTGTGTGTGAATGTATATATAACTAAAGTAGACGATCGTAGTCAAGTGCTCCTTTTTCAATAGCTACTACACCGAGGTGTAGGGGAGAGCGCTACTCCTTTCGCTGGATTGTTCCTGTTCACCCTTAATACGTACCTTATAATGCTGAGTGTAAAGCAAGGGGAGGCATTAAGCACCATTTTTTTTATATGACTCGACTTGGGATTGAACTCAGTTCTCCCGGGCCATTGGCGAACCCTCCATCCCCTTGGCCGGTATATATATATATATATATGTGTGTGTGTGTGTGTGGAGAAAAACCTTGACGACAATTACACAAAAATGCAGCGAGGTATTGAACAAGTCCTGGAGGCAACACCCCACAAAGCAGCAGCTATACAGCCACCTACCACAAAACTATCCAAGTTAGACGAACCAGACATCCGGGACACTGATGGAAAAATAAAGATGAAATTATAAGCGACATACTCCTGTGGACCCCTTCACAAGGACAAGTAAAACCTGGTCGACTAGCTAGAACAGCTCTGTGCCGATACAGGATATAACCTTAAAGAGCTCCTGGGAGCAATGGACGATAGAGACGGGGAGCAAGAGAGCGTCAGGGAGATCCGTACTGGCAGCGTGAAATGATGATGATATATATGCTTATAAAACCTACGTTCCTACGAAAATAGACATAAAAGTATATTTCCATGACGTTATTCAGTCATGACTTGAATGATTAAAACAGTTTAATAACGGTTTGAAAATGCTTTAAAATAGTCAAAATATTAATTGAAAAAAAAAAAAAAAAAAAAAAAAAACGAAGCATAGGAATATTTAAGAGTCAAGCAACGTCAACCAGCGAAACGGAACGAAATGCTGGTGGGGCCTATATAAAAATAAGATTAACGGAACGAAATTAGTTTCTATTACGCTAGCGATACAACTGCATTTCTTTGGTCGCCTTGTGTGGTGTAATGAATAACAAACTATTACAAGCGATTTCAAGTTCCCTGGGTGCCCCATACATCTGACCTTGTACCACAACAAAGCAAAGCCAAGTAAATTACTATTTTTTTTTAAATTAGAAATTTAGATAACTAAACTCGGATTTTCAATAATGTACAGTGAATTGCAGAGCAGAAGTCGACCTTTTAATCCCCCTCCAAAAAAAAAAAAAAAATAAAAAAATCAACAGAACTTGGGGTCGACTTATACGGTAGGACTAAAATATAAATATTGACAACTCTGAATTAAAGGTTTAGGTTTTAGCCCGGCCGTATAAGTCGATCCTTGATTTTGTGAAATTTTTTTTTTGGCTGGCTTAAAAGATCGACTTGTACAACGCAATTTACAGAAAATCAGATTCCGTTTCAGAGGTTTTTCATGTACCAGTCTCCCGTTGTGCTTGAAATTCTGTAGTATTACCAATTCATTGGAGTACGTGGTTTTAATTTGTGTTTTATATATGCTACGATTCTTTAGGGAGTACGCGAACACTGCTCTCCAGCTTCCTTCATAATTAAACTCAAATTGATCTGAGTAGGATGGGGGAGTGGTTTCCTTTTACTTTCTCAATCACTTTTTTGTTACTTTTTATTATTATAAAGTCGACGTTGTATCCATAAGCTGGTCGTTGACGCTGTAAGGTCCTTTTTAAATTGTTGGCAAGATTTTAGAGATTAAGAATAGATTCATAATTTTCCAACTGACTACGTATACAAAGATCTGAACACTTTCCGTGATGTTATAGTTAACAAGCTAGAGTGGCAAATAATGACTTATGCGTTAAAGTTTCAGTTGTGGCTAAATGCCGGATGAATGGGGCACCTACTTAGCAAGACTTCGTAAATAATTACCTATATCAGGCCTTTCCAAAATCTTTGACTACCAACCCTCTCTCTTCAGAAGATATTTTGCACTTCTCTGTCCTAAATCTTAAAGCTAGTATATAAAGGAAAAAATTCCCCAGAGCACCCATGACCCACCTCAAAAGTATGGTGACCCCCCTCCCCCTATTTTGGAAAGACCTGACGTATACCATATGCAATTGACAAGTTATGATATAAAGGTCTCAAAATTAATTTAAAAATACAATAGGTGACGTGATTAAAGGATTGTCTCTTCAACAAGAAATATTAGTAGTTCTCTTTATAGTGGTATACATTTACCCTGCCTCTCAGGCCGAAAGCACGATATGGCACAAGGTCAATTTTTAAGCAGAGTAAATCTGGTATGAATTTAGAGTTTTCCTTCCCTGAATGATTTTCTTACCAAGACTAAATAACGCAATCTGCCCTACTACTTACCCATCGTTGGCAAGAGAACAAATTGATTCATTCCTTTCCCAAGCGTATTAAAAAAAAAAAATGAAACGCCAACAGTCTTGTCCTGAATTTGAATTCAAGTCGTCGATAACATTTTCTATGACGAAAAGCCTTACACTAAACGTACCTTCTTCATAGTAGTAGATCTTTTGGAAGTTGTTACGATGTACATAATCTGTAAGTTTTCTTTTATGGGTCTTGCTATACTAAAACTTGGCATATGGCCGTTTTCGAATCACTAACGAATCTGCAGATCCGAACAAGGTTCTCTGATTGGTGAAATGCACATCAAATGCCACCCAAGATGGTTGAAAAGTATTCTTGGGAGAATTCCAGACTTTGGGTAACGTTTCAGTTAAAGCTTCTACCGAAAGTAGTTTTTGTAAATATACTGTTTTCGTTTTTTTCATTCAAATATTCGTCAGCTATCGGCAACTTAAGTGGATTTTCACGGCAAAAACTCAGTTTAACTTTAGTTTAATGAAAAAAAATTATGACAGCTAAATTTCAAGGCATGCAGTACAAGGGGAAAAAAAAAGAGTACAACGTAAAGATTGAATTTATCGCCTTATCAAACGTTAACCAACTGCGTTCATTGTATATTTATATACTTTATTTTTGCACAGTTATATAATATCAAGTATTCCTAATACAAATAATTTGCATGCAGTTGTATGGTTTAATAGGGATTTCAAGTATTCTATTCTAATAAATATACGATTTCAAGTAATTACTTCTATTTAATGGTTGTTTGTTTGGGTTTTATGGCATATCAACCTTTGTAGGTTATTTAACGCCAAATCCATTTTTATGCAAATAGCCAGTTCTATTTCAAGCAATTCAGTTTAGCATGAATACAAAGTTTAATTGTCAAAAACATTTCTATTTTACATGGACGAGCAAATGCAGGACAACCAGCTCGAACCTACATACAGCAGCTCTGAGCCGATACGCAAAGTAGCCCTGAAGACCTGCCGGAAGCAATGAACTACAGAGAAGGATGGCGAGAAAAGCTCAGGGATATCTGTGCTGATGGCGTGACATGATTTAATTATATATAAGACAATTTTGTGGCAACACAAACTTCTTTGTTACTTTGACTGTTTGCTTCTTTTATTGACGTTCTGTTTCACAATGAAATCGGTAACCATACGTCAACAACAACCTCCGAGCAACAATAGCTTTAAGTAACTATTCTTGATATAAATAATTAACAGTTATATGGTATCAAGTATTCCTATCAAATACTTTTGAAACAGACCTATTTGAACCATTACCTAACAGGTACTACCACTCCGGGCACAGTAGACCAGGGAGTAATGGCAGCGAAGGATAATAAATTTTGTTTCATCAAAATGAATATGTATATGGCAGTAATTGGTATATATAAGTAAGTAAAGATGGCGACCATAGTCGAGGGCGACCAGAAGGCTCCCTTTTCAATAGCTACAACACCACGGTGTAGGGGAGGGTGCTACTTCTTTCCCTGGATTGCTCCATTTCACCCTTGATACGTACCTTGTTTTGCTGAGTGTTAAGCAAGGAGGTATCAATACCATTTTTAAAGTCTTTGGTATGACACGATCTGGGATTGAACCCAGGTCTCCCGGACCATTGGCGAACGCTCTACCCATAAGGCCTCTTTTTCCCGATTCTGTTAATTTACCTTTTTTTGCAGTTTTCACTTCTGATAATTTCCCTTTTTTCCGTGTTGTTTTATTTGATGGGTAAATTGCAACAAACTATACTAAAGCAGAAAAAAAATCAGTTTTATTACATTTAAAGAAATAGCAGATATAATTTCCATTTTCTCAAACATTTCTATTTTGTTTGGTTTCTTTATTTGGTGGTATATCAACCCCTCGTGGGTTATCTAATGCCAAAGCCATCCTTGTAGAAAGCTGGAGAGAGATAAAAGGGTTAATACCTTTCCCAAGTCCGAATGTGAACGTAATAACGTTAACTTGCTTTCTACAATGTTGGAGTCCAGTATTTTAGCCACTATGCCTCGGATGTCCGCTCAAACATTTGTTTAGTTTTCTATTAGTATGTTCTGTCATCTCAGGAACACGTCAAAGAGTTGTTAAGTCCACTACTGATGCTCAGAAACAAAACAAATATCCTCATGTTCTGTTACACGAGTTAAATTTCTATAATTCTAGTCACCCCCTTCAAAGTAGGTCTTTTAAACAAGCAGATGTAGATTTCTCTAACGTTTTTTTTTTTTTTTTTTTTTTTTTTTTTGCTTGGTGGGTGTAATGCATATTAAAAAAAATCAATTATTTCTATTTTTCAGCTTTTGATCTTGTAGTGAAAGAGACTGAAATATTAAAGTACATCAACTCTTCTCTGGGGAGAAACAAGTTCAAGAACGTGAAACAAATGACTAATTTTTTGGGGGAAAATATCTGTCACGAAAATCGTTTTACTGTGTGACATAAAAAAAGTAGGTTGAGGGGCTGCAGACCCCAGGTATATACTGTAGCTGTAAATGCTTATTGTCGTTGGAAATAGACACGACAACCCAAGTTCAATTCCTGGACGATGCCAATTTCATTTCATACAGCGTTAAAACCTGTAAGAAACGTATAGATCCAACTATTCTCCCTTCCGCTTTGGGCAAATAAGTAGGACAGACTAGATACTTTAACTTTAGTACAGCAACTAGTCTAGGAGAAGGAAAACTGTATTTAAACCAGTTAAACTTAAAATTGACCTGGTGTCGCATCCTGCTCGTGCGGAGGGGCTGGTAAATTCATATATACTGTAGTGAATTTGAAGACATGCATTTTATGTAAATGTTCTGTAAAATAATTTAAAATTAAGATAACAGCAAAAACTTCCCCTTATCTGGAAAGTGAATGTAAGTACGAGGGTCATTAAAAAATTTCTAAGCCCAACACAGAAAGAGGCACAGCTGAACTTTTGTTGTTTTAATTCGTGGGCAGGTGAGGCCCATACAAATAGGAGAGGTGTGCGACAAGTCTAAAACCTGGGTGTGGCTTAGAACTTTTAGAACGACCATCGTACTACATTTCAATAGATATTCCTGAAGAATAGCACATCTTATGTACTGGTGAACAAGCTAGCCTCGCCGACTGGTTACAACTGAATGATAAATTTGGTCCTTTCTAGATGCCCTGTATTTACGGCCGTCAGCCAAATCTGAATTACTCTGGTGGAGTGGGGAAGACCAAGAGGTGCAATGGCTAAAGCACAGTATTCTTGTGAAAAATATGAATCTCCTTATAGTTCATCTATGGATTGAATAGTACCACTGCTGATCTTCAATAAGGATGACTTTGGCATTAAATAACACACGAAGGTTGTTCTGCCATTAAACAAAAGAAGCGAAACTTAAACAGAGCCAAGTATGCAAGGGCTGTAGAATATGCCGACTGCATCTCTGTAGAGGGGTAAGATGACCCCACCCCAACGAGTGTCCTGATAAGGACACTAAACTATCTAATGGTTTGACTCAAGTCTTGAAGCTTTGGGTAATGTGGGGTACCTCTACATTGCCACTATTCCAAGGTCTGCTCTGATCTGGCGCGGTTGTACCTGTTAGAGTCCCATGAATGGATCAAATAGAAATATTTAACGATTTAACTGTGCATAAACGAGCGACTGAAGTTAAATTGAATTGTTTTATTGCAGTACTTGAAAGCATTTAACTGTGTGCAAACAAAAAGGCTCTGGCTTATTTAAACTAATACCAATAAACGTTTTGTTTACAAATGATATGATATAACAGGATTTGGTATCAAATTACCAACAAGGATTGCTACGCTAAAAAATAAAATAAAAATAAGTCAAACCTAAACGATAATTAGTTAAAAATATTTTTTTTTAAATGATAAAAAAAAAAAACCCCAAAAAAAAAAACCGTGGTACTTATGCATCTATGTTACTGCACAAAAGCCGAACTTTCCCGAGCGTTTCCGGGCCGATAACGGAAAGAATTGGAATATTCCGGAACGAAATTTAAGCAAGCAGACGATAAAATAAGTCAACCAATTTGTTGACGAAACGCGAAAAGACCAAAGAAAGAGAAAAAGACAATTTTTAAGGGAAAATGTTACCAACCTTTTCAAGAGAAAAAGAATAAATCAACAGTCAATGTATGGTAATTTTCAATATGAAAAAATAGTTTGAATTTTTATTTTATCTATTGGGGTTGGGGTGTATCATTTTTTTGTCTTTTTAAATAATTTTTTTCGTATTTATGCACTTATTGTACCGTGCAGAAGTAATAAGGTGTTAATTTAGAAATCCATTCTTACCATGGGGAGGGGGGTGTTTTGTAACTATTCTGTACTTTCACCTAACAATTTAATAATAATCCAGGTCCTACATTTGGTGTTACAGCATCTCCAGGCATAACTTTTCCTCATTCTTTTTTTAGGTGGCAAGGATGCTCACATGCCCGGCAACTTAATTTTGCCAATAAGGTTTTTTTTCTTGACAGAATTGGATCACCATTTCTGCACTTTGTAGATTTTCGCTTAACTGCGATGAATTCATGTTTACACTTGTTTGTAACTTAGTAAACAAATTGATTGAATTATTTTATCTTAAATTTGATTAGCTAGGCGTTTCGGCATATTCCGATTCTTTCCGGAAACGCTCGGGAAAGTTCGGCTTTTTTGCGGTAACATAGATGCATAAGTACCAAAAACGTTATGCAAGTGCCCAGTTAGAGATCAGAAGGCATGATGTAAAGCTCTCCCCACCCCCGCACCAAAAACAGGAGTACTTACAGACCGGACAAATCAGTGAATCTACTCACGACAAATTGCTTACTCGGCACATTGGTGTGCTGGCTAATATTGAAATAAAATCAGCCTTATTCCAAATTGAAGAGGCTTCTGCGCTGGCATCATCTACCCACTGGTCTAAACTCTGGGTTTAATGGCTAACCGGGACATTGGCCCAGCGGTTAGAGTGTTCGCCAATGGCCCGGGAGACCTGGGTTCAATCCCAGGTCGAGTCATACCAAAGACTTTAAAAATGGAACTTGATACCACCTTGCTTAACACTCAGCATTATAAGGTACGGTTCAAGGGTAAAGTGGAGCAATCCAGGGAATGGAGTAGCGCCCTCCCCTACACCTTGGTGTAGTAGCTATCGAAAAGGGAGCCTTCGGGTCACCCTCGACTATGGTCGCCTACTTTACTTTACTTTTTTATATCAGAAGAAGAAATGCTAAGCTGGGCTATTTTTGGCACCACCCCAAGGGAGACTTATTTTTTGTTTAATATAATTCTTAGAATTACAAAGCAATACTTGAAACAATTTAACTGCGTGCAAACGAATGATCTTCGGTTTGTTTAAAAATGTCACCAAAAATCGTTCATTTACAGATCATTTCATATAAATACATTATTAACTTTGCGTGGAGTTGGGAAATAAACACTTTCTAGAACAAATTGGGGGGGTGTCCTTGTGGTGTAATGGTTAAAGCGATGGACTGCGTAATCGTAGTACGCGAGTTCGTACTCCAGTCGCACTATTACGTTCACTTTCGGACAAATACCCTTGGGAAAGGTATGAACCCCTTATCCTCCCAGCTATGGGTTAAATAGCACCACTACTGTTTTTCTAGGAGAATGGCTTTGGCATTAAATAACCTACAAAGGTTGATATGCCATTAAACAAAGAAACCAAGCCAGAACAAATTGAAACGGAAACAAAGGAAAATGCATTTGGTTAGCGAACGTTTATGTGAAAAAGTTGTCAGGGCCATAAGGCACTCAGTGAAAATCGAACTACCACTTGTTAACTAGTCTAGCTGGCTAATTGCTATAACAAAAGCCCTGCAGAAGGGAATGACCTCCACACACACCAAAGAAAAGAATATCCAAAGTATGAAACTAAACTGTATTCTATGAAGTGTTCAGTTCGAATGGTCTAAAGAGCCTACAGTAACCCTTAGTCTCCATTACTCTCAGCTCCACTCTCACCTAGAGTAATAGTACCTGTTATGGGTCAAATAGAGCTGTTTGAAAACTATTTGTATTAGAAAGGAATTCCTAATATCATATAGTGTACAAAAAAAAAGAAAGAAAAGAATAAAGAACTTCGCCATTTAATTTAAGGACCACTGCATAATTAGAACTCTTGTAGCCCTAAATTAACTCTTGACCTTATCAGACGCAGGGTTATTTTCTGATAATTTTTTTTGAGGGGAGAAGTGGATCTTATAAACCACAAATACAGTGTTTCAAACGAAATTGATTTTTTTAAAAATATTTGTCACTTACCTGAAAACTTCATGTTTTTAATTGTTTTAGTAAATGCCTCAACCCAAATAAACCTTTGTTATACAGTCGACGACTTTTAAGGTATATGAATAATGCCAACTAAAGTGTGATATTCTAAAACTTCAATCGGTAAGACTGAGTTTAGAGAACTTGATGGTATGCATTTAAAGACCCAATATAAGCTGACCAACGAGCGGACAATAAAAAATCTTTTGTCTGACGCACAGAATACAGAAATCTCACCCAAAGACTATTTAAAGCGGTAATATATTCAATAAGGTTGACCGTTTTAAAATAAAATAAATTCTCCTTTTCTATTCACATGTAAAATAGCGAATAATACCAATCTGTTATCCAGTCTGACCTGTGCAATTTATACCAGGCAAAATCAGAGTGATGGGAGTGTCCCCATAATGTAGTAGATAACATGTTGACATCCAAGCAAGCGAGTTCGAACACCAGTCACGTTAATATGTTTACTTTCAGACTAATACCCTTGGGTAAGCTATGAATTCCCTTATCCCCCGACCCCTAGCAATGGGTCAAATAGCAACACTGCTGTTTTTCTATAATGACGATTTTGGCATTAGATTAGCCATTAAACTAAGAAACCTAACAAAATCAGAGTGTATCCTCGCAAAGTAAATGTCGGCAAACTGATCTTAATGCGACGAAGCAGTGATCCCGATCATCAACAAAGTACCAGGAAGCTTGCACCTGTAATTTGGTCTTTATTTAAACAATAAAGGACGTAGAGTAGCTTTTATTAATGTTTACTAGCAAAGCAAAGTTTACTCACATAATATTCGGTTTGCTTGTTTGGGTTTTATGGCATATCAACCTTTGTAGGTTATCTAATACCAAATACATTTTTATACAAACAGTTCTATTTCAAATAATTCAGTTCAGCATAAGTACACAGTTTAATTATCAAACACATTTCTTTTTCAAGCTATCCAGTTTAGTCAAAAAGTTTTGATTCAAACAATTCAGTTTAACATAATAGTTTTTGTTCAAACACAATTAAATGTCAAAACAGTTCTATATTAAACAATTCAGATTATCATAAGTACAGTTTCAATGTCAAAAACAGCTCCATCTAAAACAATTCAGTTTAGCATAAGTACTCAGTTTAAATGTCAAAACAGTTCAATTTCAAGCAATTCAGTTTAGCATAAGTACACATTTCAGTTCTATTTGATCCATAGATAGTATACGGATTGTAAAATTGTCATTATTTTAAAAAAAAGACGTGAAACTGCTTTTATCAAAGTTTAGGATAATTATATTCTTCGGAAATATAGCTTTAGTTTCAACACGTTTTCACCAAACCTTGTGTGGGGGTTTACCAACAATCATGCTTCGGTTAACACTGAATACGTCCCTACAATGGTACGCTAAAGGAAACAGAGCTCTATAGGTTCACGTTGGAAGATTATACATGAGGGATTTATACGACTTCCATACAGGTAAGATTCGACACAAGGTCATTTTAATGATGGGGGCGGGGTCCATGCACGAATCAAGAATCATGAGTGACCGTGAATAAAATGCTTGATCACCGTAGCCTTCCGCTTTTGGGACGCCTCAGGCGTTTAGCAATAAACTTAGCCTTGTTAAGCAGGTAAGGCATGGATAGATGAAATGGCCTCCTAAGACTAAGTGGTTAACTTAATATCGTCCGTCCAAAGGCCAAGTAGCTTCCCGAGAAACCAGGGGCAACCCGTTAAGGTAAAAGCTTAATATGGTAACTTTTTCCATGATACGAACACTCATAATAGGTAAGAAAAAATGTGTAAATCTCTAGAGAGACTGTAGATTTTCCAAGATATTTGTGAATGTCTAAATATAAATCATACACTTAGTATTACTGATTGATTTTAATGGCATGTCAACTCAACTGGGATTATTTTTTACCTAGACATTCGGCAACTGCATAAATACATATATAATTTTATTGTGTAGTTAAAGAATTGTTTTGCATACGGTTAAACAAAGTATTCCTTTCTAATACAAACTATCTTCTAAAAATTCTATTTAACTGGCCCATTGGTATAATGGTTACAGTGTTCACCAGTGGTTCGGGGACCGGAGTTCAATCCCAGGTCTAGTAATACCAAAGACTCAAAAAATGGTAATTGATGTCTCCTTGTTTAACACTCAGCATTGTTAGATACGGTTCAAGGGTAAGTGAAGCAATCCAGGGAAAGTAGTAGCGCCCTCCCCTATAACTCAGTGTCGTTGCTATTGAAAAGAGAGCCCTTGGGCCACCTTCGACTAAGATCAGCCAACTATTTAACCAATATATGGGACCCCAAAAAGTATTACCACACCAGCTCAGAGTAGAACTGGAAGTAATAGCAATGAAGATGTCCTCTTCACTCCCCTGATCTCCAGAACTCGAACCTCACCACCAGGTGCAGTTTAATGTCAGACTCAGGCTATTGCTTTTGGAGCGTCTTCTTTTTCTGCGGTTTTGGTTTTGGTCTCTTTTGTTTAATGGCATATCAACCTTTGTAGGGTATTTAATGCTAAAGCCATCATTTAAAAAAACAGTAATGGCACTATCTAACCCATAGCTGGGAGGATAAGGGGGTTCAAATTTTTTACTATGGTATTTGTCCGAAAGTGAACGTAATAGCGCGACTGGGGTTCGAACTTGTTTACTAGGATATCATAGTCCATCGCTTTAAGCTTTAACCATTACACCCCTTCTTTTTCTGCTATAAATATAGTCAGTACATTGTAAACCTTGCCATCAGAGCAAAATTATTATGATAATATAGTGCTTTTGCACTCAAAATATTGGACCAGAAATTATTCTAATATATATATATATATGATAGTGTCCGAGTCTCATTGGGCGCCCCATTCATTCGGCCTTATGCCACATTGAAGCAAAGAGCTTTGTAAATTACTATATATGATAGTATTGTTGATTGGTTTGGTTTGGTTTCTTTGTTTAATGGCATATCAACTCTTTTTAGGCTATTTAATGCCAAAGCCATTCTAGAAGAACAGTACTGGTACTATTTAACCCATAGATGGGAGGATAAGGGGGTTCATACCTTTCCCAAGGGTATTTGCCCGAAAGTGAACGTAATAGCACGACTGGAATACGAACTCGCGTACTACGATTCCGCAGTCCATCGCTTTAACCATTACACCACAAGGACACCCCCAGTGTTGTTGAGACATAACGAGTGAGTCCTAACAGTGTGCGGAAGCAAAATATGGAATAATTTTTAAAACATTTTTTTTTGTCTGTTTAGTTCAACCTTTTGGGGGAAAATGGGATAAATCTCAATTTTCATGTTTAGTTCATTTATTCAAGCACTTTTTAATTAAAATTCAGCTTAATATAAATGAGCGAGAAAAGAAACGATGAAGAATATATGATTTGCTTAACACCGAAACCAAGCCCCCACAAAAAAAAAAAAAAAAAAAAATTCCGAAATAACTGAACTTTCTTTAAGGCCTCCATCAAGGACAGACATTAATCCCCTTGATAAAACTACATAGGACGAGTATGGAGCTTGAAAGATTTTAAGTTGTGTCAAGAACTGTGATAAAAAAGTATTAAGGCAAAGCTTCCTAATATCTTCTTTTAAATTAGCACTTGATTGTCAAGACATCCTTAATTTATAATATAAGTTGCTCACGTTGCTTAGACATCTTCGCGTGTAATCTTTTTTGTTTTTGTTAACGTAACGTTGTAACGTAGTGTATAAGTAATAAGTATTGTCGTAACGTTGTTTTTAATGTAGCAGTGGTAACGTAGAAACTAATGCAGTATAACATAGTAATCCGTTTTGTCTGCATTTACATGGAGGCTTATTCCACTTGCTGCCTGCCCCAGACTATGCAGCAGGGATTCGGCTTAAGCAGGTGTATCTGCCAGAAGCGTTGTGTCATTAGCGTAGTCCACGTCTGTAATGGTTTGTGCGGGGTATCATCTGCTTCTTACCTTTTCCAGTATAGCAGAATTAATTCTCATTGTAACTCAATAAAACCTTAGCTGGTTTTTGCGAATAACTATCTCGCTTTCAATAGGCATTTTTTCTATCAGACGAGTGCAATGACAATGATTGATCAATTATTGGTTCTTGGATTGATTGGGAAGGCTTATAGTAAATCTGTCAAACATAAACACCTGACAGTGAAGTAAACATATGCTAGGAATTGTCTGTTTTGGTTATAGTTTTTTGTCTTTTTTTATTATAGCAATAAATTACTTATACATAAAGCAATATATTTAGCCCTGTCCGCGGGGTTTAGAACACGCTGACTGCATCTCATGCAATTGGGGTAAGACCTCCCTGAACCGCAAAAAATATCCTGGGTATCACACTAAACTGTATCGGATAATAAGGCTCCAGTTCAGGAGCTCTGGTGAGTATGGAGTACCTCTTTCATTGCAATACTCCCAGGTAGACCCTGACTCGAAGTGGAAGTACCTGTCAAGGTCCAATCTACAGGTCAAATAAATCTGTTTGAAAATTATTCTTATTTAATAGAAATACTTGATGCCTATAAATTATACGTCTCAAAAGAATACAAGTGTTTGTATGACTGGGAGGGAAAGGTGATCTAAAGACTACAGTTTGACCCTGCAGACAAACTATAAATATACAAACCAGAATTGTACAAGAAAATGAGATGCATAGAATTCTTTATTCTAATCAGGAGACAAGAAGAAAATATTTTCTTATCAATTGGATTTTGCCGTTGCCAAAAAAAAAAAAATGAAGTGAAAAGATAGACAAATACTTGGACCTTGCCAGAGAAGAAATAAAAAACAAAACAAAAAAAACCGCAGACCATGAAGGTGACAGTGATACCAGTGGTACTTTAGAACACTCACCAAGAGCCTGGATTGAACAAAAGATCAGGAGGAAAAAATACTTAGAAGAGTTCTGGAGATCTTAGGAAATTTTCTGTTACCATAACTTCAGTGAATAACTACCAGTTAGATCTGGTGTAAAAACTCAATAATAATACTAATACTAATAAAGATAATACTAGTGGATTTTGACGTTCTGGTTAACCACTGAGTGAAAATGAACGAAACCGAAAAAGAGACAAGTACTTGGACCTTGTCCGAGAACGAAGCGAGTTATGGACAATGCGGCTGACGGTGAAACCAGTTGTAGTTGGTACGCTTGGAATGGTCCTCGAAGGCTTGGAAAAGGGACTAGGATTGGAAATCAAAGGAAGAGTCGAGATCATCCAGACTACAGCATTGTTGAGATCAGCTACAATACTGAGAAGAGTCCTGGAGACCTGAGGAGACTTGCTGTAACTCAGACACCAGTGAAAAATAACCAGCTGATGCTGGAGTGAAAAACTCACAAAGGAGTAAGATAATAATAATAATAATAATAATAATAATAATAAGAAGAAGAAGAAGAAGAAGAAGAAGAAGAAGAAGAGAGACAAGTGCTTAAACTTTGCCAGAGAATTGAAAAAAAAAAGCGATGAGACATGAAGATAACGGTAATACCAATTGTAGTTAGTGCACTTGAAACGACCCACAAAGGCATGGTAAAAGGGTTGGAACTCTATGAAGTCGGAGGGTAAGCAGAGACCAACAAAACTACAACATTGTTAAGATCGGCTAGGATACTGGGAAGAGTCCAAGAGACTTGCTGTCGTTCAACACTTGAGTCAAAGAACATCAGCGAATGCTGGGAAGAAAAAAACTTACAAAGAGGAGGAGAAGGAAGAGGAATAATAATACGACCTTGCTAGGGAATTGAAAAAAACTGTGGAACATGCAGGTGACAATTATACCAATTGTAATTGGTGCGTTTGGAACAGTAACTAAAGGATTACTAAAGGGACGAGAGGACTTGGAAGTTGGCGGACGAGTGGAGACCATCCAAACGACAACATTATTGAGAACGGCCAGAATACTAAGAAGAGTCCTGGAGACTTGAGGAGACTTGCTGTCACTCAGATTCCAGTGAAAAACCATCGGCTAACGCTGATGTGAAAAGCTCTAATGAATGAATAATAGCAGCAGCAGCTTGTCTGACTGAAAACAACATTCTAAGAAAACATTTTAAAGTTATCGGAATATAAAATGTTCGAAAATAAAATAGAATAAATGTAGGACATGAAAAGCACCGACATTTCTTTAGTTGCAGGTACTCTTGGTCACTTTCGTAAAAGCATGAAAAGATGCTAAATTAGAAACGCCATGAGAAATTTCAGTGACCAACAAACAGAAAACAGTACCACTTGATACAGCCAGTAGTTAAATCGCCAAATGTGAAGGTTATGACCAATCTTATAATATAAATATCAATATTATATGTAAATCTTATGCAGAATAAAAGATCATACGGCTTACCAAATGATTTTGAAACAAGTTTTGTTACCGGAGATTTTATATATATATATATATATTCAAGTCAAAGCGGAAAAGTGAGAAAAGAAATAAAAACCGGGTGTACGTGCATAGATACTTCTTATTACATACGTAAAAAACACCTTGAATAAAAATAATCACAAACCAAACAAAATAATCTTCATTGTTAAAGCTAAAAGCAGAGACGACCCGAGCCATTATCAATTTGTTGAAAAAGACGACGAAGTCGGAAACATGCGTAGAGCACTGAAATATGAAACAAAAACCTAAAATACCAAATTTAAATTCATCTGCGGACCTATATATATATATATATATATATATATATATATATATATTAGGATACCGTAAACACAGAATCAATAGCGTTTAGTGATGATCAGTTTCTCGCCTTTGTGATTATCATGGAGACGATGATCGCATAGACGAGAAACTGACAATCACTTGTGACTCTGTGTCTACGCTATCCGAACTTTATATATATATATATATATATAAATAATTACTCCCAACTCCGGTTTAACTGGACCGAATAATACACTATATATATATATATATATATATATATATATATATATATATATATTTCATTAAGAAAAAACAACGAAACCAATCACAAAGGATTATAAATTTATTTCCATCCTGTTACGCATTTTTGAAATTTTCAAAAACACGAAAAAAAATTAACAGGACTTCATCAGATCAATTAGATCACCGATACTGAGCACTCTTTTCAGCAAACTACATTACTAGTATCAATGTTTACTGGCCCATTGGGTAGAGTGTTCGCCAATGGCCCGGGAGACTGAGGTTCAATCCCAGGTCGAGTCATACCAAAGACTCGAAAATCTTCCTAATGGGTCCTAGCCTAACACTCAGTATTATAAGGTACACCTGACGGATAATGTGGAGCAATCCAGGAAAAGAAGTAGAGCTACCCCCTACACCTCAGTGTTGTAACAAATGAAAAGGGAGCTTCGGGTCACCAACATTATATATATATGAAGAACAGGTAGATTTGGTAAATCCGACAAGATGTGAAAAAGTGGATAAACCGAATCACAGACAACGGATTCGAAGACGAAATATCATTTTTTAATCTGTTGTCTGTGTTTCTGTTTATCTACTTTTCCACATATTTTTTCACAAATACATATATATGTATAAATATATATTGTCATCAACAGAAAGACTGTTTCGTTGTATCACAACGCTTCAGAGTGGCTAGACACGCAAGACACTTCAAGCTAGGATATACACACACTAACACAAATATATATCACACGCGTGTATAAATGCCCCCCCACACACATATATCATCATCATCATGTCACGCTATCAGCGCAGATATGATATCCCTGACTCTCACTCGCCACCCCTCTCTATCGTCCATTGCTTCCGGCTGGTCTTCAGGACTACATCCCGTATCGGCACAGAGCTGCTGTATGTAGGTTCGACCTGGTCGTCCTGCCTTTGCTCGTCCATGTGAAGGGGTCCACAGGAGTACATCACTTATGACTTCGTCCCTACTTCTCCAGCATTATCCTGCATGTCTGGTTCGTCTAATTTTTATAGTTTTCTTGATGGGTGGTAGGTGGCCGTACAGCTGCTGCTTTGTGGGATGCTGCCTCCAGTATATATATAATCCAGAATATCTGTACTGAATTTTGCATCAGAAAATTGAGAAGTTAAGATTTAAAAAATCTTTGGACTACTGATATCTGTTGTTATAAACGGATTGACTGATTACATTATCTAATCCAATCATTGAGCACACAATTCTTTGGATTAACATTTTATTAATTTTATCTGATTACGAACTTGGTGTCATTTAGAAAACTCGACGTCAAAGTTAGTCTGTTTAGTTGCAAGGGATAAGGATTCGAGAACATAAGCAGTCACGCATCCGTTATGTTGTTTACAAAATAAAAAAATAAATAAATGCAACACATATTTGTTGATTGTTTGGAAAATAGAACGCGTCGTAGTGATAAAAAAAGCGAGGGAAAATGTGGTGTTTGTATTTGCATTACAATTCAAGAGACATGTATTTATAGCCAGAAGGTTACAGGTGGAAACTCGTTAGATTGACATACTATTAAAATGCAAAGAGGAAGAAGAAGAAAAACAACAACACCATCACCACTTGAATATGAGTGTAAAATCTGTCGCGCCTTATCTGAGCCAATATAAATAGTCTGTCACGATCGCTGTTGTCCCTTTACTGGGATTAGAATGACAGAAACTGCTACAAAGGGGACCTTTGGATAGATGGATTGATAGATTGATAGGAATAATCAAAGATAGATTGATAGATACGAATAGTCATAGATAGATAGAAATAATTGTCTTTAAATGGATCATTTTGAGATGAGGCTTCTTAATCTGAGAATTAATTTTTATTTATAGCGGACTTTTTGTCCTCATCTTGGTAGTTTTTTTTGTGTTGTTTCTTCTTTCACTACGTTTCGACCAAATTTCACCTCTGGTGAAAAACGTGGTGCGATAGACAACAACTATGAAAGGCAGTAATTACTGGTTACAAGACTCATCATTACTATCCGAGGTCACGGTAAAATCACCTGAAGAAGGCCAGAAGTGAAATTTGGCCGAAACGTAGTGAAAGAAGAAACAACACAAAAAAACTACCAAGATGAGGACAAAAAGTCCGCAATAAATAAAAATTCTCAGATAGAAATAAGCTTAGTTAGATAGGATGAGATCCATGGATTGTGGCAACTGGGGAGTGATTAATCCCTGCTAGGTCACCAGAGTAAAGGGGTTCCGATGTTGAAGGACCCGAAACCCCAAATGAACCTAGGAACATCACTCATTATGCATCACAGCGCATCGGTGTCTTCCTACCCCACAAGGCACCAACTACACTGCCACCTGCCTCCCATCACGAAAACTATCCAAGTTAGACGAATCAGACATGCAGGTCACTGCCGGAGAAGCAGAGACGAGCACATAAGTGATGAACTGCTATGGACCCCCACATATGGCCGGGCAAAAGCAGGACGACCAGCTCGAACATACATCCAGCAGCTATGTGAGGATACGGGATGTAGCCCTGAAGACCTGCTAGAGGCGATGAACGAAAGGGAGAAGTGGCGAAAGAGGGTCAGGGATATCCGTGCCTGCGGCACATGATGATGACAACAAATGAACACCTTAATCGAACAAAATATTTCGAACATAAATCGAATCGCTACTTGATAAATCATCGAATATGAATTTATACTTAAACAAAACAATATTAACAGTATTCGGTTATGGGAATGTATCTGAATTTCTCCCAAGCCAGGTTGCCGCACGAGGCCATATTTTACAGCAAGCCACGTACAAATCGAGACTCATGCGTGGCTGATCTAAAAAATACTTTGCCCCGTCGGCATTTCCCTTTTGGGGCGCTTCAGACACGAGCTAACGACTCAATCCTGCAAAGGAGTTAAAGCCTGGAGATGTGTTCAAAATACAATAACCTACCTAGCACGAATGCCGGGAGGGCCGGCTCGGAGACAAAAAATTAAATCCTTTTAGGTCTATAATAAGAAAATAAGAAGCCTGTCGTCATTCTCAAATAAAATTACCTAAACACGGGCAGGATACAACACAAGGCCAGTTTTTAAGTTGAATACAACTGATTTGAATTCAAACTTTCCTTCTCGTCCGGTTGTCGTATCAAGGCTAAAGCGAATAGTCTGACCTACTAGGAGGAAAATATAAATTCATACCTTTCCCAAAGTTAATATACAAAACATCCTGATGATTGTCGTATAGAGACGGCTTGAAACTAGCGGTCGCAGATAAGCATCTATGCTATTAAATATATATATAAAAACTAATATATATATATATATTTATTTATTCATACACACGCGTATATATATATATATATATATACACGTCACATATAATTATATGATATGTATGCACACACACACACACACATATATATATATATATAGTATGAATGCACACACACAGCATACATATATATAAAGGTATAACAGGTATGTACACACACAGCATATATATATATATATATATATATATATATATATATATATATATATATATAACGTGCATATCTACAACAGGTATCCCTATATATGATACCCACAGATAACATCGCTGAATCATAGAAAATCTTAATATTTATATACATACATACATATATATATATATATATATATATATATATAGAGAGAGAGAGAGAGAGAGAGAGAGAGAGAGAGAAAATAAACACGTACACGAGTTGCTATCTAAAAAGATCGGTGAAATTGATTCCTTAGCGAATCGAATGCAGTATGGACTTTAATTGCTATCTTTTGTGAGCAGTGTGCTGACTTAAGGGTTGGCTTCTTCGAACGATACGGCAGAAAGAATGAGCTAGGGATATCTTTTTCGTATTTTGTTTCTTATTTTTCATGCTCAATTTCACCGAACTTTGGGGTAGAGTATTACACACACACACACACACACACACACACACACACACACACACACACATTTATAATATCGGAAACCAAATTGACTGACCTCCGTGGTTTTTATTCCCACAACAGCAACCCGAACAGCAGCAACACATCGTCGTGGTAACTCCCAACGGAACTTTTGAATATAATGTTGTTTGATTGTTTTTGTTTTTTTTTTTTTTGTTACGTTGTTTGTTTGTTTTTTCTTATAGTTTCCTCTTTGTAGATATAAGTTAACTGAGTAATATATATGTATGTATATATAAATAAATAAAAATTCCTTACTGTTGATAATGTATGAAAAACAATTTAAAAAAATAACACTTCACAAAACCAACATCGCAGCAGTTTCTCCAGTTGAAAACCAAGCAGCACACAATATTACCCGCTTCCCAGTAAAATGGGTCTATGAACTGTTGCAAATAAAAAAAAAAGAAAGAAAGAAAGAAAGAAGAAAAAAAGATTATTTAGCAGGAAAAGGAAAAGACAGAACTATTCTGTGGGTGATTTGCCTGGTTTTTGTTTTTTGGTTTCTTTTTTGCTTTTTGTCGTCCATTGGAGCTGGTGCCCCCCCCCTGACTACCGCCAAACTTTGACTTCACAAATTTCACCACCCCCAGCACTTTGTGCTTGGTTTAATGTTTAGTAGGTTTCCGTCCCTGGTTTGCAATCCGCCTCGGTTTAATAAGGGGCGTGGGAGCAGACTGTGAGGGTTATTTCACGATCTTTTACCTCCTGAATTAAACACCCTCCGCTTTCGTTTCGCGCAGTCTACTGTCAAAAAAAAAAAAAAAAAAAAAAGAGAAAGAAAGAGAGAGGAAAGAAAAGAAAAAGTTAGGGGTAGGGGTAAGAGAATAGAGATGACAAACGTGAGAAGCCTCAAGGACTGTGGCGAAGGTTACTGACAACAATCAGTGATGACATTTCTGGACGAACCAACAGCTTCACGGGGTTCCGGTATGAAACCGAAGGGTGGGGACGAAGAACGTTTTTAGATCATACGAAAAAAAGCAGTAATAAAGTAGAGGGGAGAGAGAGAGAAATAATGAAAGTAAAAATAATGAAAAATTAGTTGACCATGTTAGACCGATGACTGATCATTATCTATCTATCTATCTATCTATCTATATATATATATATATATATATATAGAGAGAGAGAGAGAGAGAAATGGAGGAGATAAGGGATAAAAAACGATGCAGAGTGATAAATGGCAGAAGTGTAGAAAGACTGAAGAATGAGAGACAGAGTGAGAGAGAGATGTACAGAAGATGAGAAAAGGAAGGACAGAGAGACAGAGAAGGAAGACGCTAAAAGACGCTGACACTGAGAGAGACCCAAAGAGAGGCTAAGACAGAGATAGGTGAAGGGAAAGAGTCTGAGAGAGAAGGAAGGAGAGCAGAGAAGGATAGAGAGAAGACAGACACTAAAAAACCTGAGGGGATGCTAAGACAGAGATATGTAGCGTGAATAAAAATAGCAAAATTATGGAGAAAGTAAAAATAAGAAAGAAAGAAAGAAAGAAAGAAAGAAAGAAAATGTTTTTTACTTAACAGTCAGGAGTGGGAAAGATAATGTAAAAATAAAATATTCAAATTTTGAATTTCTGATGTAAGCGACTGAAACAGGAAGCAAGAGATTGAGAAGGTATTTAAAGAAATAAATTTGAAAATTATAAAAATAAAAAATGAAACTGAAAAGTTACCAAAGACAAATTAAGATTTGATAATACGAAAAAATAATATTTAAAAAAATCAAAATGATAAAATAACGAATAGATATGACAAAAAAAAAAAAAAAATGGAATAAAAAGAAAGATAGAAAAAATATAAGAGAAGAAAAGTGGGATCTGGATTTACAGTAACGACATAGAAAAAAAAATACGAACCGCTAATTAGGTTAAACCTGAAGAAGAATGAGAGTGAAGAAAAGGCGAAAATAATTGATTGTACATAAGAGAATGAAGGAAGGAGAAAATAGATATCTGAAATGAAATTGAGAAGGAAAACAGTCAACTATAAGAAAGTTGGAAATGATAAAATAGAAAAGATAGATCTTTTTTAAACAAAGATGTCAACATATATACATATACATATATGTGTATGTGTGTGGAAACAAAAGCAAGAAAGTTAGCAAACAATAAACAAAATATACAATTACAAAAAAGAAAGAAAAGAAACTAGTATATATATGAAGGATAAATAAAAATACTGCGACTATATCTGTAAAATCTCTCCCATTTTCTGAGAGAGAGAGAGAGCGGGGGTATGGAGGGTTATGTAGGGGATATTTCCCCTCAAGCCAGTCGTGCCTGGAAGCCGCGTTGTTGATGGTCGTCTTGTAGGAAACACAATGTTATTGTCAAGGTTATGATGAGAGGAAGATCTAAAATTGCTTGTTTACAACACAAGTCCCCAGTTTTGTATATTTCTGTTGTCTCCCCACCCTTAGCCCACAATCCCTGCCCAATCAATGTAATCGATTCTTTTAAGTATGAGCAGTAACCGCAGAAGGAAAAAAATCATTCGGTTTATTTTCAGTCACTGGCCCTAGAAACACCATGTCTACATGAAGACGATACAGTTTAGTGCAATGCTTAATGTGTCCATTGTTATATGAGTAAGCAAATTTGAATCACAAGATCTTCCAAGCGAATTCGATCCTCACTGGGTGCACTAGCTTTGTGTCAGACTTTGAATTATAGGATTGGTTTATGGTTTCTTTGTTTAATAGCATATCAACCTTCATGTGTTATTTAATGCCACAGCTAGTGGAGGTGCCCGTAGTGTAATGGTTATCGTCTTAAGAAATGGACACGGCGAACGAGTTCAATTCGTGGACGAGACTGATTGCATTTCACGTAGCATTAATACCCTTGGGAAAGGTATGAATCCAATTATTCTCCCTCCAGCTATGGATAAATAGTAGGACAGACTGGTTTCTTCAGCCTTGGTGAGGCAACTAGTCTAGGAGAAGGAAAACTCTGAATTCAAACCTGTTAAACTCCGTTTAAAAATTGACCTTGTGTCATATCCTGTCCGAGCGGAGGGGGTTGGTAAATAGGATTTAATGCCACAGCTACCCTTGTAGAATAGCAGAGGTACTATTTAACCCATAACTGGGTAGGAAATAACGGTGTTCGCTCCTATCTTAAGGGTATTATTCGGAAATTGAACGGAATTGCGCAACTGGAATTCGAACGCTGTTACCATGATGTGTCAGCTAAGCACGTTAGCTACAAACCCTCCTTAGAATTAATGTACATCTTTGTGAAAACGTTTCACGCAAAGAGTAATAGAAGAATAACAAAAACATGATTCAATTCCAGTCCAAAGTGTTCCATTAACGAGTACTTGAATAAATATTTACTTTGGAGTAACAGTGAGAAATGTACTCGGTGACCTGAGTTCAATCCTAGAGAAAACTGATTGCGTTCCAATTCTCACTAATGCCCTTAGAAAAAAAGAATGTATCCATCACTTCCCCATGAGTATATATTTATTTGATTCAGTTTCTTTTTTTAAAGGCATAACAACCTTTGTGGGTTTTTTAATTCCAAAGCCATTCTTCTAGAAGAACAGCGGTTAGAGTGTTCGCCAATGGCCCGGGAGACCTGGGTTCAATCCCAGGTTGAGTCATACCAAAGACTTTAAAAATGGAACTTGATACCACCTTGCTTAACACTCAGCATTATAAGGTACGGTTCAAGGGTAAAGTGGAGCAATCCAGGGAATGGAGTAGCGCCCTCCCCTACACCTTGGTGTAGTAGCTATCGAAAAGGGAGCCTTCGGGTCACCCTCGACTATGGTCGCTAACTTTACTTACCTTTCCCAAAGGTATTTGTCCGAAAGTGGACGTAATAGCACGACTGGAGTTGGAAGTCGCTTTCTACGATTTCGCAGTCCAGCGCTTTAACCATTATACCACGAGGACACCCCCTCTTAATTGGTGTCAAGCGGTAAATTGTGAGGGATGGTGTTCGCTCCTATCTTAAGGGTATTTGTCAGAAATTGAATTGAGCAGCGCAACTGGAATTCGAACGTCATTACCATGATGTGTCGGTGCCCGTGGTGTAATGGTTATCGTCGTAAGAAATGGACACAGCGACACGAGTTCAAATCCTGGACGAGACTGATTGCATTTCACATAGCACTAATACCCTTGGGAAAGGTATGAATCCAATTATTCTCCCTCCAGCTATAGGTAAATAGTAGGACAGACTGGTTTCTTCAGCCTCGGTGAGGCAACTAGTCTAGGAGAAGGAATACTCTGAATTCAAACCTGCTAAACTCCGCTTAAAAATTGACCTTGTGTCATATCCTGTCCGAGCGGTGGAGTTGGTAAATATGATTGTGAGGGATGGTTAAATTAAGTGTTGTGTCTTTTTCAAGGGTTTTTCTTGATTTTTACAGTAGGTTGTATGCAGTTGTTTATTGCTAAATGGATTGGAGATTGCTTTAAGGGATAAGTTTATAGGATAAAGTTCGAGTTATATGTTTTGGTATAATTTTATATCTTTCAGAAAGAACAAGACGTCGACTATCCTGACATTTTCAAATATGTCTCCCATGTTTTTGTTGTAAAATCGTTATCTAATAACAGCAAAACCCCCACATTCTATTAGAATATGTTGAACCGTAAAAGGTGTTTGACAGGCTATAATTTTTAAGCAGAGTTCGAATTGAGAGGTTTCCTCTTCCTGAACTGGTTTCCATCCCAACGTTAAAGAGCCAAGTCTGCCCTACTATTTACCCGTAGCTAAAAGGAGAATAAATGGATTCATAACTTTCCCAAGGGCATTAGCATAATGGGAAATGCAAACAGTCATAACCTAGATTTGTCTTTGAGTCGTCGCATTCATTTCCAAAGATAGAAAACTGACCAACGCAGCAAAAGAGTTAAATTTTTTTCTTAAAAAATAAGATAAATGCATTCATCTAAAAAATTTGGCTACTAATTTCAAAAAACTGAATTCTTCTATTTTTCTCTTTCTTATTTTTTTTCCCTCTTCGTTATTGAAAGATTATATTTCATTCATTTTTTATATATATATATATATATATATTATGAAATTTATTTTTTCATTTTATTTCATCCATTTTTAAAATTTTAAATTTCATTCATTTTTTTCATTTTATATTTTATCTTAATTTTATATTATATAAATTTTTGTTTTATATGTGATTCAATTTTTTACTTCATTCATTATTTCATTTATTTTTTTAATTATTTTTCATTAGTTTTTATTTCTATTTTATTCTTTAATTATTTTTTATTTTTCATATTGTTTCATTTTATATTTTATCTATTTTATATTTTATTCTATTTTTCATTTTATATTTTATTAATTCATTTATTTCATATTTTATTTATTTTTCATTTCAATAATTTTTACAATTTTATATTTTCTTATTTTATATTTCATTAACTTTTTTATTCTATATTTATTAAAAAACTCATATTTAATTTCGTTTCTTTTTTTTTTTTTTTGATTTCATTCATATTTACCAAACCCTCCGCTCGGGCAGGATATGACACAAGGTCAATTTTTGAGCGGAGTTTAACAGGTTTGAATTCAGAGTTTTCCTTCTCCTAGACTAGTTGCCTCACCAAGGCTGAAGAACCTAGTCTGTTCTACTATTTACCCATAGCTGGAGGGAGAATAATTGGATTCATACCTTTCCCAAGGGTATTAGTGCTATGTGAAATGCAATCAGTCTCGTCCAAGATTTGAACTCGTGTCACCGTGTCCATTTCCGGCGACGATAACCATTACACCACGGTGTAGAACGCAACAATATACAACAGCAATAATAGTGCACCTCTTTTCATTTCATACTTAATTCATTTATTTTTCATTTTATTTATTATTCATATTTCATTTATTTTCATTTTATATTTAATCTATTTTTTCATTTTATTTATTCTATTGTTTATACTTCATTCATTATTTCATTTTATATTTTATTTTATTTATTTTTTAGTTTATATCTTTTTATTCTATATTCCATGAATTTATCATTTATTTTATTTCATATTTGTTTTTATTTTCTCATTCTTTTTTTATTTTATATTTTATTTATTTTTTTATATTTTATATTTTATTTATTTTTTTAAATTTATATATATTTTTCATTTTACATTTTTATTCATTATTTTATTTCATTTATTTTCCTGCTTCATATTTTATTAATTCATCATTTCATATTTCATGAATTCTGAATTCTATTTATTTTTCTGAAGTAAATATAAGTTTTTGTTTGAAACATTTTGACATATGAATAGTAATAAACAACTATTTATTTCCGATTATTATATATAATTATAATTCATTCTTTCATTACGGATCCGGCGCCTTTCAGGAAAACTTTCGTCCGCGTCTTTGGACCGACTGACCCGTGTTCGACAGCCGTTGGCACGAAACTATTCTCCACTTCGGTCTTCGAAGGTCTCGTCTGAATATTTGCCACTAGCACCGAGATCTGCACAAAATGCTATTAGTCTAATGAGGAGAGTGTTCGCCAATGGTCCGGAAGACTGGGGTTCAATCCCAGGCCGAGTCACACCAAAGACTCAAAAAATGGAGCTTGATGCCACCTGTTTAACAGGTAAGGATCACGGATAAAGTGGAGCGATCAAGAGAATGGAGTAGTGCCTTCCCCTACACCTCGGTGTAGTAGCTATTGAAAAAGGAGCCTTCGGGTCACTCTCGATTAAGGTCGACAACTACTATAGATAATCTATAACATTTATTTCATTGTGAGGATGATGTCTGCATTCCGTAGAATTTCCGCGAGTAAAGCTCGTTCACGGAAATGCAAACGAGTTAAACTTGTGGAAATTTACTGTCATTCAACTATTTTATTATTTCAATTCTATTGATTGTTAATATTCAATTTTTCGATGGTATTTACGGATTGTGATGTTATTTTGCATTTATTGTATATACATTTATAAGGTTCATTTCTTAGCGGTGTATATATATATATATATATATATATATATAGGTAAACATGCACTTAAATACACACACACACACACACACACATATATATATACACATTTCATGTACATAGAATTATATATACATGTATATACAGACATATAAGTAAACACACACGCACACACACACACACACATATATATATATATATATATATACATACATATATATGTATGTACACACACACATATTAAAAACATATATATATATACACACATACATATGTACACACACATATATACACACAAACATTTCATGTACATAGAATTATATATACACATGTATATACATACATATAGGTACACACACACACACACATATATATATATATAAATATATATATATATACATGAACACAAATATATACATACATATGTATGTATGTACACACACATTAAAAACATATATGAACACACACATATATATGCACACACACACACACATATATATATATATAAATATATATATAAACACACACATATATACGCACCCCCCCATATATCTATCCATCTATATATATATATATATATATATATATATGTATACGTGAGTCTGCATGTACTTGTTTTCATTTACAGGAAATGGTCATATATACGGACGAACACGTGTCCAGGTTGTAAAAAAGGTTTGGTTTCTTCGTGGGTTATTTAAAGCCAAAGCCAAACTTGTAGAACAGCAATTCAACCGTTGCTGGAGGAATAAGTAGGTTCATGCCTTTCCCAAGGGCATTAATCCGAAAGTTAATGTAATAGTGTGATGGGAGTTCGAACTCGATTACTCCAAGATAACAGTTTGCCACTTTAGCCACTACGCTACGGGGTCTCCTGGCCAACCAAAAAATATGGAATAAAAAAAATTATTAAAAAAAGGTAGGGTGTAATGACAGTACTCAGACTCCATTGTAAAATACTGTGTATCCTCCTTGGGCATCAACATATAACTGCATTTTTCCATACATAGAATTGTAAGCCTCTTTGAAAAGTCGCCTTAGAAAACTTCAGCGGCAAAAAAAAATAAATAAAGAATAAAAATCCTGTTCTCTTTCATCTAGTAAACAAGCATTTTTTTTTCTTTTCTTTTAAATATTCCTTTTCCTCATAACCTTGATGGAGTCTCTAATTACATTTCACACTCGAAAAAAAAAAAAAAAAACCCACAAAAAAAAAACACGCAAAAAAAAAAAAAAACACTTAAAAGCCTCGAGGCTTACAGAATTCTGTCAGAATGAAAGAAACGGTTAATATAAATCTAAATAGATAAAAAGCTTTTCGCTGTCATGTGCGACGATAGTCGAATTCTTGGCACCGTGCCGTAATAAACATTCACGATAGCAAAACAAAGAATATTTACTGATTTTACACATAAAATGTTTCTTTTATTGTTTTTACACCAGTTTAATTTATTTCAATTAGCATAATATTTTATGATGGTTTAAAGGTTTTAAAGCAATCTTTGAGAAATCATACATAACTTGATGGGGCAGAAGGCTTAAAACTGAAAGTTGGGGAGGAAGAGACTTATGAGGCATTGAAAATGCAGTTGCGAAAGGGTCAAAGAATTTTTTTTATTTCCTTACTTATATGAAAAAAAAAAAATTAAAGATTAATCAATTAATTACAAGAATTGCTATGATATATCATCATCCTCATCATGTCGTGGTGCTAGCAAGGATTTCCATGACTCTCTCTCTCTCTCTATCTATCTATCTATCTATCTCGCCATTTGTCTCTATCATTTATCACTTCCGGCAGGTCTTCTAGACTAATTGATGTTATTTTTTTAAAAATCACAAAGGCGTGAAACTTTGAGTAGCAATTTGAATTGTGTCAGCAGATATTAAATGGCACTTTCAGGTTTAAAGAATGCTGGTCAGTTGATTCTTTTAATTGACAGTGTTATATATATGTGCATATGTGTGTGTGTGTGTGTGTGTGTGTGTGTACGTGCGCACGTGAGTGCATATATACACGTGCACACGCACACATACAAATATATATATATATATATATATATATACACACACAAGCATAAAGACATATATACATACATATGTGTCTCTGCGTGTCTATCGGGTGTTTAAATGCCGAGTTTAATATCCTAGCAGACTATCACCTGGAGATTGGGAGTTCAATCCTTGGTCCGGATCCAATAGGTTTGGTTGGTTTGATTTGTTGGGTTTTATGGCGTATCAACCCTTGTAGGTTATTTAACGCCAAATCCATTTTTATGTAAATCTATTCTATTTAAAATAAATTGAGTTTAGCATAAATACACAGTTTAATTGTCAAAAACATTTCTATTTCAAACTATTCAAGGAGTTATATGTAATAATTCAGTTAAGTGTAAATACAGTTTCAATGTCAAAAAGCAGTTCAATTTCAAATAATTCAGTTGAACATAAGCACGCAGTTTAAATGTAAGTACAGTTTAATTGTCAAAAACATTTCTATTTCAAACAATTCAGTTTAGCATAAGTATGCTGTTAGTTCTATTTAACCCATAGATAGGGCCCTATCAGGTGCTATCACTCCGGGCCATAGTGGACCAGGGAGCGATGGCAATGAAGGGGTACTCCGCATTCCTCAAAGCTCCAGCACTGTTGGAACCTCACCATCAGATTGTTTGGTGTCATATCCAAGACACTCGTTGGTGGGGGTCTTACCCCTCTGCAGAGAAGCAGTCGGTGTATTCTACAGACCCAGCCGACTAGGCAAGGATCCAATAGGCTTGGTCTGTTTAGATGGCATACCAACCTTCATAGGTTATTGAGTGTCAAAGCCATCATTGTAGAAGAACAGTTGTAGTGCTATTTAAACCGTAGCAGGGGTGGGGGAGATAAAGAGGTTCATATCTTCCCCCAAAATTATTAGTCCGACAGTGAACGCAATGGCGTGACTGGAGTTCGAAAAGGTACCATCAGCGGTGAAAAAAAGTTAACCGTGTCTGAAGCGAGATACCCCTACGACATGGACGGTAGAATGAGAACAGTCTACCCACCAGATTCAAATAAAGAGTTAAGCTTGAAATTCTCAGAAGGTTACCAAGTACGATAAAAGGCACCTGAAGAAGACCGAAAAGTGCAGTACCCGAAACATTGTAAGTATAGCAGCCATGATGGGTATAGCAGTCCCCAATGGGTATAGAATAACAACGATGTCTCAGCACAGATTATATATATATATATATATATATATATATATATATATATATATATATATATATATAAAAACTGACAGCAAATTTATAGACTTTGATCACTCCTTTTTTTCCCCAAAAAATTTAAAACACTCCTTCTAAACCAAAATGTTGGTAAGCAGTGCTCTCAACAAATCAAATTTTTCAAACTCATCAGATTTTCAGAAATTTAAAATTGTAATTTAAGTAACTTGAAAAAAATGCTAAAACGTAATTTTTTTTCGTAAATAAACTTTTTCTTGTACTTCTCGTCACAATTTCTCAGAGAGAGAGAGAGAGAAGAAAAGAAATTCAACTCATGGCGCCAGTCTTGTCCCCAACGATAATTTCATTTAGCTCAATTTTGCAAAATGCATTAATGAAAACCAATTCATCTAAGATATTCTGGCTGCTTAAAAATATTTCAAATTTTGTAACAACTCTTTTTCTTCATATTTTCGTCGTTCAGGGCATTTTTATATTATAAAATCGTTTGGTAAGTAGCATAGTTGAGGAATGAGAAATACACTTCCTACGAAACTGAAATTAGGGAGTTTAGCCTCAGGATAAAACACATCTTACATGGACAGCGCCTTACCGATTGGGCTACCGAAGCCAACCAGCAGGTGGGACTTAAAATACATCGACTACAGCCTCAAAATAGCGTCAAGACCTACTCACACAAACATACACACAGAGAATAATATTCATTTAACTGTGAAAATTATTTGTATTATAAATGGTTACTTGAAGCTGAGATTATTTATTAAAGATTATTATTATCAGGTTGCATTGGACGGAAATACTTGATATTATATAAATATAAATTATTTTTATTATATATAGTTACTCAAAGCTAGATATGAACAAACAATCGTCGTTTACTTAGTTAGACATTGTTTGACCCAAGGAAAGTAGTATAAAGCCTCTAGTGAGAATTGAACTCACGATAGTCTGTTAGCCTAGCTCGTTAAACATTATGCTACCTAAGACGATGTTTAAACTGAGACAGGACCGTAAATATGAGGTACCCAATGTTGACCGAAATCACTGCTAAGTAATAATTGGTTTGCCAGACAAGCTTGGAACAGGATGTAACCGAAGATCAGGTTTATTACGAGCACTCTTCAGGCGTACGTGATAGCAGTGACAATTTTTTTCCCAACCCTGTCGGCATTCCCCTTCATTTATGGTATACCGCAGACATCAAGGAGTGATCATGACCCAACCACCTTTCAATGAAATGAGGTTGGTACAGTAAAAAGGGAATAGCATCCGGGTATGATGTCATTCGGTTAATTTTTCCTTCTCGGTCCAAACGTCTGAAAAGAGATCCTTTGAAAGATCTAAACTTTTCAGTTGCAATTCAAATTTCTTTTTTCTTTCCTTAATTAAAGACAAATTCTATGAAGAAATTAATTTATAACACATTGTCTATAATAAATACACGTTTAACTTATATATATATATATAAATATATATTTTAAAGAAAAGTTAATTTTATTGTGGCATAATCAAAACAGATATTCAAGTCGCGCTGACAGTTCAGATTTCCCTCTCTCTCTCTCCATCATCCGTCCCTATCAGTGTCCACACAGAGATGATGAAAAACGTGCAAAAGGTAAGTCGGTTGGGGCTGCATCTCTGCAAAGAGGTAAGACCCTCGCGACGAGTGTCCAGGCTATGACACTAAAGAATCCGATGGCGAAGCTCCAGTAATGCTGGAACTTTGGGGAACGCGGAGTACGCCTTCATTGCCATTGTTCCTTGGTCTACTTTAGCTCGAAGTGGTAGCACGTGATTGGCTCCTATCAATGGGTCAAATAGAACTCTTTGACATTTAAACTGAGTGCAAACAAGTGACTTATCCTAAATTAAATTGCTTGAAATAGAACTGTTTGCCACTTCACTGTATATAAACAAATGACCGATGTTTAATTGAATAGTCAGTGATACATAGCAATTCTTGGAACCATTTGACTTTGACTTATGCTAAATTGAATTGTTTGAAATGGAACTGTTTGATCAAGTAACTGTGTATCAACAAAATGTGTTTAAAAATCATATATTTGATATATATATGTAAAAACAGGATTTGGTATTCAATAACTAACAATGGTTGATATACTATAAAACCGAACCAAAAACCAGCCGTAATAAACCTGATCTTCGCTTACATCCAATTCCAAGCTTGTCTCGCAAACCAACTACTACTTAGCAGTGATTTCGGTCAACATTGAGTACCTCATATTTACAGTCCTGTCTCAGTTTAAACATCGTCTTAGGTAGCATAATGTTTAACGAGCTAGGCTAACAGACTATCGTGAGTTCAATTCTCACTAGAGGCCTTATACTACTTTCCTTGAAGACTGGGGGCAGATGACGGAAGGTTGTACAGAATTAAAAGTACGCAGAATCTAACGTTTCATCTTGAAAATAATACTAAGGGAAGACAACTCGGCCTCGGTTCCGGACACTTTTCATCCTAAACGTGATTATGACATCTGCAATAGGGTTTATTTGTGTGTTCGCTCGTCAGAAGAGATTTTCTATTTTACACAGGTTTATCCAAAGCAATCTACAGATAATTCACGTAAATTCTGTGATAAAGTATAAGCGATACAAATACATTTACTTAGACCAGAAGACTATGTGGACAATTAACTCCAATGGAATTTTCACAGACAAAATCTTTGAATTGAAAAAAATCACATCCTATCAAAAAAATCTTTACAAAAAAACAGAAACCGACACTCATCCATTCGAAATCTCACGAAGAAGACGTAAAGCCTGAAAAATGTGGAACGTACAAATTATATGAATTAATAAAAACCGATATATATATATATATATATAAAGAAACATTGATAACAAGGAGAAAGTTATAAGCCTCTTCCTGATTCTCGATTTGTAGTACATGTCTCACATTTGTATAGAGCTCACCTGCACATAATTTAAGACAGAAATCCTAATTATATATATATAAGCTGGTGATCGTTGTCAAGAGCAACCCGAAGGCTCCCTTTTCAATAGCTACTATACAGAGGAGTAGGCGAAGGCTCTGCACTTTCCCCTAGATTACTGCACTTTACTCTTGATTCGCAACTTATAGTAGTGTTAAGCAAGGAGTAATCAAGTACTATTTTTTAGCCATTAGCATGGGATTCAATCGACCTGGGATTTAATCTCGCACTCCCGGGCCATTGTTGAATACGCTTACCCAATTGACCAATATGTATATCATGCATCATCATCTATATATATATATATATAATTTGTTCAATCTTTTAACGGTGTGTATGTATATATATATATGTATCCGGCATCATCATATGTAGATGTATATATAATTTGTTCAATCTTTTAACGGTGTGTATGCATATATATATATATATGTATCCGGCATCATCATCTATATATATATATATATATAATTTGTTCAATCTTTTAACGGTGTGTTTCCGTTTGATAAACGGTCAATTGACTAAAGATAGATCAGGATTCAAAAAGTCTCAGATTGTTTAGTTACTGTTAGAAAGTAGCAGGTCGAGATTTTATGCTAATTTGCGATAATCAAACTACAAGAGTAAAATCAAAGAAAAATCAAAACGAAACAACATGGTTGCCTAGATCCGACAATATTTGCCTGGTCAGATTTTCATTAATCGTTGTCAGAACGTGACTATCCTAAGAACACCGTGAGCGCCTCCCTCATTTTGAAGTGATACTTAGTGATCTGGCCGAGCTGATAATTACAACTGTGTCTGGTCTTTACTGGGTACTTCAAAAATTGTAGCAGCCTAATCGACTGGGGCTGTAGACAACGCGGACACTCCTTCCCAACGAGTGTCGTGGAAATGACCCGAAAATACATCTGAATATGAGTTTCCAGTTCTTGAGTTTTGTGTAATGTGGAGTACTCCTTCATTTCCATTACTGCCAGGTCCACTCTGACCTAGTGTAGTTGTACCTGTTAGGATCCCATCTATTGGTTAAATAAAACTGTTTATACTTGAAAACATCGGTGTGGTTTGGTATATCAACCATTGTAGGTTATTTAATGCAAATTCTGTTTAAACATATACTTTAAATATATATCATTTGTAAACAAATTTTGTAGATAACATTCTTGAACAAGCCAAATTTTTTGCACACAGTTAAATGGTTTCAAGTATTGCTATATAACAGTCATAATTTAACATCAGTAGTGGAGGTGCCCGTGGTGTAATGTTTATCGTCGCAGGATATGGACACGGCGACACGAGTTCAAATCCTGGACCTGACTGATTGCATTTCACATCGCACTAATACCCTTGGGAAAGGTATTAATCCAATTATTCTCCCTCCAGCTATGGGTAAATAGTAGGGCAGAGTAGGTTCTTCAGCAACTAGTCTAGGAGAGGGAAAACTCTGAATTCAAACCTGTTAAACTCCGCTTAAAAATTGACCTTGTGTCATATCCTGGCCGAGCGGAGGGGTTGACAATTTAACATCAGTGATTTGTTTGCTCAGTTTGTTCTATTTAACCCATAGATAGGACCCTATCAGGTGTTACCACTCCCGGTCAGAGTAAACCGGGAGCAATGGCAGTGAAGGAGTACTCCGCATTCCCCAAAGCTCCAAGGCTTGTGCCTTGCTATCAGATTGTTTAATACCATATACAGGACACTCGTTGGTGGGTAAGGTTTTACCACTGTGCAGAGATGCAGTCAGTATATTCTACTGCACCAACCGACAGGGCTTTCACTGTGCAAATAGAACTATTACTTTTTGATAGCAATACTGGAAACCATTTAACGGCGCGCGATCAATAAATAGCAATGAGTAAAAATATTTGGGTGCTAACAAATGGGCTCTGGCTCGTTTAAAAAACACTACCTACAAACTACTCGTTTAAAAATCATACACACGCATCTCTCTCTCTCTCTCTCTCTATATATATATATATATATATGGATTCACTAACTCCTCCGTACGGACAGGATGGTAGACAAGGTCAATTTTTAAGCAAAGTTTAACAGGTTTGAATTCGGAGTTTTCCTTCTTCTTGACTGGTTGCCTAACCAAAGCAAAAAAAAAAACGAAAACAAAAAAAAACAAACATCTGCCCTACTATTTACCCATAGCTGGAGGGAGAATGATTAGATTCATACCTTTCCCAACATTATTAGTGCAATGGGAAATTCAAACAGTCTCGTCCAGGTTTTGGACTCGTGCCGCCGTATCTATTTTTACGACGATAGTCATAACACCATTATATATATATATATATATATATATGATTTGGCATTAAATAACTTACGAGGGTTGATATGCCATAAAACATAACCGACCGACCGACTAACCAACCACTACTTGTAGCTTTATCCCTGACACAGTTTGTTTTATGGCATGTAAACCTTTGTAAGTTATTTAATGCCAAATCCATCTTTATAAAAATAAATAGTTTTATTTCAAACAATTCCGTTAAGTACACAGTTTAATTGTCAAAACATTTCTTTTCCAAGCTATTCAGTTTAATTAAACAGTTCTAATTAAAACAATTTGGTTTAGTATAAGTATAATTTTTATGTACATACAATTAAATCTCAAAACAGTTCTATTTCAAACAATTCTGTTTAGCATACAAAAACAATTTATTTTAGCATAAGTGCGCAGTTTAGTTCTATTGAACCCATAGATAGGACCCTATCAGGTGCAACCATTCCGAACCATAGTTGACCTGGGAGCGATGGCAACGAAGAGGTACTCTGCATTCCCCAAAGCTCCAGTATTACTGAAACCTCACCATCAGACTGCTAAGTGATATATCCAGTACATTCCCTGAGAGCGTCTTACGTTCATTGTACGTCAATATTTTTGTTTTGTTTTGTTTTATGGCATATAAACAATTGTAGGTTATTTAATGCCAAATCCTCTTTATACCCCCCTATATATATATATATATATATTAAATATATACATTCTGTTGATAACGTTTTTAAACAAGCCTAAGCTCATTCTTTGCCACACAGTTAAATATTCCCTATCTATCAAAAATAATTCATTTAAATATCAGTCATTTGTTTTCCCACAGTTTTATGAAAACAGTTCTATTCCTAACTATTCAATTAAGCACAAGTAATTTGTTTGCACTCGGTTTAAATGTCAAAGAGTTCTATTTGACTCATTGGTAGACCCCTATCACGTGCTACCACCCCGAGCTAAAGTGAACCAAGTAGCAATGGCAATGAAAACATACTCCACATTCCCCAAACTCCTGCATCAATTGAACCTCACTATCAGATTGTTTAGTGTCATATCCAGAAAACTCGTTGGGAGGGTCTTGCCCTTCAGAAGAGTCGTTGTATTCTACAGCCCCAGCCAACTGGACCAAGGGATCATTATCGATACTGAGTTCAATAATATGCATTAAATAGTAATACTTAAAACCAATTAACTGTGTCCAAATAGAATTATTAGTATTAGATAACAATACTTGAAACCATTTAACTGAGTGCAAACTATTCGCTTACAAATCATACATACACACATAGCAGAATTTGTCATTAAATAACCGATAAGGGTTGATATACCGTAAAACACAACGAAACCAAACCACTTCTTTTATTTTATTTTTAACGAAAGCTAAAGTATCAAGTGACAATTGTTAAAACTTCAAATTACGAATATCGTCAAGTGAGTCGTTTAACAAATGCCAAGCGTTCAAGACCGTGAGTTGAATTTAGATGAGATTTCGAGCGTCTCATTAATAAACAAGGGCGACAATTAAACACAATATCAAAAAAAAAAAAAAAAAAGAGAATAAAATAAGATCTATTCTCACACATCTTATCATCTTTCCCGGCTTGATGGATTTAAAAAGTAATACGTCAAACAACGATTTTGTTTGTTTTTTGTCGGTTAGGTTCAAAATCTCCTGATACACCAACAAATTACACAACATTCAGCTGACATTTACAACAGCCTCCATGATATTTCATTATCGCCACAAGAGACACGTCAACACTGGCATTTCTTAAGTCCTTCCATTGCATTATGGGAACGTCAAATAAAAATGGCGAGAGAGAAAAAATGGCCAACACATTCAAATCTGGAAGCGTTGTTAAGCGAACAACACAGCATTTCCATCAAACTGCTGATTGATTTTAATATAAGTTGCAGTGTATAGAAATTATATTGATTGATCACGTTTAAATGGCAGGTCAACCTGTCGAGTGTTTTTTTATGCCCCAAAATAAGGGAATTGCATTCATTGTAGGTTCATATTTACATTTTTTTATGTTATTACTTGAGAATATTTTTTCGGATACAATTCTATCATATTCGAATCATTTCTGAACAGATTTCTTTGACTCATAGATAAGACCCAAACAGGTGCTACCATTCTGGTTCCCAGTGGTAGTAGGAGTAGATATTCATTCGACTTCCCCAGGAAAGAAAAAAAATTAATACTTTTGACCATATTGAACAAACAAAAAAAATATGTGCGTACAGAATACCCCAACCCCCGGACAATGTGCATTAACTTTATATATATATATATATATATATATATATATATATATATATATATATATAGTGAACAGGTGTGAATAAACAATCATTATAAAAAAAAGGTTGATAAATCAGAGAGTGTCTTAATCTTCAATAGTTAATCTTCAGGTCCAAGTTTCTCAAAGCATTTTACTAGATGCACTCCTTGTAACCAAATTTAATTTCCATTCACCCCCAAATAATTTAATTGAATATCAAATTACAAAAAGTAACTAATTTACTTGTTTTTTTTTTTAATATTATTTACACGAGAAAAGAATGAGTAAACAATAAATGCAAGCCGACCTTTAATTCTTGAATAACTTTTTGATAGGAAGGGTGTGAGGAGCTTGTTGTGAAATGGTTATCGTTGTAGAAAATGGACACGGTAACTCGGGTTCGAATCCTGGACAGGGCTGTTTGCATTTCACATAGGTCTAATACCTTTGATAAAGGTATGAATCCAACTATTCTTCCTCCAGATATGGGTAAATAGTTAGGCAGACTGTATTTTGAAACTTTGGTATAGCAACCGGTCAAGGAGAAGGAAAACTATGGATTTAAACCAGTTGAGCTTCGCCTAAAAATGACCTTGTGTTGCATCCTACTCTTGTGGATAGTTGAATATATATACATATATATATTCAACATCTATGTACGTGCAGGATGCGACACAATGTCAATTTTTAATATATATATATATATATATATATATATATATATATATATGGACCACTTTGGCAAGCCTTGTGCTGGGTGTGTGATATCTGGGATTCAGTCAAGGAGAAGGAAGACTCTGGATTTAAACCAGTTAAGCTTCGCTTAAAAACTGACCGTGCGTCTCCCCCATGGGGGTTGAGCTCTGCGGCGAAGAAATTTACGGCTGCCACTCACATAATGCAAAGCTCTTCGAACGAATTGAGCACTCTGGTATCCGGTAAGGTATAAAATGTAAACAAACGAAAGCCGCTACTTAATGCATTATAATTCCCGAGCTGCATAGTACGTTTATTGGCTGAGCGGTATGATACTAAGTCTAACGTAAAGTTGGAAGGGTTTCGATCTTAGCTTCAAGCATCCTATGTGTCTAGCCACACTGAAGAGTTGTGATATAACGAAACAGTCTGTCTGTGGATGACAATATATATATATATTCAAAATACCTGGCTTCTAGTCTACATGATTTGAGGTTTTGAAGTTTCATTTGAATAAATTTTTACATTTTTTTTTTACTTTCTGTTTTTAGATATAACTTTTTATTTTTCTTATTAATATTTCTTAAAAGACATCGCCAATTCTACAATGAAATGGGATATTTCAGAATTCAGTATTTTCATAGATATTATTTTTAGATATTTTGTTTTTGCGAAAATTAGATTATATGCATTGTAAACGATACTAAAAAAGATCTTAATCTTTTCAATCAGAACCAGATCGTTCGTTAATTTTAATGACCTGTATATTTTCAACAGGTCCTATGTGAATGACACATCCCTAGTGGCCATCACACCCAATCAGGTATTCTGCCAAGTGTGCGATATCTGGTAATTAGTCTACATGATCCAGCGATTTTTTGTTTCTGCAATAAAAGGGAATTGAAAATGCAAACTAGCTAATTACCCACCCCTTAGATCTCTATGCTTTTATCTCCTCGGCCAAAATTTTATCAACTCCCAGGAGGGTCCATAAGAATCACTTTAAGAAGCCTCCCTTTAGGAGATGTTGAAGTGAGCCGTTTAATCAGTCCTCGAGATCAGATTTAACTCATTTTACAGTCGATACTTACAAATATTAGAGACATTTAATTTTTGCCTCTTCCGCTGAACCAGATTATATAGCAGTACCAGACCGCGGGATTGAGCTAATGACCGCCAAACAACCAGATAAACTTTAAATAATGGTTTTATGAACTAGGTCATGAACAAAAGAGTGGGAACAATCTAACTACCTACCTACTTTTATAGGTTGAATAAAGAGTTCGGTTTGGTTCGGAATTTCCAAATCATCGACTACGATTGGCACCTAAAGAAGGTCAGAGAGTACAACGGTCTTAATGTTAGGATAACAGCTGAAATACTGATACTCGTCAGATAACATCACTTTAAAACAATTTCCTTTTTTTTTTGAGAGAGAGAGAGAGAGATAATATCGTCAAAATACATAGTACTTCTTGATATCTTGGAAAACGATCTATATATATCATGCTCTGTAAAACATCCTTAATGCTACGATAACAAAAATGCAGATACTCGTCTGAGTGCATTAGTTTAAAGCAGAAAAAAATTGTTCACTTTTTTTAGAGAGAGAGAGAGAGAGAGAGAGAGAGAGAGAGAGAGAGAGAGAGAGAGAGAGAATAGATAATATCATCTAATTAACATTTGATAACTAGGAAATCTATGAGAATATCATGCTTTTTGAAGACAAAAATCCTACCTACCAGCGACCAAAAAAAAAAAAAACAAAAAAAAAAAAAACAAGACTTACGGTTGAAATCTGGTGTACAGCAAATTACTTACCTACAAAAGAAAAAAGAAAGGAGATTCATTAGAAAATTCGTTTAAATACATTGATTAATGAAATACTTGTTTCGGCACATTAAGTCACCGTACATTGATGTTCGTAGAGACAATTGATTTTACCAATAAAGTGTTACAGCTCTTCGAACAGTTCATTTCAAATCACATACAGTTACAATATATATATATATATACTTTTTTTTTACTAAAATTTCCCGGCGTCTTATATGCAACATGTAGATTTAAAATCCCTGATAGTCGGCCAAAATTAGGTACATGGCAACTTCAATTAGCTGAGACTTCAGAGTAATATTCATATACCTATAGTCATTATTTAAAGGGCTATTATACAGATTAAAAGTTATCATTGATAATATTCATTATATCAATTTCATCACGTTTAATATTAGTACTTTGTTTTTTTCTTGATTTGCCCTGCTGAAATTGGGGTGCGTCTTATATGCCGTCAATACTATATATATATATATATATATAGAGAGAGAGAGAGAGAGAGGAAGGAAGGAAGGAAAAATGAGTTTAGATTGTTTGTATTCCATAGTATATCAACCCTTGTAGAGTATTTAATGCCAAAACCTATATATATATATTGATATAATTGGAAAGTGATTAGTTTGTAGGTAATGTTTTGGATTGTCGAGGCACTTCTCATATGGCGTGTCCTTGACAGGGATAGACAGTCGGACGTCATTCCTCTCCAGGTCTATAGCTTGTTTGAATTCAGCGTTTTCCTTCTCCTAGACTTGGTATACCAAGGTTAAAGAGCCCAGTCTACCCCACTATTTATTCACAGTTGAAACATCAACTTTCGTGGGTTATTTAATGCCAAAGCTATCCTTGTAGAATAACAGCAGAGATAGTATTTACTCAATAACCGAGGGGATAAGATGTTTCATGCCTTTCCCGATGCTATGATTTTGAAAGTGAACGTAATAGCGCGATTGAAGACCGCATTGAAGCTCTTTAACCGCTACACCACAGAGACTCAACCCCACCGCAGAGAGTACTTCCAAAAGTACTTATGCCTTAAATAAAACCATTTTTTTAAAATAGAATATCCACAAGATTTGTATAAAGTCAGTAATGTCTTAGTTAATTTACGACGCTTTGCTTAGTGAGCACTAAACTCTTTAATAATGGTTTGCTATTCAAGCTTGTTAACCATTACACCAAGCGAAGTGCCCTAATTATGTTTAGTATTCTAGCATTCCATAACCCCTATTTTATTCTATATCCACCACGCAACTATAAAAAAAAGTATATCTCTCGCTTACAATATATTCTCTTGTTTCCCGGTTGAAAATGTGGCAATGAATACACCTCCTTATCAATTAAGTAGTTGTCATTTACTAAGCATTAGTTTGGCTCAAGGCCAGAAGTATGGGGCTCCCAGTAATAATCAAATTCACTATTAAAGGTCTGTCTTATTCGCTAACCATTAATCTACGCATGGGGACCATCTTTTGCACAAGTAGTTAGTAAGTAAAAAAACAAAAGTTAGTCTAACTCCAAATGGGTTATTTAATTATGGAGGCGGTCGTTGTGTAACGGTTATCGTCGTAGAAATTGGACAGGGTGACCCGAGTTCAAAACCTGACGAGGCTGTTTGCATTTTCACAGTGTAAATACCCTTGGGAAAGGTATTAACCCTGTTATTCTCCTTCAAGCTAAGAGTAAATAGTAGGGCTCTATAACTTTGGTATGACAACCAGTCTAAGAGAAGGAAAACTCTGAATTCAAACCTGTTAAACTTTGCTTAAAAATTGATATTCGCGTGGAAGATTTGGGTAAATACATGTATGGGCTGTTTAATACCAAAATTTGATTGATTTATAAATGTTTTGATTATAATCTTACACTTTTTAAAATTTGTTTATAATGATCATTTGTTTATATACGGTTATAGTTTCAAGTATTCTTATTAAATACAAATAATTTACGCTCTTATCAAACACTAATAATCTATACACAATTATATGGTTTAAAGTAACTATTCCTATTTAATAATTATGATCATTTGTTTGCGCACAGTTAAATGGTTTCAAGGATTTCTATCCGATATTGAATTTTCAAACTGACGTATTTGAATCCATAGATGGGACCCTGGCCGGTATTACCACTCCAAAATTTAGTGAACCTGGGAGTAATTTCACTTGGATTCAGTACTTATACCTGAATGATGAGATTAAGCAAAACGATTTGAAAATGAAAATCATTATGATTCATTGGCATCTGAAGCTTTCCTTTTTCATTTATAAAAATCTATTTTGAAAATTGCGTTATTATAACAAAACATTTTAATTGACATTTCAGGGGTCATGTGATGTATCTAATTTAATGTTTGTTATTTTAATTCCACCTTTAAGATCATAACAGATGGAGTTGTTTAACCAAGAATATTTTTCAGGATAAGCCACTGTATGTATATAGATTTCTATAAAGCAATCTTTTTCTTTATATGTCCATAAACCTAACTATATAGACTTCGATGAAGAAATATGTGTTTTTACATATATAAGTGTCTATAAACCTATCAGTGTATCTATATAGATTTCTATAAAGCAATCTATGTATTTATATAGTTTTCTATAAAGTAATTTTTTTCTTTACATGTCTATAAAACTATCAATATAGACTTTGATAAAGCAATATGAGTATTTATGTATGTAAGAGTCAATAAACCTATCAGTGCATCTATATAGGTTTCTATAAAGCAATCTGCGTATCTATAGAGATTTCTATAAAGCAATCTGTTTCTATACAGATGTCTATAAACCTATTTATATAGACTTCTATAAAGCAATATATACATTTATTTATATGAGTGTCTATAAACCTATCAATCTATCTCTATAGATTCCTATGAAGCTATCAGTGTATCCAATGAAATTTATATAATGTAATTTTAATTTTGGTGGTCATTAAAATTGATGTTAAGTCACTTCCAATGTATGGGATTTATAAAATAATTAATTACATATAAAAATATTTAATGAACATTTAATAATTATAATTTATTTTCTTCTAATATCCAAACAGTATAAGTTGCTAACTCAGAAATTATTGAGGACATACCCCAGCCATTGGTTGAATTCTGAAGACCAAAGTTTTCAACAAAAAACTGACGTCAAAAGATTATTTTTCAAGGTTTAATTTCGAACACAAAGAGATGGACAATGAACAAATCTTGGCTTCAAAAATTGATCACATAAATTATTGAATTCGTGACTATAAATCAAAGGCCGACTTCTACAACAATATATAATCAGATAAGTTCAGCTTTACTTTAAGATGAGGCCAGGAGTAGGGGGCACCTTGAGAAAATCGAACTCCTGACTAATAATATCGCTAAATATAAAACCATATCCATATTTACCAACCCCTCCGCTCGGCCAGGGTATGACACAAGGTCAATTTTTAAGCGGAGTTTAACAGGTTTGAATTCAGAGTTTTCCTTCTCCTAGACTAGTTACTTCACCAAGGCTGAACAATCTAGTCTGCCCTACTATTTACCCATAGCTGGAGGGAGAATAATTGGATTCATACCTTTCCTAAGGGTATTATTATATATTAAACCATATCACTCACCCCAACTAAAAAGAAAAAAGAAAAAAAAAAACTAAACGAAGCTTAGATTTGACACAAGGTTGTAAGTAAGGGGAATCTCCTGAGGTTTGAATTCATTACTATGTATTTACTCAACCCCTCCACCATGAGTAGGATATGACACAAGGTCAGTTTGTTAAGCGGATTATACTAGGTTTGAATTCAGAGTTTCCCTCTCCGAAACTGGTTGCATTAACAAGTCTAAAGAACCCAGTTAATCCTACCATTTTATTGATAACGAAGAGGATAGCAAGTGGATTCCTACCTTTCTCAAGGGCATTAGCGTAAAGTGAAACACACATAGCCGCGCTCAGGATTTGAATTCGGGACATCGATTCTATTTGCTACGACGATAACCATTACAATAAACACACATCCAAAAATCCAGGAGTAATTGGTTTGCAGGACTAGTTCACTAATCATGATCGGGTGCCTTTGACACAAGGCTAATAGTATGGGCCTCCGAGTGAAAATCGAACCCACTAGCACTGAAACAATTACACTACACGAGAAATTTTTTAAAATAATTTCGTGTAGTTTATATTTGGTTGAAATTCTTGGTTTAATGGCATATCAGCCTTTGTGGGTACTTAATGCCGAGGCCATCATTTTAGAACATTATTGGTACTATTTAACCCATAGCTTGGTAGAAAAGGGGGTTCATACCTTTCCCAAGGGTATTATTCTGAAGGTGAACGAAATTATTCGACTGGAGTTTGAACTCGCTTACTGCATTGTCGCAGTTCAGTACTTTAGTCACTACACCACATGGACTCTCCTAGCTTATATTTAGTACAAGCACTTAGAAGGAATCGAACACGCAATTTAATAGTAACTGACCTGCGAAACTAGATTGAAAAACTCAATACCACAATAAGATATCCATTAGCGCCTCCTGGCTAAGAATGATGTCCCCTTTTCGTACCTTCGTTCCTGTTTAATTATACATCAATAAAGTTGTTATAAAAATTATTTCTTGTGTTTCATACAAACAGGACTAAATATTTTATTTAGTCCCCGTGGCGTAATAACAAAAGTGCTAGACTTTGGAATCGTGGTAAACGAGTTCGAACACAAGTCATGCTATGACATTCAATTTCGGAATAATACTCTTGCGAAAGGCATGAAACCCCCGCATATCCCCAGCTATGGGTTAATCTAAAAGGAGGGTTTTGGTATTAAATCACCCATGAAGAAAGATATGCCTTTAAAAAAGAAACCAAATTAAACCAAGCAAAACCTAATAGGTACCTCACTTGGTGTAATGGTTAGTAAGCCTTCATGAGTGAGTTTGAGTCTCATTGGGTGCCCCATTCATTCGGCCTTGTACCACATCTAAGCAAGAAAAACAAAATAGTTTGTATAGTTATTTGGTTTCGAGTACTGTAAACTGTGCCAAATTGAATGAAGCTTCTTGTTTGTGGAGATGGGTCAGCAGGTTATGTGGACAATTATAATTACACTGGGTTAGATACTTAATTACTCATCTCATGATCTGGTGATGGTAGGAGAAATGGATGGATTTTTTTAAATGCTTGCATCAAATAAAGAGGTGAACTTAATGGTTTGGTTTGATTTTATGGCATATCAACCATTGTTGGTTATTTAATGCCAAATCTTGTTTTTACATATATATTAAATATGATTTGTAAACAATTTATACATACGCACAGTTGAATGTCAAACAGTTCTATTTCTAACAATTCAATTAAGTATAAGGCAATAAAGTTAAATTGTTCCAAGTATTGCTAAGTATTACTAACAATTCAATTGAACATCAGTCATTTGTTTACTCACAGTTTAATGATCAAACAGTTCTATTACTAAAAATTCAATTAAGCGTAAGTCAACAAACTTAAATGGTTCCAAGTATTGCTATCTATCATTAAAAATTCAATTAAACATCAGTCATTTGTTTACACACTGTTAAATGATCAAACAGTTATATTTCAAGCAATTCAATTTAGCATGTCATTTGTTTGCACTGAGTTTAAATGTCAAATATTTCTATTTAACCTATAGATAGGACCCTATCATGTACTACCACTCAGAGCCAGGATGGAACAGGGAGCGACGGTAATAAAGGGGTACTCTGCATTCCCCAAAGCTCCAGCATTACTGAAGCCTCACCATCAGTTTATGTATGCTGTATATATATATATATGCTGTGTGTGTATGCGTATATATCTATATATATATGCTGTGTGTGTAGGTATATATATATATATATATGATGTGTGTGTATATATCTCTCTCTCTATATATATGCCGTGTGTGTGTGTATGTATATATATATCTCTATATATATATATGCTGTGTGTGTGTGTGTGTATATATATATATATATATATATATATATATATATATATATATATATGTGTGCTGTGTGTGTATGTGTATATATCTATTTATATATATGCTGTGTGTGTATGCGTATCTCTCTCTCTCTCTCTCTCTATATATATATATATATATATATATATATATATATATATATGCTGTGTGTGGAAGTCTTATTCCTCTCATGAGATGCAGTCGTTGTATTCTACAGCCCCAGCGAACTGGGCTAGGTGAGTAAAATATTGGGAGGAACAATTAATGATAAAAAGAAAAAAAGAAAGAGTAACTCCCTCATTGCGAAATTTACTTAAAACATATGCAAATATCAAAATGAAATTATAATTAAAATTTGATACTTCTCAAAGGAAACTAGAGATTTCTTCTTTTTCTCTGCATTTCCGTTTCGTAACTAAATTGGTGAGCTAAGCAATTATGTAAAGAAAAATGAAATTTAACGGACACAAATCGACAACTTCATAAGTAATCAGTTTGTTTTAAGGCGTATCAACATTCATGGGTTATTTAATGCCAAGGTGATCACTCTAAAAGAACAGTCTTGACACTGTATAACCCATAGCTGAGAGGATAATGTTCTCACCTTTCCCAAGGGGAATAGAACGAAAGTAAAGCTAACAGAGTTCGAACTTACGTACCACATTGTCGCAGTCGAGTAGGTTAACAACGGGAACTACCCGTCCCGAGTATCAATTAGGAATAGTTTAAACAATATGTGTGCGCAAATTCTCTCTGAAACTGGTTGACAAATTCACCTACCTAGGAAGCAGCGTCTCATCAACCGAAAAAGACATCGACACACGGCTAACGAAGGCATGGACAGCTATCGATAGGCTTTCGATCATATGGAAATCAGACCTGACCGATAAAATGAAACGCAGTTTCTTTTAGGCTGCGGTCGTGTCGATACTGCTATATGGATGCACTACTTGGACGCTGACTAAACGGTTGGAGAAGAAGCTAGACGGCAATTATACAAGAATGTTGCGAGCAATATTGAACAAGTCCTGGCAGCAACACCCAACAAGGTGCCAACTATACGGTCACCTACCACCTATCACGAAAACTATACAAGCTAGACGAACCAGACATGCCGGACACTGCTGGAGAAGCAAGGACGAGATCGTAAGTGGTGTACTCCTGTGGACCCCCGCATATGGCCAATCAAAAGCTGGACGGCCAGCTCGAACATATATACAGCAGCTATGTGATGATACGGGATGTAACCCTGAAGACCTGCCAGAGGCGATGAATGATAGGGAGAAGTGGAGAAAGAGGGTCAGGGATATCCGTGCTAGCCGTACGAAACTTTTGCGGTTAAGAAGATGCTAACTGTATCTCCTGCAGAGGGGTAAAACATTCCCCTCCTCTAACAAAAGGTTTAGTTTCTTTGCTTAATGAAATATCAACCTTTCTGGGTTATTTAATGCCTAAGCCATTATTGCAGAACAGCAGTGATACGATTTAACCAACAATAAGCTGGATAAAAGGATTCGTACCTTTCCTAAGCGTATTTGTCTGAAAGTGAACGTAATAGTGCGACTGGAGTTCGAACTCACTAACTTCAGACCCACAGTTTAGCACTTTAACTACAACGCTACGGGAACTCCCCCTTTCACTAGTATCCGTGATGAAGATGTGGGTGACGAAATCATTGCGAAACATGAATCGGCTACACGAGTTCATGATAATGAATGCCTATGGGAAAGGCATGAACCCCTATCTTCTTTACCTTATAGCTATGAAAGAAAAAATAACGCGGCAAACTGAGCCTTATTTATAGAATGAATTTGATCCTGGTGTCATAATTATCGTCGTAGGAAACTGACGCTGCGAACCGCGTTCAAATCCTGGACGAAGCTGTTTGTATTTCACGTATCGCTAGTATCCAAGGAAAAAGTATGAATTTAACTCTTCTCCTTCTAGTTATAGGTAAATAGTAGATCAGCCAGAATTTTTTAAGCTTGGAGCATTAACCAGTTTAGGAAAAGGAAAACTCTGAATTCAAACCATACGGCCACCTGCCTCCCATCACGAAAACTATCCAAGTTAGACGAACCAGACATGCAGGTCACTGCTGGAGAAGCAGGGAGGAGCTCATAAGTGATGTACTCCTATGGACCCCCACATATGACCAAGCAAAAGCAGGACGACCAGCACGAATATACATCCAGCAGCTATGTGAGGATACAGGGTGTGGTCCTGAAGACCTGCCGGGGGCGATGAACGATAGGGAGAAGTGGCGAGAGAGGGTCAGGGATATCCGTGCTAGCGGCAAGACATGATGATGATGAAACTTCACTTAAATTTCACCTTGTATCGCATCCAGCTCGTGTGTGTGTGGCGGCGGGGCGGGGGTAAATAGATATTTATAGAATTTGTATTCTTGTTAGATCATCGACTCTTGTCAGTAGAATTAATTTTTAAAACGATCGCAAGGATGTGACATATGTAGTTGTCATAGTGACAATTGGTTCATTTGTTTAACGGCATATCATCCCTTAGGGGTTGGTTGGTCATATTTCATGGCATATCAACCCTTGTAGGGTATTTGATGCCAAATTCTGTTCACACATACTTATTAAATATGTATGATTTATAAACGAATAGTTTGTGGGTAGCACTTTTTAAACAAGCTAGAGCTCATTTGTTTGCACACAGTTAAATGGTCTCGAGTATTGTTATCTAACGCTAGTAATTCTATTTAATATCAATTAATTATTTGCACATAGTTAAATGGTTGCAAGTATCGTTAGGTAATACTAAAAATGCAATTTAAGAACAGTCAGTTATTTGCACATAGTTAAATGGTTTCAAATAGAGAAAAAGGATAAAATATTATCTGACCGACAGAAGAGACCCTAACAGTTACTTTCAACTCGGGTGGTGTAATGGTTAGCAAACTAGTCTTATTGGATGCTCCATTCATACGGCCTTGTTTCACATATAAGCAAAACGTTTAGTAAATTATTACTAGCACTTCAGATCAGATTTGACCTACAGTAATGGCAAGGACGTGTTTTTCCTTATTCCCCAAGGTTCGGGAGTCTCACCATCACATGGTTTTGTGTTATATCCAGGACACTCGTTGAGATGGGGGAGTCATACACTTCTGCAAAGATGCAGTCGGGAATTCTACAGCCGCAGCCAACTTGATTTCTTTTTTCTTGTTCCAACATCAGTTCATGACATTTATTTAGATCTCCTTGATATTGTACCTTCGTGTTGAGTCGTTTTTCTGTTTAACGGCATATCAACCCCTTATGAGCTACGTAATGACGAAATTAGATTTGTAAATGTTTCATCAGGATCATAACTATTTGTATTTTCAAGGTTCAAGTGCGAATTTTTTTTTATCGTAATTTTTCCTTTTTCTATAATTATCATTTGTTTGCACAGTTATATGGAACCGAGTATTCTAATTTAATGTAAATAATTTAGACCCTAGCTCCAATCAGAGTTGACCAAGAAGTAATAGCAATAAAGTGGAATACCAAACTCTGTAGATATCCAGAACTTAAGCCTCACCACCCGATTCAGTCAACTGTCAAAACCAGAACACTGCCTTTTATTGAAGGGGATACAGTCAGCCTATTTTTAGTTCCGTCAACAGATCGACGACTCATAATTAACCAAGCTCGTAAACCGCCGCCCCCGGCTACCTTCCAAAAAAGAACAAAACCAGCATAACTTAGATTTGACACAATGCGGGGAGTATAAGATACCTTGTGAGGACCAAATTCAGTATGGGAAATGAGTACGTGTAATTTAGGATTTGAAAAGTAGTCTCTAAAATGCTTTTTTCCCCCCTTTCTTTCTTTTTAATTTGAGCTTTTTCTTTTCGGCGAAGTAAAACATATTGTTTAGTTTTTTTCTATTAAGTTCGATGACTACAACACTTATTCCCTACTCGACTCGTGACATGTTCAAAATTTTTCTGGCTACTACTGCTAGCATTGTCATCCTTCGATTGTGACGTTCGAACATGGCGGCTGAACTCGTTCGCTAATATGAACGCGCCAACAATCGAATTAGCCCGCAATTTTTTTTCTCGTTTTATTTTCTTGTTTTTCTTATTGAGATTTTCGAATCTTACCCATCGCACATTTCATATTCCGTTGTATGCCTTATCTCATGATCTTTTGTGTATATATATATATATATATTTCTTTTTTTCATGCTTCCGTATTTGATTTTAAGTAGGTAATACATCTAGTTGTGCAGTACTTTGGTAAGTGTGTTGTGACAGATTAGAATGGTCGTGTTTTATTTTGAAGTGTGAATGGGTCGGTGAATGTGGTTAGCTAGGATTTCTCGTAGAACAGTATCAGCAGAGCATAGATTTTTTTCTTTGGGCCTTGTGCCCAACCATGTTTGTAATCCTCATTTAAATAAAGCGTTTTTTTATGAATGTGGAATGTATTCATGATAAATATAAATTAGCCAGCACGAAAAATTATCCAATGCTATTTGTTCTTTCTTTCTCAAACATTTTTTTGAATTACCAAAAATATCTTTTCTTTTTAGATATTTATAATACAGAGTGTTTCAGAAAAAACAAACAGATATCCTTTTTTAATGTAAATTGTCTGATTTCATTCAAATTATCCTAAATTTTGACATTATGTGTAAAAACAAGTCAAAATTCCATGTTCAATGTTTTTTTCTTTGAATAGAAACGCCAATCACTAGAAAAAAAAGAAGACCGTTTAAACATTAAACAGAATTTTTAGTTGTTGCTACATATGCTGTTGAAATTTGAGATTATTTGATTGAGAATTGGTTAAGTAACTGATATAATTTTTGTCTTAGACACCCTGTGTATCTACTGAATCGATATAAGTTCATGCATTTAACCTATACAAGTGTCAGTAACCCGAGACACCATTTTCCTATACGCTATAAAATCAGAAAGTTTATTTTTTTTAATGTTATATTTTTTCTGTTAGGATTAACACATAACTTTTTACTAACAAAGCAGAAATTGCGTACATTGCACGTTTATATTTACATTTTTGTGTAATGTAAGCGTTTTTGTGTATGTAATGTAAACATTTTTGTGTAATGTTAGCGTTTAAACATCGAACACAAAATTTTGATTTGTTTCTACAAATGATGTTAAAATTTGATATCATTTGAATGAGAATTAGTCAAATGGTTAGATTACAAAATGCTATCAAGTTTTTTAAACCCGCCTCTCTCTCAACAAAAACTTTGAATATTGCACTCTGGTCACTGCAATTCAAGTTTTATATAGATAAAAAAATCAAACAGTTAATAAAGGCCATTTTGCTGTCTAATGATTGTGTATTAGAATGTGAAATGATATCAATATTTTTAAACATCCAGTATATGTCAAATGACATCAATTTTTTTAAAGAACCTGTTGATTTTCATAGTCACACACACACACACACACACACACACACACATATATATATATATGTATATATAAAATCAAATAAAAATCTATATTTTTTGTTATATCGAGAATTGAATGCCTGTCCATAAATTAAAAGAAAATATTTTTATGCATGGGTTACGAAAAAGAGACAGCCAAAAATTACCGATGCATTGAAGGTTTCTAAGAGTCTAATAAAATTTGTTTGGTGGATCGTAATTTCTAACACAAAGAACAACCGCTTTTGCCACGTCTCAGTCGAGCTTAGTAAAGAACTACAAACAACTGCTTTTGTGAATACCGCGAATACAAAACTCGGCGAATCTTCAGACTACATCTGTTTTTACAACCAGCAGAACGGTGAGCAGGTGATGCCGACTGCTATGGCTGGAATCTGACATAGTAGTCAATTAAGAAAGAGTTCAAGAATTGTCGAAGATTTGCAGAAAAAATAAGGAAGAAAAGAGAGCAAAAATAGGGGAAAATTTGACCTTTCGTTACGCAACGTTAACAAGTGTCAAGTATGAGATAATTAGCCGTGACTCTGCGCTGTAAAAAGGTAATTATGATTATTTTCTGAGAGATGATGATGATGATGATGATTGATGGTTGCCTGTAAGGTTAGAATGAAACTACTGTGAACAGCAGCAGCTGCAGCAGTGGCAGCCATAGTAGCAGAAAACCTTGGTAAGCAAATACAAGAGTATGCAGAGAAACATTTTTGATGCCAAAGCCTGAAGTGAATAAAATCGATAAGCACCGGAGAGTAAAGAGAGTGATTTAAAGTCAACAAGAGAGAGAGAGAGAGAGAGAGAGAATGTGTGTGTGTAAGAGAAAGAAAAAAAAGAAAAATAATAAGAGAGAATGACAAAGAGAGATGATCACAGAGAGAAAGAAAGTTAAGACAACGCAGAAAGTAAAGAAGAAAAAAAAAAAAAAGATAGAAAGTGAAAGTAAAAACACTATAGAAAGAAAAAAGAAAAGTGAGAAATGAATGAATAAAAAACTAAAAAAAAAAAAAGGAAAATCAAGACAAGAGTGAAAGAGAGGGGAGAGACGACAAAAAGAGAGAGAAAAAGAAAAACAATAGTTACAGAGAGAAAGTAAGGACAAGACAACATGAAGAGAGATGAAAGAAGAGAAAAAAATATTAAGACAAAGGGAAAGAGGGTGGATAGAGATGATTAGAAAAAAGAGGAAAGCACAAAAAAGAAAGAGAGGAAAAGAGAAGTGAACAAACAAAAGAGAGGGAAAGTGTAAACAATATCGAGAGAGGGAGTGAGAGAAATGAGAGGAAAAGAGAAAAATGATGAATTAACAATAGAGAAAAAGTGGGTGGAAGAACATTATTGAAAAATAAAGATGGAAAGAGTAAAAAAAAAAAAAAAAAAAAGAATAGGAATGGTAAAAATGGAGGGTGTAGTGGGGGATGATTGAAAATGAAACAGAGAAAGAGA
>OY757931.1:27837911-27905411 GCA_963585895.1 Sepioteuthis lessoniana
CTGTTAGGCATATGCAATGATCCTTTCCACAGCTTCAGGATGAAACTAATCGACAAAAACAGAAGAAGAAACAGACACATCTGCAGCTGTAGCAAATTGACAGATTATGAAGATTGTCTGTCTGTCTGTCTCTTTCTCGTCTAACTTTGATATTTAAATGAGGCCAGTTAAAATTATTATTTTAGTATGCATATAAAAACTGAGGAATTAATTTACTTATGGCAACCCACATTTATCTGATGACAAAAAATTTCTTCATCGAGAAAAGTACACAAGACCAAGGATTAGAAACGAATTAAAGAATATTTTACTCTCTCTCTCTCTCTCTCACACACACACGCACACACGAAATTATATATAATAATTATATTGTCATATATATCATCATCATTATCAAGTCGCGCTGATAATATAGATTTCCCTGACTCTCTCTATCTCTCTATCCGTCCCTATCATCCGTCGCTCCGGGCAGTTCTTTCAAACTATATCCTGTGTCCGCACGGAGCTAATGTAAATACATTTTTGCTGGTCGGCCAACACTGGCATGACCATGGGTAGGGGTCCAGAGAAGAACGTTACTTAACAGTTCGTTCCTGGTTCTCCAGTAGTGTTTCATCGGGTGTTGTTTCCAGGGTTAGTTTAAAATCAAAATAGCTTGTAGCATTTATGTAGTTAGAGTGTTCGCCAATGGTTCGGAAAAACGAGGATCAATCCTAAGTCGAATCATACCAAAGACTCAAAAAATGGTATTTGATGCCACCTTGCTTAACACTAAGCATTATAATGTATGATTCAAGAGTAAGTGGAGCAATCTAGGGAAAGGAGTTGCGCCCTTCTCTACACAGCAGTGTAGTAGCGATTGAAAAGGAAGCCTTTGGGTTGCCCTCGACTTCGTTCAGGCAACTTATATATGACAGACACAACCACTTCTTATAAAACAAGGTTTGGTTTGGTTTGTTGGCTTTTATGGCATATCAACCTTTGTAGGTTATTTAACGCCAAATCCATTTTTATGTAAATAATCAGTTCTATTTAAAATAATTCAGTTTAGCATAAGTACACAGTTTAATAGTCAAAAACATTTCCATTTCAAACTATTCAAGCAGTTATATGTAACAATTCAGTTAAGTGTAAATATAGTCGAAAAACAGTTCTATTTGAAATAATTCAGTTAAGCATAAGCACGCAGTTTAAATGTAAGTACGGTTTGTCACAAACATTTCTATTTCAAGCTATTCAGTTTACTCAAACAATTCATTTTAGCATAAGTATGCTGTTAGTTCTATTTAACCCATAGATAGGGCCCTATCAGGTGCTACCACTCCGGGCCAGAGTGGACCTGGGAGCAATAGCAATGAAGGGGTACTCCGCTTTCTCCAAAGCTCCAGCACTGCTGGAACTCACCATCAGATTGTTTAGTGCCATATCCAGGACACTCGTTAGTGGGGGGTCTTACCCCTCTGCAGAGGTGCAGTCAGTGTATTCTACATCCCCAGCTGACTGGGCAATATAAAACTAGAAAATGTTGAATAGATAGACTTGGAGTGAATTTGACATTATGATAGAAATATGTGGAAAGTTGGATAAATCCGACACTCAACTCTGATTTAGATGTGTGATATTTCGTTTGGACTTTATTTCATCTTCACGAACTTCTTCAAGACTCTTGAAGAAGTCAAGTGTTTGATTTATCTAACTTTCCACATATTTCTATCAAAACTTGAAAACTAATTCAGATTTCAGTCCTAATTTCTACGCAGGTGAGGCCTACACAAATGTGAGAAGTGTGCGATAAATCTAAAATCTGGGTGGGGCTTAGAACTTTTTTGAATAAAGTATACAATTTGGCGATGGGGTTTTGATAAGCCGAGACATGTCGACGAAGCATTCAAACAGAGGCTTCTTATATCACTGATGTAAAATAATGAAAAGAAGAAAGAAGTACTACAATAGCTAAGCCATACCTACGTTCAATATCCGGACGGATATTTCGACTTACAGAACATCCGTTTCTCTTCCTCAGCGTAGCTCACTCTACTCCCCCCAAGAATGGCCAATCAGCATTTCCTTTACATAACTGACTAAAAAGGTCATTTCCGGCAAGATTACAGGTCTTTCCGGTTGGTAGTTAAAAAAAAGTTTGAGGAATAACTCTTATGACAACGATCTACATATGACTGACTTTCATATCATCAGATCGACAGTCATCCCCTATGAGGATATATTCTATGCCCTCAGCAGGTGTCCAATCGTACCAAAATTGTGTATCTGTCTTGGTATGCGAGATGTAATTTTAAAAAAAAGTATCAAGATATGAGCTTTAATTTGTCTAAGTTTCTATGGTGAAACTTGGTAAGTTTTCTATTATCTTCATCTTTATAATTTTATCATTTCGACCATTGCATCCTTCTCCTAATGAAGGCCGAAGGATGTATCGGCCGAAACATTGTAAATATAACAATAAAAATGGGACAATAGTCCAAATACTCTAAATGATAAAAATCAGAAGATTTAGGTTTTTCGTTTTATTGTATTTTTTAAAATTAAATAATTAACAGATTGATTGACTAATTTTAAAGGCATTATCAACCCACCAAGGATTATTTCATTCGTTCATATTTATGAAACGTAGTTTCTTCCAGGCAGCTGTCGTATCGATACTGCTGTATGGATGCACTACATGGACGCTAACAAAACGGCTGGAGAAGAAGCTAGACGGCAATTACACAAGAATGCTGCGAGCAATATTGAACAAGTCCTGGCGGCAACACTCCACAAGACACCAACTATACGGCCACCTGCCTCCCATCACGAAAACTATCCAAGTTAGACAAACCAGACATGCAGGACACTGCTGGAGAAGCAGGGACGAGCTCATAAGTGATGTACTCCTATGGACCCCTGCATATGGTCGGGCAAAAGCAGGACGACCAGCTGGAACATACATACTGCAGCTATGTGAGGATACGGGATGTAGCCCTAAAGACCTACCAGAGGCGGTGAACGATAGGGAGAAGTGGCGAGAGAGAGTCAGGGATATCCGTGCTAGTGGCATGACATGATGATGATGATTTCTAAAGAATTTTTTTCTTTTGAACATGGACTTTTCGAAATCGAATAATTTTTAAACAAGTCTATTTGACCCATGGGTGAGACTCAAACAGGTGCTGTTACTCCGGGCCAGTGAGGACCTTAAAGTAATGACAATGAAGAGGTGCCTCAAACTCCCCAGATCTTCATAACTGAAAGTGAACATAATAGCGCGACTGAAGTTCGAACGCGCTTATTACGATTTTGCAATACTACGCGTTAGCCACTTCTCCACGGAAACTCCCCCAGCCAATGTCATCTTAACATCTGGTGACTCTTAGTCGAAGGGAGCATCTTTTATTGTCGCTTGTGTGTGTCTTCTGTAGCAATCCTATTTGAGCGACCAGCATTCTTACCACTGATCTTTAACAAAGGGAGAAAGAATATTCGCTGACACGATAAATTTAAACAAAATATACTTGACAATTGGACAACAAAATAGCCTTGTCATTAAAAAATAAATAAATAAGACAAAAATGAATAAACGAAAACTTCCTTCCGCTACAGCATCACCCACATATATTCTAAGAGACCAGTAAACATTTCGGTAAGTCAAAAAATGAAACAAAATACGCCAAGAAAAAAAAAAATGATTCATTGACAGAATTTTATGTCTCTTTAGTGGAAGCATTCAAGGAGAAGACAAGAGACTTTTAAAAAAAAATTAAAATAAAATCATCATCATCATCAGTCCGTTGCGACAACACATGTTCCTTTGAATCTCTGTCCTCATCCGTCTCTATCGTTTTTGGTCAGTCGTCTAGTCGGCATCCAGTGTCCGCACAGAGCTGGTGAATGTATGTTTCTGCCAGTCGGTCAACCCTGGTATGTCAATATAAAGGTGTTCATGAGTGAACGTTGATTATGAGTTCGTTCCTCTTTGTCTTGTTCGTCTTACTTGGATAGTTTGTGTGATGGAAGGTAAATGGCCGTACGACTGATATTTTATAAGGTAATGCTGCAAGGATTTGTTCAAAACAGCATTCTGCATCCTTGGGTAACTCCCATCAAGCCTTTTCTCCAAGAGTTTCATCAGAGTTCAAGGGATGCAAAAATAAAGAAAGAACACCAAAATCAAATTTATTAAATGAAAATAAATAAATAACTACAATCCTACAATGTTTGACAGATCTTATTACAATTCCAGAATACTGAAAACCCCTCTCCCACGCGTGTCCTACTTATGATATTAAATAATCTGATGGCGAGGTTCCAGCCTTGGAGTTTTAAGGAGTGTGGAATACTCCTTCATTGTCATAACTCCCTGGTCCACTCTGACCCGGAATAATAGTACCTGATCGCGGTCCTATTTATGGCTCAAATAGCACAAACTATGTGTGCAAACAAATGACTAATGTTAAATTGTGTCTTTTATATAGCTATACTTGAGGCCATTTAACTGTGTGCTAAAAAGAGCTTAGCTTGTTTAAGAATGTTATCTACAAAATGTGTTTACAAATCATATATATATGATATAAATGTTTAAATCGAATTTAGCATTAAATAACCTTCAATGGTTGATATGCCTCTAAACCAAACCAAATTATTACAATTCACCATATATTCATCTGTTCGTACACTAAAGACTCTGCCATCTTCAGTTTGATTTTAATCAAACTTTCGGTAATTGCTAAGTGTTATTCCAGGAAAGATTTTAAATAAGATATAGACATCATTTTTATCCTTTTCTTTTATGTGGTATCTCTGTATCTCACCCTCCCTTTTACATGTAACTGTGCCTCTCGATGTGATACATTGTTTGTCCCAGATATTCGTACTTGAATTTGCAAAGTAACAGAAACAGTTACCAGTTTTAGTCTAGTTTTTAATGGCTACAAATAAATTACCCGTACAAACTATCTCAGATTGGTATATACCTAAAAAGTGATATTTGCTTTCTGTAGTAGCTGTATCCAATATGTATGGACTATTTTTATGCAGGAACTTTATATTCAAAACATTAACAAGAAATCTCAAAATTTCTTTTTCCTAGAGAGAAACAGAATCAAATATCTAAGAAAAAGAAAAATCTTACTTTTATCTATTTCAACAGAAATTGTCGCTGTTAATGGGTCGATTTCTGTGTGTTGTGTATATAACTTCGGCAATTTTTTGGCTTATAATGTATCGAGATCAAAAACGTGATAATTGTTTGTAATGTTTGAATTTTATGCCCCGAAACGGTGCATCTGAATTGATTTAAACAAAAACAAAAAAAACCGGCAAGCATTTCCCACAAAATAAAAAGCAAAAAAAAAAAAAAAAAAAAATTATCAAGATATGTGCAAAGAAATATACACAGGCAATTATTTTGGAGTTGAAGAAAACAACAAACAAAACAAAAAACAACTCAAGCATTTAATTATGAAAAGAATTATTTCCGCTAAACGGTATATTTATAGCAGTTACACACATCCATACCAAAAATATCTCTAACGTTCCTTGTTAACAGGAATGATCTTAAAACCCATGTGTAACATTGGTCAGTATATCTATTTCATTTAATTCGATGAGCGTCGTCCAAAAAGTTCTAAGCCTCACCAAGAAAAAAGAGCATAGCTGAACAATTCTATAAGATATGAAATTAAATTAATTTAAAGTTCAATGCAGGTAAGGCTCATACCAAGATGAAAGATGCACCACAAACCTAAAATCTAAGGGGGGTGTCCTCGTGGTGTAATGGTTAAAGCGATGGACTGCGGAATCGTAGTACGCGAGTTCGTACTCCAGTCGCGCTATTACGTTCACTTTCGGGCAAATACCCTTGGGAAAGGTATGAACCCCCTTATCCTCCCAGCTATGGGTTAAATAGCACCACTACTGTTCTTCTAGGAGAATGGCTTTGGCATTAAATAACATAAAAAGAGTTGATATGCCATTAAACAAAAGAAACTAAACCTAAAATCTGCGTGAGGCTAAGAACTTTTTGAACATCAATCGTAGATATCAAGAGAATGTATACTTGGCTTGGTTTCTTTGTTTAATGGTATATCCACCTTCATGGGTTATTTAATGCCAAAGCCAGCCTCGTAGTAGAACAGTACTGATACTATTTAACAGGATCAGAAGATTTATGCCTATCCTAAGGGTATTTGTCTGAAATAGAGTGAGAGGAGTTCGAATTCGCTTTCTTTGAGGCCGCAGTCCAGCACTTAAGCTATTATGTCACGGACACCCCCACCCCCAACAAAAGAAGTATTTATCAAACATGATTTTCATATGAGAGGTATATTTTAAAAAACTTATAGTGGAATAAGCTGTATTTACTTAGAAAGTAAAGAATATTGAATGAAACGTTTTTTTTAGAAATAGTTTGCTTGACATTCGACACACTCATTCCAGTAAGTTTTTCATTGGTCCAAGTACCCTCTTTTGATACGATGTAAAGCGGTATCATTGTATTTCTTGAATTTCCTAAACGACTATCAAATCTAACAAGTGTGATAAATTTCCAATTTGGGAAACAAGAAAAGTATGAAGGCTGTTGCACTTGCACAAGGCCGTGTTTTGCAATATAAATTCCTGATGAAGAAAGTATCATGATTGGCGCTGAGACGTCTAAACCGTATAAACATCTGTCTCGGTTCGTTTGGTTTGGTTTTATGACATATCAACTGTTGTTGATTATTTACTGCCAAATCCTGTTTTTACGTATGAATTAAACATGATTAGTAAACTCATTTTGTAGATACACATAGTTAAATGATAAAACAGTTCTATTTCAGACATTTCAATTTATTATAAGTCAGCAAAGTTAAATGTTTCCAAGTATTACTATGCATCAATTCAATTCAAACAATTCAATTAAACATCAGTGATTTCTTACACACAGTTAAATGATAAAACAGTTCTATTTCAGACATTTCAATTTATCATAAGTCAGCAAAGTTAAATGTTTCCAAGTATTACTATGTATCATTAACAATTCAATTAAACATCAGTGATTTGTTACACACAGTTAAATGATCAACAAATTCTATTTCTAACAATTTGGTTTGGTTTGGTTTCTTTGCTTAATGGCATATCAACCTTTTTAGGTTATTTAATGCCAAAGCTATTCTCCTAGAAGAACAGTAGTGGTACTATTTAACCCATAGCTGGGAGGATAAGGGGGTTCATACCTTTCCCAAGGGTATTTGTCCGAAAGTGAACGTAATAGCGCGACTGGAGTACGAACTCGCTTACTACGATTCCGCAGTCCATCGCTTTAACCATTACACCACGAGGACACCCCCTCTAACAATTTATTTTCCCACAAATAATTTGTGTCTTGGTTCAGTAATCACATTGCACGTTTATATTCAGTTTTTTGCGTATGGTTATTTCTGAAGCGTTTTTGCTGTTAGCAAGTTCGATTCTCATTGAGTACCTGCACCTTTTATCTGGTGTCTAAGCCGACAGAAGTGGGTTGTTATAGGTATCATATAGACATTAACACAGAAAACAAATATTGATTTTAACAGCATATCAACCTGTCTAGGGTCCTTTTATGTCTTCAGGTGAGAGAATTGTGTTCCTATCGAATATGAATAATTTTTAAACAGATTAATTAGACCCATAGATGGGAACCAAGCAGGAACTACCACTCCTTGTCAGAGCTGATCTGAGAATAATGGCTATGAAGAGAACACAGCACTTCCCAGAGCTCCAGAACTGGAGCCTCATCATCAGATGAAGTTTAGTATCATACACTGGACACCCTTTGTGGGTGGGGTCTTACCCCTCTGCAGAGGATAGGATATGCCAAGCCTCATCCTCAGAAAGATCAAGATCTTGGCATATCATTGCTTTAAAATACGATTTCTCAGTTTGGTGACGTACGTATTTATTTAAATTTTGAATGTTAAAAATTAAAAAAGAATTTCAATGATTCAAGTCACGATTTTTTTAAAAATCCCATTTCGTACAATGACACACCCAATTCCGGTGGGTAAGCAGCGTGTGGAGGATTGAAACAACGATTATAGTAACATTTGAGCATCGACAGCATTTAAACCCGGTGTACGTAGGTTTGGGAATTCCTTTCTTGATGCTGAGTGATTTTACCATTACTCCACCACTTCCCCATACTTAGTGAGTCATTTATTAAATATTTCTGGCGGCAGGGGAAAATGTTTAATTATTATATTTTTAGAAATTTTTACCAAAGTTTTTTTAAAGAAAATTCTTGTATTCAATGTGTATGCTTCGCGCTGAAAATCAGAATAAAATCCACTGCCGATCTTTTAATTAATTCTTTACTTAGTTTAGCCGAGATGTGGGACAAGGCCGGAAGTACGGGACACTCAATAAGACTCGACTCACTTGTAATGGTTTTCCAGTTTAGCGTGATATGCTACTTAAATAAAAGCATTACTACTGTATTACCCAACGAAACAGATATTATTTGGTTTGGTTTTATGGCATATCAACCATTGTAGGTTATTAAATGCCAAATCCATTTTTATACATATAAACAGTTCTATTTCAAGCAATTCAGTTAAGCATAAATCCAGAGTTTAGTTCTATTTGACCTCTCGATAGGACCCTCTCAGGTGCTACCACTCTGGGCCAGAGTGGACCTGGAAGAGATGCAGTCGGGGTATTCTACAGCCCCAGCCGATTGGGCAACGTAGTGTAGTGGTTAACGTCATAGACTGTGACATCATAGTAAACGGGTTCGTATCCCAGTCGTGCTATTATGTTCACTTTTGGACCAATACTCATCCTCCCAGCTATCGGATAAATAGGACCATTTTAGTTCTTCTACAACAATGGCTTTGGTATTTGATAACCCACAAAGTTTGATATGCCATTAAACAAAGGAACTAAAATCAAAGGGATATCATGCAATTGAAGTGGATATTATTAGGTGTTATTTATTACTAAACTCTGGGCAGTGAAAAATCTGTGACCAAAAATACGGATAAGTAGTAATTTACAAAGCGCTTTGCTCATATGTGGCACAAGGCAGTATGAATGGGGCACCCAATGGGAATTGAATTTACTCGTGAAGATTTCCTAGTCTAGCTTGCTAACCATCACACTAACAGAGGAGTCAGAAATATGGATTAGGTTGGTTGGGTTTTTTTGTTTTATGGCATATCAACTCTTTTTAGGTTATTTAATGCCAAAGCCATTCTCCTAGAAGAACAGTAGTGGTACTATTTAACCCATAGCTGGGAGGATAAGGGGGTTCATACCTTTCCCAAGGGTATTTGCCCGAAAGTGAACGTAATAGCGCGACTGGAGAAATATGGATAAGTAGCAATACAAAATTATATAGAGTGTTTATGAAAGTAAATATGAATAAAATCCGACAGTATGAAGGTAGCAGAAAAAACATAATCCAAATAAGTGAATATATTATGATGTAAAGTCGACGTTAACGTTTCGGTTTCAGTAACCATCATCAGTGTTTACATATATTTATGCAAATTTCGTTGCCATTTTATTTCATAAAGAGAAAAGGGACCATTAGGATGAGATATTTGGAATTTCAAAACAAGTTTGGCAAAGAGAGAAAGAAATAGATGGAGAAAAAAAGCAGAAACACTGGTAGCGAAAGGCGCATATGATGAGACAAAGAAAGAGATATGCAGAGACAGAAAGGCAGAAGCAGAGAGAGAGAGAGAGAGAGAGAGAGAGAGATAGAGAGAGAGAAAGAAAGAAAGAGAGACAGACAGACGGACGAAAAACAGATAAAGACAAAGAGTAACAGACAGAAAGAGAGAAACAAAGATACTGAGAAAGACAGGAGCATTGAGAGTCAGACATTATGTGATACAGAGAAAAAAAAAAAAAAAAAAAAAGACGCACAGAAGAAAAAAAGATAGGTTGATTGATTCTAACGGTATATCAAAATCTGTAGGTTTACTTTATGCCCAGCAGTTAGGGAATCAGGTTCATATTTACATTTTTCTGAAGAGTTGTATCTGAAGAGTCTGTTTTTTTTTGTTGTTTTTTTTTTTTTTTTTTTTGCACACAGTCCTATTGAACACGAATAGTTTTTAAGCAGATCTATTTGACCAATAGATAGGACTCTAACAGGAACTATCACACAGGATCTAGCGCAGTCGACTGGGGTTGTAAAATACTCCGACTACATCTCTGCATACGCGTAAGACCCCCACCAACGAGTATTCCGTATATGACATTAAACAATGTGATGGCGAGGCTCCAGCCTTGGAGATTTGGGGAATGTGGAATACCCCTTCATTGACATTGCTCCCAGGTCCACTCTGACCCGGAGTGGTAGCACCTGATAGGGTCCTATCGATGAGTCAAACGGAACAAACTGTGCGCAAACAAATAAGGGATATTAACTTGCGACTCTTACATCGCAACACTTGAAACCATTGAACTGTGTACAAAAAAGAGCTCAGGTTCATTTAAGAATGTTATCTACAAAATATATTCCCAAATCATATATATATATATATATATATATATATATATATATATGTGTGTGTGTGTGTGTGTGTGTGTGTGTGTGTGTGTGTGTATATATATATATATATAAAAACAAGATTTGGCATTAAATAACTAACAATGGTTGATATGCAATAAAACCAAACCAAACCAAACTAAAAATTCAATTTAGCATAAGTCATTTCTTTGCACTCAGTTTAAATGTCTAACAGTTCCATTTGACTCATAGATATGACCCATTCAAGTGCTACCACTCCGGGTAAGGGTGAACCTGGGAGCGATGGCACTTAAGGAAAATTCAGCATTCCCCAAAGCTCCAGTATTTCAGGAGCTTCACCATCAAATTGTTTAGTGTCTCATCCAGAACACTCGTTGGTGGGGGGGGGGTCTTACTCTATTAAGATATGCAGACGTTGTATTCTACCGCTTCAACCAAATGGGCTCCCAGTATATTTGAAAATGCAAAAATTATTTGAGCAAGCAAGCAATAGTGCACTGCTATATCACAACTCAAATATAAGTTGAAATAGAATGTTTCACCAAACGCTATTCCACGCCATTTGCATTAATGTTGAAAGCAAGACCAAACTCAGCCATCCAGTAATTGATGCTAATGGATACCCAACCAAATATTAAGTGGTCACAAATTGTCCTAACTTATCGTAAATTACATCAATTGTCTTAATGATCTTTTTATGTCAGCTGTCTGTTTTTGTCCAATACTGTATGTCGAAGTTTAGGTGTAACTGCCCAAGAATCATGACGAAACGTTCTGGCTCAAGGATATGATTTTTCTTTTAACATATATGCCTACATCCTGACTCGACCCCTGACCCAAACAAAAGCTATTCGTGGTTAACCTCAAAGGTCAAAATCTGGCTAAACAAACTGAGACAGAAACTTTTGTGTGGTATAAAAATGTTGTTTGATATACGAAACGGTTGGACAAAGTCAAAAGTATGCTTTTCACATTGCCAGCTCTATGTCAGACGAGCTTGTATGACTATAGTATATATATCCATCGAACGGTGTAATAGTTAGCCAGCTAAAGTGCACCATACTACAAGCCTTGTGCCAAACTAAGCTAAGGAAATGAATACATGTATTTCAAAAATTTGTTGAAATAAATCGACTGATTTTAACGGCAGGTCAACTCATTTAGATAAATTTTATGTCTAGAAGGTAGAGAATTACATTCATTTATTTATTTATTCTTGATAAGTTTGGTCTTATGGCATATCAACCATTGTCGGTTATTTAATGACAAATCCTCTTATATATATATATACATATATATATATATGTATATATATATAGGATTTGTAAACACAGTTTGTTGATAAGGCTTTTAAACGAGCCTAAGCTCATTCTTTGGCACACAGTTAAATAGTTCCGATCTATCACAAACAATTCATTTAAGCATTAGTTATTTGTTTACAAGCAGTTCTATTCCTAACAATTCAACTTAGCATAAGTCATTTGTTTGCACTCAGTTTAAATGTCAAACAGTTCTATTTGACCCATAGATAGGACCCTCTTAGGTGCTACTACTCCGACTAGATTGAATCTGGGAGTGATGGCAATGAAGGGGTATTCTGCATTCTCCAAAGCTCCAGCGTTAATGGAGGCCTACCTTCAGATTGTTTTGTGTCATATTCAGGACACTCGTTGGGGGAAGTCTTGCTTTTCTGCAGAGATACAGTTGGTGTATTCGATGACTGGGCTAATATTTCTTGTGTAATTCTTTCTTAAAAGGTTTTTTTACAGCATCACATTGAATACGATCAATTTTTATATGGATATGTTTGATGGCTATGTAACTGTAATTTTTTTATTGCTAAGGATGATAAATCGATTGACATGCCATTAAAATCAATCTGTCGAGACTTATTTTATGCCTAGAAGTTAGGGAATCACGTTCATTGTATGTTCAACGTTTATATCTTTTGTATGATTATTTCTTATGGTTTTTTGTGCACTGTACTATCGAACAAGAATAGATTTAAAAGATCTAAAACCCATAGATGTGAGTCTAGCAATTACTACAATTACGAGTCAGGGTGGATCTGAGAGTAATGGCAATGATTGGGTTCTCCACATACTCCAGATTCCTCGGACAGAAGTCTCACTATATGAAGCAGTTGAGAGTCATACCCAGGACAACCTTTTCGAAGGAGAAGAGTCTTACCTTACTGTAGTGGATACAGTCAGCATATTCTATATCCCAACGACAGGATGATAGAAAGAAATAGAAACAATGGAAAAATGAGAAAGAGGAAGATAGAGAGGAGAGAAAAAGAAGTAAATAAAACAAAAAAGGTGTTTGCTATATTTGAAAACTTGACAATGACGGGAGAATAATTTTTCTTAGATCTAACAGCACGATACACTGGTTTAGTCTTCACAAAACGAATCAAGAAACTATCTCAACAAGACGAATTCTCACTGTTTATATTGAGACAACATGTTTTTAAGATTATTCCAACTGCGTTTTGGCATTTATCATGGAAAGAATATTTATGTTTTATTATTTTATCTCGTCTTTAAAATTAAATTATTTCACTTAGAGTTTTAATTGTATATATTCATACATACAATTATATTCATTCATATATATATATACAATATATTCATATATACAATTATATTCATTCATTCATATATATACAATATATTCATATATACAATTATATTCATTCATATATATATATATATACAATATATTCATATATACAATTATATTCATTCATATATATATATATACAATATATTCATATATACAATTATATTCATTCATATATATATATATACAATATATTCATATATACAATTATATTCATTCATATATATATATATACAATATATTCATATATACAATTATATTCATTCATTCATATATATACAATATATTCATATATACAATTATATTCATTCATATATATATACAATATATTCATATATACAATTATATTCATTCATTCATATATATATACAATTATATTCAGTCATTCATTCATTCATTCATATATACAATTATATTCATTCATATATATATATATACAATATGTTCATATATGCAATTATATTCATTCATTTATATATATATATATACAATTATATTCAGTCATTCATTCATTCATATATATACAATATATTCATATATACAATTATATTCATTCATATATATATATATATACAATATATTCATATATACAATTATATTCATCCATTCATTCATTTATATAATATATTCATTTTATCATCATACATAGATTAAATATTATCATAGGGTATGACAAATTTAGATTTTTTTATAGATTCGTTCCGATGAGATTCGTCTTGCTGAGTTATTTTCCTCCTTCGTTTTTGAAATGCTACCGTTGCGCTTTCCAGTAGCAAAAATTATAAACTTATTCTTTACTTTAAAATAAATTAATTATTGTCAGGAGACCTTTTTGAAAATTATAACGTATCAATCAAAGGCAAACAAAAATCTATCATGCTGCGATATCAGGCATTATGAACTTTCTCGCATTGTGAGTAAAAAGGCTATGAATTAATCCCGGCAGAAAAAAAGTGACATTTGAAAAATAAACTTCCTTCTGATTTTATAGCGTATAGGAAAATGGTGTCTCGGGTTACTGACACTTGTATAGGTTAAATACATCAATTTATATGGATTCAGTAGTTATAGGTGTTTAAGAAAAATTGATCTCAATATCTTGTTCAAATGATCTTGAATTTCAACATGGCGTAGAAACAACTCAACAGTCTATGTTTAACGATTTTTTAGGGATAGAAATGCTAATCAAATATATAAAATACTGTGTTACGGTAGCACCATGAGGCAAAAAATGAGGTAAAAGGCTCGACTGGTAAAGAAGTTGTCAATTCGCAATGGGTTTTCGTTCCTTCTTTAAACCCTTCTTTGACCCTTCTTTCACCGTGAAACTAAAAACAAAATAGAAAACAACTTCTGTAACCCCTTTCACACAGATCAATAATTCGGGCAAATGCAGATACAGTGTGTGATCCTTACTTCTGTTCGCCTCAAAGAATGCCCCCTTTGCAAAGTCTAAAATTGCAGTTGTCAGGCAACACGTGTGTTCTGCTCAGAGAAATGGTAATAAAATGCTCGACCCCTCCGACGGTGTCACGTGTGTGACTGGTCGGTGTATAATGGTAATATGTCTCCAACTCTGGCTCGTACCAAACAAGGGGGATAGCTCCCTCATTTACATATTGGTTATCCTTTTTGTGTGATGGGTCTATGGAAACTTTATATCAAGATAATCGTTTAAAATGAAAGAAAAGAAGGGAAAGGACGAAACGATAGACGTTGAAAAAAAAAAGTAACGAAGAAGAAGAGGAAGAAAAAGAGAAAAAAAGGATAAAAGAATTGGAAAAGACAAGATGTAATATAATGGCCGAGGGATTTCGTTTTATGCCTTTGAGTTTAGTTAAGCTGAGAACCTTTCGGCTCAGTGCATGGATTACTTAGGTGCAACATCAATACAGGTGTGCGCGCGCGGAGCGGACGTGTCACTCAGAGATGCTACAATAGCCCAGATGGGAAAAGAAGGCTAGCAAGTGCGAATGACGTCACGCACCGGAAGCACGTAGAGGATTTGGGAATTTTGAAAAAAGTCAGTGAGTTGAGTTGAGAACTGCCTCGAGAGAAGGCTGTTGACTTTCGCTTGCTCGCGGAGGTGTCGCACGAGATGGGGGCAGATGAAAAAGCCAGAATAGAAAGAATGTGTATCTCTCTCCTTATGTCGAAGAACCTTTAAACTCAAAGCTAATAAAAAGTTTCGTACCTGAACAAAGAAGTCGTAAGTGTTTTTCGAGATTCCTATGTTCTATATATATATATATAAATATATATATGAACATTCTATGTCCATTTCGCATAGCCGTATCTGGCTATGGTACAAAGATAAGGAAAGAAAAAGAAGAAAGGGAAGAAAGAAGGGATAAAATATGACGAAATAGAAAAGAGTGAAGAAAATGGAAGAAAAGTTTTAAATGCCTAAAGAAAAAAAATGAATGAAATAGGTCCCCCACCCCCAGCAAAAAACAAAAACAAAAAACAGAAATCGATAAAAATTAAAATTAAAATAGAAATATGAAAAGAAATTATATAAAAAAACTTATGGGTAAGAAAAAGTAAGAAGGTGAATCCCCCCCAGCAAAAAAAAAAAACAAACAAAAAAAACAAAAAACAGAAATCGATAAAAATTAAAATTAAAATAGAAATATAAAAAGAATTTATATTAAAATACTTATGGGTGTGGGAAAAAGTAAGAAGGTGAATTCCCCCATCATTTCTACACCTACCGTTAAAAGTTGAGATTATTTCAATTTTTTTGATTACGAAATATCACCTTTTCTGAAAAAATCCATATATTCAACTTGCAGTTATGAGCCAATTCAACACTTAAATGGGTCACCACTTAGGAGCTGCAGGCACTATAAGCAATCCTATGTGCCAGACTAAGCAAAGTATGGTAAATAAATTCATTCGTTCTAAAATAAGTCATATCATGCTAAAAGTACCAGTTCCTGCAAGATTACCGAAGTTAAGCGACAATAAACCCGTTTTGTACTCAGATGGATGACCGAGTGTAAGATGCATAAGGTCTGTGAGCCAGACAAAGCAAAGTTTTAAAGTGACACCATTTCATTCCGAATTTAAGATCAAATCACATTTAGAGGACCGATTTCTGCAAGATTATAGGATCGAAGCAACAATATATCGATACAGTATATAAATGGGTGACCGCTGAAGCCTGTATACTTATCAACAGACTTACGAACAAGACTTAATCGCCACTGAAATCAATATTAGGACGTACCTCTACTCCAAAATTTATTCCATTCAAACATCTAAAGAAAGTTCTTGTAGAGTAGTGGCTAACGTGCTGGACTGTGACATCGTGGCCAGTGAGTTCAATCCCCAGTCGCACAATAACGTTCACTCTTAGATTAATACTCTTGGGAAAGGTGTGAACTCTCTTATCTCCTCAACAATGGCTTAATGAGTACTCCTATCCTTCTATAAGCCTTTAAGGATGGTTGATAAGCCATTAAACAAAGAAGTTAAACCTATATGCCAAGGTATAATTCAAATAGCACCACTATTATTCTTTTCCAAGGATGGCTTTGGCTTGAAATAACCCGCAAAGGCTGATATGTCATTAAAGTAGCCAAACAAAACCAATCAAACATCTTAAGAAAATTCATTACTCCACTTTATCATTATTCCACTCCTTGTGAGTTTTTCGCTGAAGTCTGAGTGAAAACAAGTCTACTTAAATCTACAGGACTCTTCTCAGTATTCGAGCTGATCTTCTCTGTGCGTTGTCTGGATAGTTTCAATCCATCTTCTGACTTTGAGTTCCCTCCTGTCTCATTTAAAGGTCTTTAGGGGTAGTTTTTGATTACTTTAATTTTTCACTCAATGACCAGCTAGAATGGCAAAATCCCCTTTTCTTTTTATAAATTAAGACTTGTTCTGTTCTTCTGGCCAGGATCTGGTGATTTGTATTTCAAAATCCCAGAGAATTTTATGCGTCTCATTTTCTTGAATAAATACTAATTTGTGCATATACCATTTTTCGGCAAGGCCAAATTTTTAACTCTTGCACAATTCCCAGTAGATCACATTTCCCACCCACCCAGTCATGTCAAATCTTGTATGCTTTTTTTGCCAGTTTGCGGCTCGCGATAATTGTGTGATTAAACTTTTCATCTCTGTCAACAACCTAAAAGAATCAATATTATCAAATAAGTTGCTTAGATATGAGATCTTTTGTTGAAGAGCCTCGCCGAAAAAATACTCCCTCCACCGAAAAAAATCAGACAAAATGTGTGGGGGGTGTAGCAAAAAAAAAGTTTTAGTCAAAGAAAAGGATGAAATTCATTCATGCCATTGAGTATTTACACAAAAAGATTGTTTTCCGTGATGTGTTCCACAGTGGCGTTTATTCTGCATTTTGTACAGATGCCAGAAAGATTCAATGGTTTGATTGTGGGCCCCGAACCCTGGTTCGACAAAATTAGTCGTATGGTTAACAGTAATTCATTCCCACTCTAACCCTAACAAATCGATGACGCGCGGCTCGACTTATATTAGAGAAAATAACTACATCTCCATCTATTCAAAGACGTTGAGAAGTGCATTTTATGACCGTTACGACAAAGGCGTTGACTGTGAATAAATCCATGGGCTTGTAAAACGCAAATTGCTGACACCTTGTCATGAAGACGACTCGAAAGCTTAAGGAGATTCATCCCAAACAAAAAATGTTCGAAATAAATCTAATGAAGAGTGAAGATGTGGTTAATACAATTGCCGACCGGTGGAGCCGGTTTGGTTTTATGACATATCAACCTTTGTCGGTTATTTAACGCCAAATCCATTTTTATGTAAATAATCTATTCTATTGAAAACAGTTCAGTTTAGCATAAGTACACAGTTTAATTGTCAAAAACATTTCCATTTCAAACTATTCAAGCAGTTATATGCAATAATTCAGTTAAGTGTAAATACAGTTTTAATGTCGAAAAACAGTTCTATTTGAAATAATTCAGTTAAGCATAAGCACTCAGTTTAAGTGTAAGTACGGTTTAATTGTCAAAAACGTTTCTATTTCAAGCTATTCAGTTTATCAATTCATTTTAGCATAAGTATGCTGCTAGTTCTATTTAACCCATAGATAGGGTCCTATCAGGTGCTAACACTCCGGGCCAGAGTGAACCAGGGAGCGATGGCAATGAAGGGTACTCCGCATTCCCCAAAGCTCCAACACTGGTGGAACCTCACCATCAGATTGTTTAGTGTCAAATCCAGGACACTCGTTGGGGGGGGGGTTCTTACCCCTCTGCAAAGAAGCAGTTGGTGTATTCTACAGCCCCAGCCGACTGGGCAACGGGTGGAGCCGTTTCTTAAAAAAAAAAAAAATTTCCATTAGTGGTTGGGCTCTTCTACAATAGATCCAACTGTAATCGTTTTGGTTTAAATTTTGAATTCTAAAATTTAAAAAAAAGTGTCATTCTTGATCCTTTTTGGTTTGATTTCTTTTGTTTTCTGGCATATCAACCTTTGGTGGTTTATTTAATACTAAATTCGTCCTTGTAGAAGGACAGTATTGGTACTATTTAAACCATAGATTGTGAGATAAGGGGATCATTGAGGTTGACAAGGGCATTAGTCGGAAAGTGAATGTAATTGCGTGAATGCACTTATTTCAATGATACAGTTAATTGCATTAACCGCTACACATCGGTGACTCTCCATATCTTTTTTGATTTAATCTCATATACATTTATAGAAATCATTACAACTATAGCGAACTGCATTTTCAGTATCTCTCTAAAATATTTCGCCTTGTGTCAGACTAAGCTCATTTCTTTTATGAATTGTTCCTTGAATTTAAAATCAACTCCATTAAATAATAAAATGTCTTTCAAATGTTATGCAGAAATCACGAGAAACAATGCACAAAAAACATTAGGCAGGACCTCAAAATTTTTAAAAGATTTATTCATTCTTTTTCGTGGGAAACGGATGTGCTTTTTTCCTGTAGTCTGGTTGACTTCCGGTATGAACGTTAGACGAATTGGGTGTTGTTCAAGCGACTGATGTACAAAAAAAAAAAATTAACACGTTCATCTAAATTGAGACAAGAGAAGAAGATTTGGATATAATCGATCACGCTTCAGGTATTTCTCTAAGACAACCTAAATTAGGACTCAAACACAATCGCAGGCTTCACGCTGTGAAGTTATCGTTCCAATGTTAGTCTTGGTGGCATTTTATTGTTTTATAGACCTTTTATTATTTTCGCTCCATGCGAGTTTTTTTACAACAATTTTAATTTGTAATGGCAAGTCTCCTCAGGTCTCCAGGAATCTTTTTAAGTATTCTTGCTGATCTTAACAGTGCCATCGTCTGGATAGTCTCGATTCTTCCTCTGATCTCCAGTTTCCTTAGTCTCTTTCCCAGACCTTCAGGAACCGTTCCAAGGGTACCAACTAAAACTGATATCACCGTCGCCATGTTCCACAGCTTCTTCAGCATTCGGGCAAAATCCAGGTATTTGTCTATCTTTTTGCTTTCTTTCATTTTCACTCAATGGTCAACTGCAAATTCAAGATCCACGAGATAGCAAGTTCTTTTTTTTTTCTTGCTAATTAGTCTGGTCTTCTGGCCGGGTTTGGGTGATCGGTTTATATTTGAAAGTCCCATACAATTTTATACGTGTCTATTTCGAGGACAGATTCTGGTTTGTGCATAATTTGTCAGCATAATCAAATTTTATTCTCTTGCACAATTACCAGTGGACCACCTTTCCCGCTCAGTCGTATCTTTGTCACCACATGACATACACTTGCAATCCTGTGTATTTTTTGGCTTGATATTATCATTATTTTACTCATTTGAAAGTTTTTCACACCAGCGTAAGGTGATGGTTTCTCACTGGTGTTTGGGTGTCAGTAAGTCTCCACAAGTCTCCAGTTCTCTTCTTAGTATCCAGGCCGATCTTCTTCTTATCATTATTATTATTCTCGCACGTTTTTCTCACCTGCGTTAGCTATAGGTCTTTCGTCGGAGTTTGAGTGATAGCAAGTCTCCTCAAGCCTCCAGGGCTCTTCTTTGTATTCAGCCTGATTTTATTATTATTATCATCATTCTCACGCGTTTATTTCGCCAGCGTGGAGGCTGAGTGACGGCAAGTTTCCTCAGGCCTCCAGGACCCATCTCAGTATTCTGGCTGATTTCAACCGTACTGTCTTCTAGATAGTTTCGATTCTTCCTTTGATTTAAAATTCCTCCACTCTTTTTCCAAGCCTTTTGGGACGATTCCAAGCACAACAGTAACAATTGATATGACCGTTAGCATCATGTTCCACTGCTTTTTTTAGTTCTCTGGCAAGGTCCCATAATTATCATCATTATTTTCATTGCATGTTTTTCATGTTAATAGTACTTGATGATTGAAGTGTGAGTGACAGAGAGTGTCCCTAGCTCTCCAGAATTCTTCTCAATATTCAAGCTAAATTCAGCAGTGCTGTACAGGGTGCGAAAACAACAGTCGGAATATTCTCGTATTCTAAACGACTCTATTATAAAACAAGATTAATTCTAATTTTAAGAAATAAACAACAAAATAAGATAAACACAAAAAGAGTAAATTTACTCAATATAGCCACCATTTTTTTAAATTATTGTGTCAACACGTCTTCGAAACGATTTGTATGCTTTCAAAATAAATTGTTTAGGCATTTTATTCCATTCTTCCTCAATAGCAGACTTTAGCGAAATAATATTTGGATGAGAAGTTGTATTTGTTTTATTTTCTAAGACACCTTATATAGTGTAATCAAGGGAGTTAAGGTCCGAGCTTAATGGAGGCCATAAAGAAATACCAATTATTTCGGAAATCTTTTTGGCTTGGTTTCGGCGTTAAGTAAATTATAGATTCTTCCCCGTTTTTTTTTTTCTTTTTGTTCTTGTTTAATCATATTGGGCTGAATTTTAATGAAATGTGCTTGAATAATAGAGCTAATCAAGAAAAATTAGATCTACTGCGATTTTTAGTCCAATTCAAAAATTGGACTAATCAGATTTTTAGTCCAATTCAAAAATTGGACTAATCAGACTAAAAAGAATATGTTTTAAAAATTATTTTATATTTTGCTTCCGCACCCGATTGTCTAGATGGTCTCAGCTTTTACCAGGACTTCCTTGTTAGAATACGCCAACAGCTTCCATTTAGTGCCGATCTAAGCTAATTTTATTAAATCACTATTACTTTTTAGTGAGCTCGATCCTCAGAGAGTACTCTATACTTTTACCCTTGTGCCAAACTAAGCTAATCTTATTAAATGTCTGTTACGATATAGCGAGCTCGATCCTCATTAAGCGTTCTATACTTCTGTCCTCGTGCCAAACTAAGCTAAGCTTATCAAATGACTATTACGGTGTAATGTGTTCGATCCTCATCAAGATCTTTCTTGACCTTGTGCCAAACTAAGCCATGCATAGTGAATTACTGTTACCATAAATATATATATATATATATATATATACGACTATCCCTCCCTCTCACCCATTGTGTGTCAGCCTTTGTGGAATTTTTCAATTTAACTGAGTGTAATCGCAATATAAGTCATGTAAAAAAATAAATAACACCCCTCTATTTTAATGAGAATAACAGACGTCTAAGAATCTTAAAGATTTATTTTACATACTTTTGGGTGTGATAAGATTTCATTCTTATTATTATCTAGGGCGCATATCATTTAGTGTGAAAGCGATAAAAGGAATTGTTAGCGTGTTCGATACTCACTGGGTACCCCGTAATTCTGGGCTTGAGCCAAACCTTGCTCCACAAGTAAACATAGTAAATAATTTCGAGTACTTCATTGCAGTATATTGGTTTGGAAAAGCTGAACTTGCAGATCAATCACAATAGCATAACAAATTCATTTTACAATGAGTACTTCATATCTGAGGCCTGGTGTCAAATCTAGCATTTGTTTATTTTATACGGGTAGGGATTAAGAAACCAGTCAAGAAGTTATTGAACCAAACGTCTTCTAGAAGTTGGGATGTTATTCAGGTTCCCTTTAATGTTGGTTGCAAACACTGCTTAGTTTAGTCTGCTTTGTCTTTGATGGGGCGCCTCCAGTGCTAAGCGACCAACCCAGCCATTAACCCCCTTTTTAGGCAAGGTGGAAGATACTGCCGAGGAATGGTGCTGAAAGACATCTTAGTCTTTGGTCTGTTAACGATATCACACAGACCACACGGCAAGGTTTGCAGACTTGACTAACAGACTAATTGTCAGTCAAGGAGAGTTTGAATCTCATTTTATGGTCATTCTAGCAGTCTTGTTTCTTTTTTTTAAGGGGTCTCACGTGGTGTTATAGTTTGCTAATATTGCTTGCAAACTATTGTTAGTGATTTCCATTTTCACTGGCTGCTCCAGACTTCGAGCCCTAAACTTGTAAACTTCTACTTTATATACTTCTTACCGTATGGACCATTGCACTAGTCATGGTATTGGGGTTAGCTAACTCAGGAAGCAGAACGTTACTAATGAGTTCGATTCTCACTCAGTGGTTGAGACTTTTTGCCTTATGCTATAAATAAGCTAAGATTAATAAATAACTGTTCCTATCTGTGCCAGAGAAGTTCGTGTAGTAATTTGATTCACAATAAGGCTAACGATGCCGGTTTGCAAGAATCTCAAAGTTGGCAATAAAACTCTCAGTCGAAAATAATTATCAAAAACAAGCATTTATTAAAAATTAAATATAAAAACAAAACAATCAACTCACAACAACAGTTTATTAAAAAAAATAGAGAATGAATAATAAGAGCTATTCATTTTCAATATTATTTTTTTGATAACCTGTTTTCTTTTTACTTAAACCAAGATGTACGAATTAGCAAACAAAGAATCTAAACGAGTATATGAAAATATTTTAAAAAAAATCTCTTTCACAATAATTACCGTATTTGACGGCTTATAAGGTGCACTTATTTTTTACTAAAAATAGCTTTTTAAAATTTCTCTGTGTTTTATATGTTGTATGTAGGTGTTGTACAGTGGCTCGTACCACGTGACTTCCGGTATCACGAATGTATAAAGACGCCGTGTTGCAGAAGCAGAAAGATAGCTCTGAAGGATGTTGGTCAGTAGTAAGACCAACTTCGGACGTAACACTAACAGCGAGAGACTTATGATACTAGTGGGACAGTAACACTTAAGTTGATAAACAATTAACTTTATTTCACTGTGTATCTTTTCCTTAACACGATACAACAGTAGGTTTAAAATTTCCTATAGTCGGCCGAAATTAGCTAGCTTGGCAACTCTTATTATATCAACCCAGGTAGCGTTGTGAAATCTTTTAAAAAGTGTGGCATTTGCAAAGTTCTAAATGGAAGAAAAGATGACGCATTAGTTAATCACGAAAATAGAAGTATAGAAAATGAGTAGTGTTTGTTTGGGTTTTTATGGCATACTAACCTTCTTAGGTTATTTAATGCCAAAGCCATTCCTATACAAATAACACTGTTCTTCTAGGAGAACGGCATTAAAAAACCTACAAAGGTTGATGGTTTGGTTTCTTTGTTTAATGGTATATCAACTCTTTTTAGGTTATTTAATGCCAAAGCCATTCTCCAAGAACAGTAGTGGTGCTATTTAACCCATAGCTGGGAGGATAAGGGGGTTTATACCTTGCCCAAGGGTATTTGTCCGAAAGTGAACGTAATAGCGCGACTGGAGTACGAACTCGCGTACTGCGATTCCAAAGTCCATCGCTTTAACCATTACACCACGAGGACACCCCTTACAAAGGTTGATATGCCATTAAACAAACAAACCAAACCAAAATCACACCTCATAAATATAGCCTAGGGTGTACCAATTACTAATGATTTTACTAATTACTTTTTTCTTGATTTGCCCCGCTGAAATTGGGGTGCGTCTTAGATGCCGTCAAATACAGTAATTTTCAATTCAGAATATCTAAAATGGAATTAATACAGTAGATCACATGGTACGAAGCTGACCTAGTTAAGAAATCGTACATAACTCGTTTGGGCCAACTTTTCTTTCTCCTCGACTTGTGGGCATTTCACAGTAAACAGTTAAACATTGAATTGAATATAGTCTTCAATCCAAGAAATTTGACCTGCCCCGTGGAGTGCTTCTCATACCTTCCTCACTCGCCGCAGCAGGATATGCCTGTCACGCATTGGTCCCGTCAGCCATCGTGTAAGCCTGATGGCGATAGGGTGTGCACATGGCTGGGAACAGAGCGACTTGCATCGCAAAAAACTACTGTAAAAACAGTACCTCAAGTGACGCGATACAGTTATTCTGACTTCAATTTGTAGCGTCTCTCTGCAATGCGCATGCGTGTGCAGAAGTACCGCCGTTTCCAATATGTTTGCACTGAGAATCACTTTTTGAAAATGCAGACGTTGGATTTGATAAATGAATTAATTAATAAAAGTGTTTATTTGCCACTGCACAATGTCAAAACGTAAAACAGGGTTGGTTGACGGTTTTTAACTGTATCTCGGTCACATTTGACCCTCAAACGAGTCACGGGACACAATGAAAAGGTTGAATTTAAACATAATAAAAATTTGATTAGCGCCTATATTATTATTTCTGTTATTCGTCTGGATTAGATTGTTTTAGGTTTATTCTTTTAACGGCATATCAACTTCTTTTGGGTTATCTAAAACTGAAATTTGATTAATTTGTAAAGGGTTCGAGTCGTTTATTTGTTTAACGGCATATCAACCCCTCACAGGATTCATTTTTAAATGATTGGTTTGGTTATTTTTTTAATGATATGCCAAATTTTTTTCTAGCTGAGTTGGCTGGGGCCGTTGAATACACCGACTGCATCTCTGCCGATGGATAAAATATCCACCCCCCGCAATGAGTGTCCCAGTTATGACATTAAACAATCTGATGATGAGGCTCCATTAATGCTGGAGCTTCGGGGAATGCAGTGTACCACTTAAATGCCATCGCTTCAAAGTCCATTCTGGCCCTGAGTGTTAGCATCAGAGGGGGTCATATCTTTCAGTCAAATAGAACTGTTTGATATTCAAACTGGGTGCAATTAAAAATAAAACAATTTTATCATTTAACTTTGTGTAAATATAACTGATGTTTAATTGATTTGTAATTTAATTGGGTGTCTTATACTTATTTCCACCACTCTATGTAAAACCAGGATTTGGCATTAAATAACCAGCAGTGGTTGATATGCCATAAAACCAAACCTTCTCTCTCTCTACCCAAGTAGCTTATCTTAGATACAAACAGCCTGGCGGAGTCCATCCCTCTCCAGGACTATAACTGGATTGAATTCAGAGTTGTCCTTCTTCTAAACTAGTTGCCATACCACGGTTAAAGAGCCCAGTTTGCCCTACTTTTTACCCATAGCTGGAAGGAGAATGATAGAATTCATAACTTTCCTAAGGCTATGTGAAATGCAAACAGCCTCGTCTAGGTTTGAACTTGGATTGCCAAGTTCACTTCCTTTGATGATAACTATTACACTACAAGCGCCTCCGTATCGGTTATTCAATGGTTTGATTTCGTTTGGTTTCTTTGTTTAATTGCATATCAATCTTTACGGGTTACTTAATGCCAAAACCATCTAAGTAGAAGAAAAGCAGTGATTCTATTCAAACCATAGTTTGTGGGATACAGAGATTCATAGCTCGACTGAAGTTCGAACTCGCTTACTACGATGTTACAGTCCAGCACGCTAGCCACCACGCCACGGAGACTCCTTTTAAAATAGATCGATTGACAGGCAAAAAAAAAAGCTTTCAAATATTTGTAATATTAGATGAAATTTTTGTTTCCTATTAAAGATCACTCACAACGAAAGGGTTATATACAATCGCATTTACCTACTCTGACCCCTTCAAGGCTCACCTGTTCGTGACTCTTTAGTTGTCTGGTGTACACAGTGGAGCCTACACAGTTCAAAATCATATCCCCACTTGTCCCCCTTCTTCAAGAAATGTTTAGGGCTGGGTGTAGAAAACCGGCGCAACTGATAAGGTTTGACCTTTTATTGTATTTGCGAAACATGTCTTTGACGGTTCGTCTTAATTTCTTTGTTTAATGGCATATCAACCTTCGTGAGCTATTCAGTGCCAAAGTCCCCCTTGCAGAAGAACAGGAGTGAAACTTTTTAACCCATAGCTGGTGGCTGGGTGTGTCTGAGGTGGGGTAAGGGTATTTGTCTGAAAGTGAAAGAATTTGCGTTACTGGACCTTAAAGTGCCTTTTACGAACAAAAGAAAAACATAATTTACTTGGCTTTTCTATATTCCCCGTGTTGATTAAGTAACTTTGTCCACGGCCAAGTCTGAGACATTCATATATAAATATTTTCCAGAAAATGTTAAAATCTATATATCCCGGTTATTTGAAACTCTCGCGTGTCTTAATAATTAGTAAGCTAGATTAGCAGACTATTTTTAGCGAGTTCGATTTTTACTGGGTACCCTATACCTCTAGCCTTGTGGGTACCTCTGGTGGTGTAAAGGGCACCTCTGGTGGTGTAACGGTTTGCAAGCTAGACTAGCAAACCTACACGAGTGAGTTCAAGTCTCATTGGGCGCCCCATTCATTCGGCCTTGTGCCACATCGAAGCAAAGAGCTTTGTAAATTACTATACCTCTAGCCTTGTGCTATATTTTAGTTAAGCTTAGTAGATAACAATATTCCAGTTATTTAAAATAATAGTGCCACTTGAAAAATTTTAAAAGTCGAACTGCTTCTTTAATTTCATGGAACTTCTATAAAATACAGTTTGGTTTGGTTTGGGTTTTTTGGCATGACAACTATATTGTAAGTTAGTTAATGCCAAATCCTGTTTATACATATGTATTGAATATGTATATATATGATTTGTGAACATATCTTGTTGATAACATTTTTCAACAAGCCTAAGATCATTTAATATCAGTCAATTGTTGGTACATATACTTTGTAGGTAATTTCATTCTTAAATGTGTTAGAACTAATTTCTTTGCACACTAGTATTGTTAATGTTTCCTCACAGTTTAATAGTTTCAATTACTGCTATCTAACACAAGTAATTCTATTCAATATTGATCATTTTTTCAGACAGTGAAATGGTTACAAGTATTGCTATTTAACACTAATAATTCTATTCCATATTACTCCTTCGTTTGTACACATTCAAATGGTTTCAAGCATTGCTATGTATCACTAACAATTTTATTAAACATTAGTCATCCGTTTATATATAGATAAATGATAAAACAGTTCTATTTGACGCAGAGGTAGGACCCAATCAGGTTCAACCACTCCGAGTCATAGTGGACTTGAGAGCCATTGTAATGAAGTGGTACACCGCATTCCCCAAAGCAACAGGACTGGTGCCCCATTATCAGCTCGTATAGAGTCAATACAGGACATTCGTTAGTGGAGGTGGTCCTACCTCTTCGGCAGAGATGCAATCGGTGTACTCTACAGCCCCAGCAGACTCTGTTTTATAAAATATAATTTAGATGCTCAAATAATCACTTTTCTGTTAGAATATGTCTGTCTCCTATCCAAACTCATCCAGTCACCTTGGTTTAGAATTTCTGGCAGATGGGGCTACACTCCCCTCCAAAAATGGTGTGTCCTGAGTACGACATCAGGTGGTGAGGTTCCTGTTCTAGATATCTGAATAGTGTAGAATACACACCTTCATTGCTATTACTCCTCTGCTCACTTAGATCTGAAGTGATGGTACGCGATTGGGTTCTGTATAATGTCAAAAAGATTTGTTAGAAAATTATTAGAGTTAGATATGGATACTTGATACCATATAACCATGTACAAAACTTATGAAACTGCAGATAACTGTAAAATTCACTAACTTTAAGGCATCAAATGAACCTAGATGGATTGACATGCCTTTAAATCAATCATCAATTCCAATTTAGCCCTGTTGATGGGCAAAAGAATACAGTTTTCCCTACAGAAGGGGTAAGACCACTTCCAAAATGGTAGTGTCCTGATTTGTTGGTTGGTTGGTTGGGTTCATGGCATATCAACCTTTGTTGGTTATTTAACGCCAAATCCATTTTTATGAAAAAAGTTCTGTTTCAAATAATTCAGTTTAGCATAAGTACGCAGTTTAAATGTAAGTACTGTTTAATTGTCAAAAACATTTCTATTCTAAGCTATTCAGTTTAGTCTAGCAGTTCTAATTCAGCTAATTCAATTTAGTATAAGTACACATTTTCTTTACACACAGTTAAATGCTAAAACAGTTCTATATTAAACAAATCAGTTTAGTGTAAGTACAGTTTCAATGTCAAAACTGTTCCATTTCAAACAATTCAGTTTAGCATAAGCACACAGTTTAAATGTAAATACGGTTTATTTGTCAAAATCATTTCTATTTCAAGCTATTCAGTTTAGTCAAACAGTTTTAATTCAAACAATTCAGTTTAGTATAAGTATGCAGTTAGTTCTATTTAACCCATAGATAGGGCCCTTATCAAATGCAACCACTCCGGACCAAAGTGGACCTAGGAGCGATGGCAATGAAGTGGGTATTTCGCATTCCCCAAAGCTCCAGTATTACTGGAACCTCACCATCAGATTGTTTAGTGTCATATCCAGGACACTCGTTGGGGGGTTCTTATCCCTCTGCAGAGGTGCAGTCAGTGTATTCTACAGCCCCAGCTAACTGGGCAAGGAGTGTCTTGGGTATGTCACTAAACTGCATTTGATGGGGAAAATCGGTTCAAGAGATCTGTCGAGTATCGAGTACCTTTTCATCGCCATTACTCCCAGGTTCACTATGATTCGAAGTTGTAGTATCTGTTAGGTTATCTATTGTTTAAATAGAACAGTTTAAAAATTGTTCAAATGCAATCAAACTATATGAAAAAACAAAACAAAAACAACAAAATAAAATCCTTGTAAACTAGAAAATTCTATTCCAAGAGAAATAATACGAATAAGAAATCAATGGTTGTATCATGCAAATCCTCTCATTCGTCCTCATACGACATATGTGATTGCCAACTTATTTAAAACATTCAAGTCAAAGATAGATAATCCTTTTTAACTGCCGGATTATGTCAGTCGCTTTAGTGCGTACCATATTTTTTCTAAATGATCAGAGGAAGATATCACTTTCAAAATTCTTTGATAGATATTTATTCAAGAAAGTCGTACGATGTCCCCGAACAAGGTTACTGATCGAATATGGAAGCCTAGAAAAGAGAAATAGACGATGTTTGCGCTTTGTTCGTAAAGGCGCAACATGTTTTTATAAATGCAGCTAAAGGCCAAACCGTATCGTTTAAGCGGGCTTTCTCTACATATCCATCCCTCTTCCTTTCTGAAAGAAGGTGCACATGTGTGAATAGTTTTGAATCGTCTGGGCTTTTGTTGTGATAATCAGTATCTAGGACTCACAAACAGGTGAGAGTCAAAGGCGTCAGGGTAGCTAAATGCGGTTATTTATAACTTATTTCCGCAGTAGGTGTTTGACCTTTAACATGAAATAGAAAAAAATTCCAGTAAATGTTAGGACGCACTTACCCCAAGCGAATATCGTTTTATGTGATAACATACCGATATCCAAATGTCGAAGAGAAAATAACAGCCAGATGGTGGTATACGAGATTGGTATTAAAAAAAGTTATATTTTTTCAGGTTGGCAACCCTAATTGAAAATCACCTGATACTTGGACACGTATAATAGCTTTCGATTCGTAGATGCTGCTCGGAATTCACGCTCAGCTGATAACTGATTTCAACGGTATATCAACAAGTTTATGTCTAGGGGTAGGGAAATCATGTTTTGTATACTATGAGTAAGTTGGCAACCATAGTCGAGGGCGACCAGAAGGCTCCCTTTTCAATAGCTACTACTCCTTTCCCTGGATTGCTCCACTTTACTCTTGATACGTACCTTATATTGCTGAGTGTTAAGCAAGGAGGTATCAAGTACCATTTTTGAGTCTTTGGTATGACTCGACCTGGGATTGAACCCAGATCTCCCGGACCATTGGCGAACACTCTACCCACTTGGCCAATGAGCCGGTTTTGTATATGCTTATTGTTAAATTTTTGGTATAGTTCTTTCCTAAGTTTCTTTTTTTCTTTTTTTTTTCTTCTTACGATCCCTATTGAATAGGAATAATGTTTAAACTTCTATTTAACTCACAGAATGGACCCTAATTTCGTGTCATAGTGGACATGGAAGGAATTACAATGAAAGAGTACTCCATAATCACCAGATTTACTGCTTTGTGTCGATCATCTTATTTTGTTTATTTTCTTAAATCAAAATTAATCTGGTTTTATATCAGAGTCGTTTATTATTTTATAAGAATACTCCTAAATTTGCTTCCGCACCTTTTAATTCTATATCAAGCTTCAGGAAGATATGACCAAAAATTAGGAATTAAAAAAAAATTGCAACACAGTTTAAAGAAAATCAAGTTGTATCCAATTCAAAGAGGCGCACGACATTTTTGAATCAGCGAAAGACTGAGAAATATGAATTCGTTTAGTTATGTTTTTGGATCAAATACCAAATTGTATTCATACATATGATTTGTGAGCGAATATTTTGTAGGTATCATTATTTTTAAACAAGTCAGAGCTCATTTGTTGGCATACAGTTAAATGGTTTCAAGTATTGCTATGTAATATTAATATTTTTATTTAATATTGATCACTTGTTTGCACACAGTCAAACGATTCCAAGTATTGCTCTGTCATCATCATCATCATGTCGTGCAGCTAGCACGGATATCCCTGACTCTCTCTCGCCACTTCTCCCTATCGTTTATCACCTCCTGCAGATCTTCAGGGCTACATCCCATATCCTCATATAGCTGCTGTATGTATGTTCGCGCTGGTCGTCCTGCTTTTGCTCGGCCATATGTGGGGGTCCATAGGAGTACATCACTTATGAGCTCGTCCCTGCTTCTCCAACAGTGTCCTGCATGTCTGGTTTGTCTAACTTGTATAGTTTTCGAGATGGGAGACAGGTGGCCGTATAGTTGGTGCCTTATCGGGTGTTGCCGCCAGGACTTGTTCAATATTGCTCGAGCATTCTTGTGTAATTGCTGTCCAGCTTCTTCTCCTGCCGATTAGTTAGCGTCCAAGAAGTGCATCCATACAGAAGTACTGATACGACCGCTGCCTGGAAGTTGCACACAGTTAAATATTTTCAAGTATAGTAAATGATAGAATAGATAGGGTACTTCACATTTCCTCAAAACTACACGACTGGAGCCTAAGTATCAGATGGTTTAGGGTCATACCTAGGGCACTCGTTGGGTTGGGGATTAAACCCTCTGCAAAGGTGCATTCAGGATAATCTACTACTCTAGTCGACATGGTAGTGGAATGTGAACACTGTTCCCTTAGACCATCACTGAACAAAATGTGAAAAATGTGAGGAATCCCATCAGAGCTGATAAACGGTTGACGGTGGGAATTACATGTTATGAATTAACACTGGTTAGCTGATTTTTAATCATGGGTGCCAGATTGAATTTTCTTTTTGATCCCTACCATTCATTTCTCGAAACACTATATTTTTAGTCAAGCAGAATATTCTAATGATACTATGGTCACCCCACTTACTTGGCCGTGTCCTTGCGATTACTTCAAATTTCCCAAAATGAAAACTCATCTCGGGAATTTTGAAACTGTCGGAACAGAATGTAACAGATACCGATGAAACAACTTAGGACAGTGTCAGTTGAAGGCTTCCAATATTGTTTTTAGTCGCGGGAACAATGTATTTGTAGAGAAGTATTTTCGAGTTGATTTGTTATTAATTCTTTCTTCTGATGGCACATTAGCCACTTTGTCACGTGACTCCTTTGATTCGTAATTAAGTTTATATATATATATATATATATTTACCATCTTACCTCGGTACCGAATCCGGAAGTAGTCAGCCGAAACCGGATGAGGTAAAGATGGTATTATATATAGTAGAGGAGTGTGGAATGCCCTGTTTTTCATTGGCTGTTACAGAAGGACAGATGTCTATAAGAACACCCGAAGTCCGGCCTTATTAACATTTTTTTTTGCTTTGGTAGCACGTCGCGATCAAGGAAGCGGCTTGGCTCTTCCAGAGTCATGCCGGGGTTTCTGTCGGTGCCGATATGATGCAAAAATAACCCGAAATCGGCAATGAAGACTATGCATCACTGAAGACCTCCTTGATGCATCTAGGATGTATGATTGAAATATATATATATATATATATATATATATATATATATATATATATATATGTATATTACACGGTCCGTATCATTGCTTAATAGACCGATTTTATATATACTTCGTAAGTAGCATTAGTATGTGCTCAGTTTTTCAGACGTTGCTAATTATGAAATCACGTTAATCGTCAAAGAAATAAAAAATTAATTTTCTCTTTTCCAATTTTATATTTGTTGTTACACTGTGTTATTAATCTCATTAACAAACAAGTGTTCCAAAGAATTTTAAGTTCGTCATGAATTAGTGAATTAATTTGCATTTAATCAATTAAATTAATTATTTTAATTAAACGACATCCCAACGTAAAGGACATATTTAAAGTAATAGATTTAATTAGACCCTCAGAAGCAAAGTTTTCTAAGTATTTTAAATATTAAAATATTTAAAAGCCTGAAGCTTGAGTCTGATAAATGAAACGCTAAAATATCTCTTTTATCTTATTTTTTATACGAACCAGTCATATGGCTTTTATCTTTTTAGTATAATGCCCGCAAAGAATGACGATGTCATTTATGGATGGATTGGCACTTCTACTTTGAATATTAGTACCAGTTCGAATAGCCAAGGATCAAAATGCCGTATTCTGTAACTGCTGCCTATGAATGGAGCGTAGTATCTGTTCGCTCTCGAAAATGTCACACACACACCTAACACTAATATCATTAAAAAGAAGAATGATAAATTCTCCCTACTGACAACTTTGTTTCATGATTTCTTGAACATAAGGTAATGGTTTGGTTTGGTTTGGTTTGGTTTTATGGCATATCAACCATTGTAGGTTATTTAATGCCAAATCCTGTTTATACACATTTATCATATATGTATGATTTGTGTTGTATAGAGGCTCGTGCCACGTGACTTCCTGTATCGCGGAGTTATAAAAGAGCGTCGTATTTCTTAAGCACGAGGGTTCTGCAAGATATCGGTCAGTAGTAAGACCATCTTCGGACGTAACACCCTTAGCGTCAGACTCATAATATTTATTGGACTGTACCAATTCAGTTAATAAATAATTAACTCTTTATCTCACAGTGTATCTCTTCCTTACCACGGTACAACAATTTGTAAACACATTTTATTGATAACATCTTTAAACTATTTTTTGGCACACAGTTAAATAGTTTTAAGGATTGAGTAGAGTGTTCACCAATGGCCAAGGAGATCGGGGTTCAATTCGAGGTTAAGTCATACCAAAGATTAAAAAAAAAAATGGTACTCGATGCCTCTTTGCTTATCACTCAGCATTATAAAGTAGGAATCAAGGGTAAAGTGGAGCAATCCAAGGAAAAGAGTAGCGCCCTCATCTACATCTCGGTGTAGCAGCCTTCGGGTTGCCCTCGATTATGGTCACCAGATTTATTTTTTTGCTATGCATAACTAACAATTCTAATAGTTCTATTTGACCCATAGATTGGACCCTATTAGGTGCAACCAATCCGGGTCAGAGTGGACCTGGGAGGGAGTCTTATTCCTCTACAGAGATGCAATGTGTATTCCACAGCCTCAGCTAACTAGGCTAAACATCAGGTAAATTTTGGTGATTAAACACGTAATTACCGTCACATGCATGTTTAATCACCAAAACTTACCTAAAGATTGATTTTTTCCTATTTTACATCAGTCAGAATTGACATGAAGTCGTGTGTCTGGTGGAGTCACGGACGAATCGTGACTCAAATGTAGCTTTTTATCAAAACTGTTTGATCCCTTCGGCATTCCCCTTCAGGTCGCCTCAAGTACCGAGCAATAAATTCAGCACCTCTCTTTTGAACAGAGGAGATTATGCTTCCCGGAGGGAATGACCCTGGGACCATGCGATTGACTTTAAATAAACCAACTGGCACGAAAACCAGATTGGATCAAGAAATTGTGAAACGTGAAGTAGTGAGCTGGGTGATTTTAAAGATATGCGTGCGCACGCGCGTGCGCGAGAGAGAGATTTAACGGTTACTGAAACGGAACATGGAATCGACAGATCGAGTTCATATTTAAGTCGAATCTGGTTGCCCTAAATATGTGCTTCCTTAATCAGGCTACGAGTTAAAAATACAGAAAGAAATAAAGAAAGAAAAGGTAGGAAATAGAAGGAAAGCACAATAAAAAAAAAGGAATGAATGGAAAAAAGAAAATATGAAGAAGATAGAAATAAAAAAGAAAACGGAGAAAAAAAAGGAAAAAGAAAAAGAGAAAATGAGCGAGAGAGTAATTAAGAAAGGAAGAAAGAAATAGAAGGTAACGTAGAAGAAAAAAGGGAAAAAGATGAAATGAAGAAGACAGCCAAAAAAAAAAAAAAAAAAAAAAAAGAAAGAAAGGAAAAGAAAGAGAAAGTGAGCGTGAGAGTGACTAAGAAAGAAAGAAAAAAAAGACAGAAAAAAGAAAGAGAAGAAAACGTAGAAGAAAAAAGGAAAAATAATTTATGAAGAAGACAGACAAAATAAAAAGAAAAAAAAACAGATAAAAGAAAGGAAAAAAGAAAGGAAAATGGGAACAGAGGGACACAGGAAATTAGAAGAAAAGAAAAAAAAATTGAAGAAAAGAAAAGAATAGAGAAAAACAAAATGAAGGATGAAAGGAAAGAAATACAGGAAAGAAAGAAGAGGAACGAAATTAGAATAAGTTAAGAAAAAGATGAAAGAAAAGATAACGAATAATAATAACAATAATAAAAGAGCACCTGTCGAATAGTGAACTTTGCCGTTCTGGATGACCACAGGGTAAAATTGAAAGAAAGTGGAAAGAGAGATAAGTACCTTGACCTTGCCAAAGAACTGAAAAAACTATAGAACATGAAAATGACGGTGATACCGACTGTAAATGGTGAGCTCGGTACAGTCACCTAAAGTTTGGTACAAGGACTGGAAATCTTGGAAATAGGAGGACGAGTGGAGACCATCAAAACTACAACATTGTTGAGATCGACCATAATACTGAGAAGAGTCCTGGAGACTTGAGGTGACTTGCTGTCACTCAGACTCCAATGAGAAACCATTAACTTACGCTGATGTAAAAAAAAAACTCTTAAATAAGTGAAATAATATTGAGAACAGAAGAAACACAGGAACATGAAAATGACGGTGATACCAGTTGTAATTGGTGCGCTTAGTACAGTCATTAAAGGATTTGTACTGTAACTGGAAGACGTGGAAATAAGACGACGAGTGGAGAATATCCAAACTACAACTTGTTGGGATCGACCAGAATACTAAGAAGAGTCCTGGAGATTTGAGGAGATTTACAGTCACTCAGATTCCAGTAGAAGACATTGGAGCAATCGGTACAGTCACCAAAGGAATGATTAAGAGACTAGAGGACTTGGAAATAAAAAGACGAGTGGAGATCATCCAAACTACAGCATTGTTGGGATCGACGCGAATACTAAGAAGAGTCGAGGAGACTTGTTGTCACTCAGAATCCAGTGGAAGACTTTGGTGCAATCGGAAATAAGATGACGTGTTGAGACCATCCAAACTATTGTTGAGATAGGCCATAATACTAAAAAGAGTCACGGAAACTTGAGGAGACTTGTTGTCACTCACACTCAAGAGGAAAACCATCAGCTAATACTGGTGTGAAAAACTCTCAAATGAGTAAAAAAAAAAAATCATAAGTTGTCGGAGGAGGAGACAACAACATTTCGATGCTAACCGCCCACCAAAAACTTTAAGATACCTACTAGTGGGCGTTACCGCCCCGAACATTGGCCTCTGACCTAAAAGAAACAATTTCTTATTAAAAAGGTGAATAAAAAGCAAGCGTAAACGAATTTACAAAAGGCCATTTTAAATGACAAAAATTATTGAGCTCAACAGAGGGACAATTGTATAACGGTTTATGAACGTATCGAAACAATCTATAAAAAAAAAACATATTTTACTTACTAAAGATTATGCAACCCCCATATCCCAACTTGCCCACAAAATAATCCCTCGTGTAAATGTCAATGTCGACTTGAAGCATGTAATATAATAGTTCCTTTTACGAGCATGTATACAATACTTCCTTGTCGTTTTCTTACACTTGAATACGAGGTGTGAACAAAAAGAAATCAAAGTGAAGTTGTTTTTACCAAAGCAAAAATGAACAATGAATAAACGTTAATTTTCTTCAAAATACGAAGTGTGTCGGAAAAGTTTCGAGACTGAAGCTGTATTTACCAATAATGAAATAATCAATGAAAGAAACTTTAATTTTTCTTCAAACCCGTCCCTTTGGCATTCAACTTATTCCAACTACTTTTCTATTCCTACTGCAGTGAAGCTGAACCATCTAATATATTTAATTTTTTTTTTTTTTTTTTTTTTGCATTTTTTAGAAGAATCCTTAAATTTTGCCATTAAGGTGAATTTTCAGGGTTGTTTTTTCTAGAAAAAATAGTGAGAAAACTACTTCTGCTATGGATGAAGAGTTCTTAATTGTATTTCGCAAAAAATGCCAATCAAAACGTTTCGAGAACCGGCAATGACTCGTCTGGACTTCGTCTTGACGTCTATACATCATCACTTTAAATCCCGGATGAGGCTGCTTGCGTTTCATATAGCGCTAATGCACTTGGAAAGCTATCGATCAATCTGCTCTTCCTGGGTTCTTTAGGCCTATTTAGGCAACCAGACAAGGGGAAGGAAAACTGACCTTGAGTCATATCTTGCCGGTGGTAGAGGTGTTTAAAAATATACATCATTTCTTTATTATATAAGTTACTCAGTTGCAAACACGCCCTTAGATTTTAAAATTCTTAATAAATTGTATTCAAAGCGAAGTCTAGTAGATCTGGACAGAGCTGGAATAGGCACAGATTTGTTAAGACTTTCTTGTAGACATTTAGACATTATCCTTTTATCATATAATTTGGATAATATTATTTTATGAGATGTTGCTCTGTTTTTCAGTTGAAGTTGAAAATTCTTAAAATTTAAAGCTTGACTTCCGATACATTTTTTTAAAATCTGAAGTTAAGGCTGGTGAATCTGAACAGTAGTTCAATTACACAGTCCTGTGCTTTGAATTTTAAAAATGCGTTTCAAAAATTATCGACTGGTTTTCTTTTATCTTTCTATTCTATTTATTTAATTTTTTTAAAAAAATAGGCTCAGACTAATTGAGACAGCAGTCTAGACATTGGTTGTCTAAATTTCAGAGACGAAGGTTGTTGATTTTTATCATTAAGGGTTTTCGGACTATTGTCTTCATCTTTATTGTTATTTCTACAACGTTTGGGCCGATATATCCTCCGGCCTTCTTCAGGTGTTTGTTGAACTCGGGAACCTTCACGGAACTTTGAACTATGTTCTTTATTGAATCCACGGGGGTCACCTGTTCTGATTCGTTAGACATAACAAGTGTTAAGTATTCCTGTATTGTTACTTGCCTGTAGTGAGGATTGAACCTGCAACCTCCAGATGATTGTCTCCTTAGAAGCTTAGGGAACCAACGCCTATAACCGTTGTGCCATGTATCCTGAAGAAGGCCGGAGGACATATCGGCCGAAACGTTGTGGAAATAACAATAAAGATGAAGACAATAGTCCGAAAACCCTTAATGATAAAAAGCAATCTAGACATCTGGACATTATCACTTTAACAGCTGTGAAAAGATAAGTCTTAAACTCTAATATTAAAAATTTCAGTCTCGGTTCATTTTTTTCTTACCCTCCAATTAAAAAAAAGACATTTTCTTTCTCTTCAACTCGAAACAAGATGTGAAGAATATGATAAAAATTCCAATTACAGAGTTCTGTGTTTTGTAAAAATAGATAAATCCTTGGGCGAGTCAAAAGTTTTGCAATATTTGCTCTTCAACACCCAATAGGAAGTGGAAACTTCAGTGAAGAAGTTCTTCGCCTCGAAAGACAAGAACTGGTGTCAGTGCAGAGTCAAAGAACTTGATGAAAGGTGGCTACCGACGGTTCAACACAATGGCCTCTACTTTAAATCTTAGGCTGTTTTTGTTGTAACTCGAAGAACAAAGCAAATTTACAAAATTGTCAAAAACATTTCTGTTTCAAGCTATTCAGTTTAGTCAAACAGTTCTAATTTTTAAAAATTCAGTTTAGTATAAGTATAGTTTTTTGTCCACACACAGTTAAATGTTAAAACAGTTCAATTTCAAATGATTCAGCTTAGCATAAGTACACAGTTTCAATGTCAAAACAGTTTAGCATAAGTACATCATCATCATCATGTCGCGCTGGTAGCACGGATATCCCTGACCCTCTCTCGCCACTCCTACCTATCGTTCATCGCCCTAGGCAGGTCCTCAGGACAGCATCCCGTATCCTCATATAGCTGCTGACTGTATGTTCGTGCTGATCGTCCTGCTTTTGCACGGCCATGTGAGGGGGTCCATAAGAGTACATCTCTTATGAGTTCGTCCCTGGTTCTCCAGCAGTGTCATGCATGTCTGGTTCGTCTAACTTGAATAGTTTTCGTGATAGGAGGCAGGTGGCTGTACAGTTGGTGTCTTGTGGGGTGTTGTCGCCTGGACTTGTTCAATATTGCTCGCAGCATTCTTTTGTAATTGCCGTCTAGCTTCTTCTCCAGCCGTCTTGTAAGCGTCCATGTAGTGCACCCGTATAGCAGTATCGATGTGACCGCTGCCTGGAAGAAACTGCGTTTCATTTTATCGGTTAGGTTTGATTTCCATATAATCGATAGCCTATTGATAGCTGTCCATGCTTTCGTTAACCTCGTGCCGATGTCCTTTTCGGTTGATTCGACGCTGCTTCCTAGGTAAGTGAATTTGTCTACTAGTTTAAGAGGGGTTCCGTCTAGAGTGGAGATGTCAAAAAAAAAAAAGTACATAAGTTACCAAAATATTGCACAACTTTTGACTCATCCAAGTAAATAAATGAATGAAAAATGCCATCAAAAATTATCTAAATCCGCATTCTATTTATTTCTTTTTTATTTTATACTATTTTATTTATTTATTTTTATTTTTTTTAATAGTCTAGACATTTAGACATAAACATGTTCTGTGAACAAATTTAGTTAAAACTTAAATTTGAAAATTTAAGGCTTTAATCTAGCTACATCTTTTCTATTTATTTTTTGTTATTACATGTACTTTTTAATTTCATTTCTTTATTCATTTATTTTTAAGTCTGTAAGCCAGCCAGCTTTTTTGACATATAAAAGAGAAAGATGGCGAAGAAGGAGGAAAAACTTTTCTTTATCATAGATGTTTCCTTGCTCGCCAAAAATTTATCGCAGAGAAATAACTTAAATTCTCTTTACTTTCTTTATATCTATGTCTCGTAGTGAGCAGATGTGACCTGTTGATACCTTTTTCATAAGTGTTTTGTGAAGTCACTAATTTCTTCCATTAGATAAATAAATAAAATTCCATATTTGAACCAACAAATAAGCCTAATGAGGGCAGCTCATGAGTTGTAAAGACGAGCGTGGCGTTATGACTTAAGTACCGGACTGCGGCCTCGAAGTTAGCAAGTTCGAACTCCAGTCACGATATTACGTTCCCTTTCGGACTTATTTTTATAAATATCCTTATCCCCTGCCAGCTATGTGTTGAATTGTACCTCACTTATTCTTCTACAGAGATGTCTTTGGCATTAAATAACCCGTTATATATACCATTAAAAAAGTAAAGGTTAGACAAGATGACTATTATCAGTGGATATCTCATTCTTCTGGCTTTGCTTAGTAAATGACAACCAGCGGTTGGTTCCCTACTTTGATGTTTTGGTTATTACCATATTAAGGCGACGCTAGCAGACCATTGTTAATGAGTTCGTTTCACACTAGGTGCCCTGTGCTTCTGGCTTGGTGCTAAGGTTGGAAGCTTTAAGTGATGTAATTGTTATTGCCATATAATGACGAAGCTAGCAGACTGTTAATAATGAGTTCGATTCACATTAGGTGCCACGAGCTTCAGGCCTGGTGCCAAGCTGAGTTAGTAAATAGGTTCCTCGATTTGTTTAGTGCAATGGGTACTGCCATATTAGTGCTAGGCTATCAGCCTATTATAAATGATTTCGATTCTGACTTAGAGCCCAATACTTCTGGCCTTGTGTCAAACTAAGCTTAGTACACAACAACTTGCACACGGTTGACCTTGTTTCGAGAAATGGATATTACCAAGTTACAGCCAGGCAAGCAGTCCATTGTTTGTGAGTTCGAATCTCACTAGATGTCCCATACCACTGGCCTTGTGTCAAACTAAGCTAAGTTTAATTAATGACAACTGATTAGCTGAAAGAAAAAATATACTGAGAAGTATGTATTTACCTAAACCCTCCTCTACGAGAAGAATGTGACACAAGGTCATTTTAAGCGGAGTAAAGCTGGTTCGAAATCCGTTTTCTTTCTCTTAAACAAGTCGCCGAATAGGGGATAATTAACACAATCTACCCTACTATTTACTGATAGAATGAAAACAGTGAACGGGTGCCTTTCCGGGGATTTGAACTCGAGTCACTAATTCAATTTCCTTCGACGATAACTGTTACGCTAAGCGCGCCTTGTTTGTGAGTAATTGTTATATAAGTTGTAATAAGTTTTTCTTTCATCTCAGACAAAGAGCACAGATACCCTAAATAAGGACATATGTTCACTATGTTAGTAATACTCTAACATACCATTGACCAGTCGGCTGGAGCTGTAGAATACACCGACTGCATCTCTGTAACACCCCCCGCCCCAGCGAGTGTCCTGTGTGTGACGCAAAACGATCTGATGGTGAGGTTCCAGTAATGCAGGAGCTTTGAGGAATTCGAAGCTCCCTTTCATTGCCATCGCTCCCAGGTTCACTCGGGCCCGGAATGGTAGCACATGATTGGGTCCTATCTATGGATCAAATAGAACTAAAATGCGTACCAATGCTAAACTGAATCACTTGAAATATAATTGTTTTGACATTGAAACTGTGTACTTATTCTAAACTGAATCGTTTGAAATAGAACTGTTTTAACATTTAACTGTGTGTGGACAAAAACTATACTTATACTAAACTGAATTGTTTGAAATTTAACTAATTATTTGTATAAAAATGGATTTGGCATTAAATAAACTACGATGGTTGATATGCCATAAAACCCAAACAAACAAACAAACAATTTAATATATCATATCTATCACATAATAGTTGCTATCGGCAACTCTCATTAAAGCTTATGCTTACATATCTCAAAGACAACGCAGTACTGTTACATTTAAACCTGAGAGTTTCTATGGGTTTTTTTAATAATGTAAAGCACCTTGATACGAACTGTTCAAATGTTAACGAAATATGAATTATTCAGAATTGCACTTTGTTATATATATAATGTGGAAATAAATACAACGATATGCCATTTGGCATAGTGTTCACCTATAGTCCGGGAGACCGGAGTTCAATTCAATGTCGAGTCATAACAAAGACTCAAAAAAATTGTACTTAATACCTCCTTGATTAACACTCAGCATAATAAGGTTGAGATCAAGGGAAAGGAGTAGCGCTCTCTCCAACACAACGGTGAGAAGTTTTTGAAAAGGGAGCCTTCGGGTCGCTCTCGACTACGGTCGGGCAACTTACTAATGTAAATGTACAAATATGAAATGAAAAACAAAAAACAAAAAACAAAAAAAAAAAACAAAAAAACGAAAGGTATTCCGAGGATGATTTTATTTATATCTGAATTATTTGTCAACGTTAAAATGTATCAGTTTTTTTTCAGTTTAAACCATCATCAAGACAGTTAATATGTGAAGTTGTATCTTCTGGGTTATCTTTAACATAATTTTTTAAAAAGATGATTTGGTTTTGTTGGGATGGGTTTTATGGCATATCAACCATTGTTGGTGATTTAATGCCAAATCCTCTTTATACATCTATATTAAATATATGAGATTTGGTTTGGTTGGGTTTTATGGCATATCAACCATTGTTGGTGATTTAATGCCAAATCCTCTTTATACATATATATTAAATATATATGATTTGGAGAAACATTTTGTAGATAATATTTTTAAACAAGCTTGAGCTCATTTTTTGCATATGGTTAAATGGTTTAAAATATGGCTATATAAAAGTCACAATTTAACATAGGTATTTTGTTTCCCCAAAGTTTGTTGGTGATTTTATTTTTAAATGGATAAGAACTAATTTGTTTATACACTAGTATTGATATTGCTTCTACACAATTAAATGATTTCAATTATTACTATATATCTCAAACAATTCAATTAAACATCTGTTATTTGTTTACACAGTTAAATGATCAAACAGTTCTATTTCTAGCAATTCTATTTAGCCTAAGTCATTTACTTGCACTTCGTTTAAATGTCAACTACTTTGATAGGACCCTATCAGGTGGTACTGCTCTGTGTTAGAGTAGGCCTAGAATCAATGGCAATGAAGGGGTACTCCACATTCCCCCAGAACTCTAAAGCTGAAGCCTGAAGATTGTTCGATGTAATATCCAGGACACTCGTAATGAGGGTCTTGGTCCTCAGTAGAAAGGCATTCGGTGTATTCTACAACCCCAACCGACTTGGCTTTTAAAAAGATGCAACAACAATATTAAAGCGCTTTTAACATTCGTTAATGATGTTCTGATTCAAAATTGTGAGAGAAATAGTATTCGAAATCTATTTTGTAGCGAAACATATGTCGTTAAAAGATATAGTCATATATTACAATCTATTCAATTTCTTTCTCTCTTTTTCTCTCCCTCCCTCCTTTTCTTTTTGTTCACTTCCATAATATTTTTCTACTTTATAACGTAGTAAGTAAAAAAGTAAAGTTGGTGACCTAGTTGAGGGGGACACGAAGGCCCCCTTTTCGATAGCTACTACACCGAGGTGTAGGGAAGGGCGCTGCTCCTTTCCCTGGATGGCTCCACTTTACCCTTGATCCATTCCTTATAATGCTGAGTGCTAAGTAAGGTATCATCAAGTACCGTTTTCTGAGTCTTTGGTATGACTCAACCTGGGATTGAACCCAGGTCTCCCAGACCATTGGCGAACATTAACCATTTTTAAAAGAATTATATATATATATATATATATATATATATGCAAATTTCATTAAACATAATAGACATTTTATGCCTACATATTTTCTTTTGGATCCGTTCGAATTCCCGTATTACTTTTATCGTATTCGGGGGGAATTGATTTAGGTATTGTCCATAGTTGTATGTATCCCTAGTACTTTCTGCCCGACTTTGTGCCATCATCAGGGGAGAATCTGTTACAAAAGTGATGTAACTTTTGTTTTAGCAAATTACAACTGTGTAAGGACGTCTTTGCTGTTGGAGATTATGGTGCTTGCTTTTAAATGTAATTCTGTAAATAGTGCCAGTAGCTAAAGACATTTAAGTACATTAGCACTGGTTTGAAAATTAATTCTATTAAGTGCTGGTTGCAGGTTTCTAGAGGATCATTCAAGTAATTAGGGGATTCTTTTTAAAATAATTTTTTTATTAAATTTGTTTTTACTTGGTTTATAGCAAAAAATATTTTAAGCTCGCAAAAATATTTTTAAGGCTATTCGGAATAATGGCAGATCAAAGAGAATGTTTCAGGCTTAAACAGAGGTCTGTCATCAAATCTTTGGCAGCTGGGAAATGAAAACCGTATAAAATTTAAAAAGAATGTCATTTGTACAAAGAAACAAGTTTTATGTTGAAAAATGGGCATCGAGCGAAAACATACTGACTCTTCGGTAAGTAAAAGTTTCCGGCGGCAACGGTCAGTAAAGAAGGTCATGCTGACAATCTTCTAGGACATGAAAGGAGTCATTATTATTGATTACCTTGAAAAAGGCGCGTCCTATTGCCAAATCTTTAGGCAATGCTTCATCCTATTTATTGATCCTCGTATTTACATTTCTATAAAGTTATGTTTTCATTTACTTAAATTTTGTCAGTTCTCTCATACATTGCATGTTAAGAGTCAGTGGTTTTCTCTGGATACGAAGAGGGGACTACAGTTTTGTGGGAGCATCTAGTGGTGCTTATAAGGACGTGGAAGACTATGCAGTAGCAACAAAAAGATAAATCATTCCCAGCCCCAACTTAATGGAGTAACCACTCTTTCGAGATAATCATTTACGCGCCTTGACAGGCGTCGTATAGAGATACCAATGACAGAAGGTCAAAAGTCCTTCATACTTACTGCTGGGGGAGCTTATGTGGCGTTGTGGCTAAAGTGCTCGACTGTGACATCGATCGTAGTGAGTTCGAACTCCAGTTGTGGTAATACATTCACTTTAATACTCATACCCTTGGGAAAGGCATGATCTTCCGAACCTCCCCAGCTATGGATTAAATAGCCATATTATAGTCCTTCTATAAGAATGGCTTTGGCATTAAATAACCCACGAAGGTTGATATGCCATTAAACAAAGAAACCAAACCAGCGCATGCTTACTGCTGGACGTGAATTATTACCTAGCATATTGACCGATTCATGGCTCGCGCTTCCTGACTTTTGAAGTGTTTGCCACTGGTTGATGACCAAACGGTATTGTAGACAATGTTGAAATCTGAACGCGTTTGCCTCTTAAGTAGCTGAGGTGGAAAGGGGAGCATTACGTGTCTCATCTGACAGAAATATGACTTGCCTTTACAGTAGGCCAGTGTCAGGCCCGAGGGAGTGGGGCTTACATTCAAGTCACGCTAAAAGCAAGATTTATGGTCAAGTCCTGCTTAAAGCATCGGCTCCAGCCAGACCAATGAAGTTAAGCAACGACGAGCCTTCTCAATACTGAGATGAGGGAGCATTTACTAACTGTGGGTGATTTAAGCATCCTATCCTATAACCAGTGTGCTAGACAAAGCAAAACATAGCAAATCCAGAACTACAGTGAAACAGTCGGTGTATTCTACAGCTCTTGCCGACTGTGCTGTAACTTCTGTAATATATATATATATATATATATATATATATATATATATATAAGATTTATATGTTTAATGCCATGGAAGTTTGTCTGCTATCTTTGGTTTGATGAAGTTTTACAATAAACAATCTTCAGGCAGATAACGAAAGGAAATGAAAAAATCGAAAAATGCAGTAAAAAAAGTGCAGCCATCGCACTTCTTTCTGTTTGAGGCTCAGAACTTTTTGAACGACCCCTTTGTGTGTGTGTGTGTGTGTGTGTGTGTGCGTGTACCAAAATTCATTTACATATAATATTATATAAATATGCTGGAAAAAAAAAGAAGAACCTGTACCGCCAGTTAAGCCTTCGTCATGAGAGCTGCCGTTCTTTTATTTTTACTGCGGAGATTGCAGAAGTTTTAAGCGTAGTACGTAAAACAAACCTCCTGCAACCTTTTTATTACCGTTCATCGGTGTCGTCCTTAATTATACAACTATTACTACTTCTACAAAGCTCAGCCTGATACGTTGGACAAAAACCCTCGTGATTCAAACAAAATAGCTTCTCAAAAAGACATTACATCGAACGTTAATAATTCTATCACGCATAATACAATACAAGAATGCTGCTAGCTATATTAAACAGGTCCTGGAGGCAACACCCCCACAAAGCAGCTGCTGTACGGCCACCTACCACTCATCACGAAAACTATCAAAGTTAGACAAACCAGACATGCAGCACACTGCTGGAGAAGCAGGGACGAGCTCATAATTGATGTGCTCCTATGGACCCCCTCACATGGCCGAGCAAAAGCAGGGCGACCAGGTCGAACCTACATACAGTAGTTCTGTGAGGATACGGGATGTTGCCATATGGACCTGCCAGAAGCGAGGATCAATAGGGAGGAGTGGCGAGAGAGGGTCTGGGATATCCGTGCTGGTGGTTCGACAAGATGATGATTTCAAATATTTCTATTTCACACATTTATTGCAACAATATTTTCTTCTTGTCTGTAAACCACGTTTTATAAAGCATTTCACTCATTTCTACATGCAATTTTAGTTGTCACCAACATTCACTAATATTAAAGTACTATTTGAGTACCTTTTAGGTTATTTGGTTTAATGGCATAGCAACCCTTAATAGTTATTCAATGCCAAAACCGATTTATACATATTATTTTTAGGTAAATAGTTTGTAGTTAACTTTATTTTTAAACAAGTTAGAGCTCATTTGTTTGCACAAAGTTAAATGGTTTCAAGTATTGCATTCTAATACAAATAATTCTATTTGATATTAATCATCTACTTACCTGGGGTTAAATAGTTTCAAATATTGCCATCTAATACTAATAATTCAATTTGATATTAACCATTTGCTTACTTGGGGTTAAATAGTTTCAAATATTGCCATCTAATACTAATAATTCAATTTGATATTAATCATTTGCTTACGTGGGGGTTAAATAGTTTCAAATATTGCCATTTAATACTAATAATTCAATTTAATATTAATCATTTGTTTGCACACAGTAAATTTTTTTCAAGCATTGCTTTCTAACACTTATAGTTTATTTGCTTACAGTTAATCAATACTTTTTTATTTCACAAATAACAGTAATATTTTCAAACCCCTGAAATGATAGCTTATATAACAATCAAAAGAACAATTTTTAACTTTATTTTCCATTCTGACTTTTTGAAGTTTCATAACAATCGTCCTTCCAAATTCATTTGCTATGAAAACCTCATAGACAGTTGTAACATCTAACTAATATTTTTTCTCAAAAATTAAAAAAGAATTTTAAATCGTTGTTAGATGAGGCTCATACAAGGCGAGACACCATAATAAATAATAGACGTTTTATTTTATTTTTTTCTTTCACTTCCATAAACAAATCAGCAAATGTTATGAGACAGAATTCTTATGACTACTGAACATTATAAAAGCTGACATTCTTATTAAATTTTGCAATTTAAACGGATGTGAAAAAAAAAAAGGAATGATATATTCGTTTACGAATCGAGTGAAAACTGAGAGACGAGTTCCATCCCAGGTAGAGTAATTTAGCCTTTAAATTCTCAAACTCGTCCGTCAAATGTCTTCAGTAAAAAAATAAATGAATAGATAACCAGAAACAGATTTAATTTGGTGTTGGTGCAGATGAGAGACAATAAGTTGTTAATGACAATGAAGTTTTAGCAAGTTTTCTTAAAATATTATCAATAGTTAAAAGAAAGACAGCTACATAACACCAAGAACATGTGGATTTGAATTTATATATATATAAGAAAAACAAAAACCGGTCACATTAGGATTATAAATTTATTTCCATCCTGTTATGGGTATTGATATGAATTAATAACGCCTAAAATAACAGGACTTCTTCAGATCCAATGGATATAATTAATACAGCCAGAATGGACACCGGAGGGAAGGTTGTTTTTCTTAAAGGAATTGTTGCTCTTTGATGTCAGTTACATTGAGCTCTTTACCAGGAAAAGTTACATGTTCATAGTGGAATGATTTTATCGTCCTAACGGAATTATTCCCTACTCAGGTTTTACTCGACTGAATAATATATATCTATATATATATATATATATATATACATACACACACATATATATATATGCACATATACAAAACTATGTATATATATATGCTGATATATATGCACATAAGTAGATCTATATCCACGAATTCAAATATATATTCACACATCTATATTTAAAGTTAAATGCATACACATATACTTATATGCCTATATAAACACACACATATGTATAAATAAATGCAAATGCATCTATAAGTTATGTTATATACACGCTGAAAACATAAAAATACTCCCCGCACACCAAATTAAACAACTGGGGTTAAAGTATCACTCATACAGACACACATACATACACTGTAAGTATGTATGTGTGTATGTGTACATTTACATATATCTGCAAATATATTCATACAATTACACATATACACGCAGATCATATATACATAGGTCTATACTAAGACATATGCACACACACACACACACATAAACACATAAACACACGAATATATATATATATATATATATATATATATATATATATATATATACACACAAATTTCCCGTGGTGTAATGGTTATCGTCGTTGGAAATTGACTCGGCGAGACGAGTTCAAATCCTGGACCAGGCTAATTGCATTTCTAATACCCTTGGGAAATGTATGAATCCAATTATTCTCCCTCCAGCTATTGGTAAATAGTAGGTCAGACTAATTTCTTCTGCCTTGGTGAGGCAACTAGTCTAGGAGAAGGAAAACTGAATTCAAACCTGTTAAACTCCGCTTAAAAAATTGACCTTGTGTCATATCCTGCTCGAGCGGAGGGGTGGTAAATATGTATACACAAATTTCCTCACGCCAAAGCACACACACACACATATATATAATTAAAAAAAACAAAGTCAAAGTGCAATGTGAGATCTAAGCAATTTAGCAATTCTCTGTATTTTGAAGCATGCATTATGAACGAAAAGCTATATATATATATATATATATATATATATATATATATATATATATATATATTTACTAACCTACAATCTACCAGCATTCACGGTTACCAGGAAAAAAGCAACAAAAAAAAAGTAAAAAACCTCGCCAGGAACAAGACATAACAATATCTCGAATCATCGCCCGGGAGAAAAAGAAAAAAATATCATAGGACAAAAAAAAAAAAGAAAAAAAAAAGACCAACTTCGTCACACCAGTTGAAAAAATTCAAGAGATATGCAATCAGTTGGTCAAAAGAAAAATAAAACCCCACCGTAAATTGCTGCAATGCTAAAATTACTAGTGTGCTCAATACGAAGTAGAGCCAATTACAAAAATGAAATCGCGAGTTGGAATTTTCCTACTAAAGTTTCACCTCAACGGCTCATCAGGGAGTTTCGTACCGACTAACAACAAAGGAGAAAACGCCATTTTTATTAACCAAAACCTACTCAGCTGAAAATTTACCTTAAAAAAAATAATAATTCAACCAAAAACACTACTTTATTAGCAAAAAATAATAATAAACTAGAGATTTAAAGTTGTGTTCTTGGTTGATTTATCATATTTACCAACCCCTCCGCTCGGGCAGGATATGACACAAGGTCAATTTTTAAGCGGAGTTTAACAGGTTTGAATTCAGAGTTTTCCTTCTCCTAGACTAGTTGCCTCACCAAGGCTGAAGAACCTAGTCTGCCCTACTATTTACCCATAGCTGGAGGGAGAATAATTGGATTCATACCTTTCCCAAGGGTATTAGTGCTATGTGAAATGCAATCAGTCTCGTGTCGCCGTGTCCACTTCCTACGACGATAACCATTACACCACGGGCACCTTCTTGGTTGATTTATTGATTTATTTATTTTTTATGTAAATTTTCAGCTGAGAAGGTTTTGGTTAATAAAAATGGTGTTGTCTACTTTGTCGTTAGTCGGTACGAAACTCCCTGATGAGCCGTTGAGACGAAACTTTAGTTGGAAAATTCTGACTCGCGATTTAGTTTATGTGTGTGTGTAATCTACTAGCAAATGAATTATCTATAATAAAACAGCAAACATATGATATTACTTTCGCCTCGTCCAGCATTTTTTTAAAGCAATTCTACAAATAATCTAAAGCCATTAATATAGATAAAAGATGCAATGCAAAATGCACATTAGAAATAAAATAAAAAAAGTGGCAACATGTTTGTCAACTACATCTATTTTCATTGCATTCGGGCAAAGGGTGATTTGGTGCAATAAGCTTTTCTTGGCGGCTGATGTACGACAGCAGGTGTCAGTCGATAGCAGACACTACTGAAGATGAGCAATGACCCTTATCAGGCTGGCCATTCGCAATTGGTCAGTCTGATTCGTAGGAAATAGTTATGGGCGCTCATCCTCACCCTCTTACCTTCTGAGAAAGATATAAACCTTGGGGGTTCAACACTTGCCACGACTTTCCAAAGGAATTTGTAAAAATGCAGTACTCACCTGAAAAAGAAAAAAAAAAAATTAAGACATTTGATTGGTTGGTTTTTACGGCATATAAACCATGGTTGTTTTTTTTAATGCCGAAACTATTTTAACAGCACATGGTCAATAATTATATTCGATACAAAAATGTACCTTCGCAATCGTTTTACACAGTTCAACAGTTTATTATATCAAAAAGATACCTGATTTTACGAGATGTCAACTCTGTTTTGTTTGGTTTGGTTTGGTTTTTTGTTTAATGGCATATCAACTCTTTTTAGGTTATTTAATGCCAAAGCCATTCTCCTAGAAGAACAGTAGTGGTACTGTTTTACCCATAGCTGGGAGGATAAGGGTTTTTTTTACCTTTCCCAAGGGTATTTGCCCGAAAGTGAACGTAATAGCGCGACTGGAGTACGAACTCGCCACTACGATTCCGCAGTCCATCGCTTTAACCAATACACCACGAGGACACCCCCCCAACTCTGTTTGGATTTTTTAAATGCAGAAATCAGTTTAACAGCACATGGTCACCAATAATATTCGATACAAAAATGTACCTTCACAATCATATTACACAGCTCAACACTTTATTATATCAAAAAGATACCTGGTTTTATGACATATCAACCCTTCTTGGGTTACTTCACCCCAAATTTTTCTGAACCAATTATATTATGATCATCATTTATAAATAATTAATTTCAAACAACTATACATTATCTTTCCTAAATAGAAGTATCACTATCATTATGAATCGTTATTACAACGAGAATCTGACTGGTTTATGGGTCGATTGGTAACTTGCAGAAGGTATAACTAAAACGAAATTTTTTTCTTAAATAGACAAAAAAAAAGACTGTTCAGTAAGAAAATAGTTACGATTAAATGATAATTTTGTAAATTTAATCGCAGACGTTTGCAAAGCAGAGAAACTTATAAAATTACGTCATGATATCTCGACGTCTAAATGAAGACTAGACGAGTCAATGCCAATGCGGAAAAAACGGGCAACTAAATGAAAGCTTTATAGAGTCGGTGTTCGAGAAAAACATAATTTCAAAAATACACATTTCAGTATTAAGTATAAAATAGAATACTTCGCTCCTTCCTAAATAGAAGCACCAATATCACTATGGAATGCTGTTACAACGAAAACCAAATGGGTTAAAGGGTCATCTAATATGTTGTAAAAGGCATAACCAAGCGAAAATACCTTTATTTTGCCAAATAACGTTAACGGATTTATTAATTTACTCAGCCTTTTGCTTTAATGAGGCACAAGGCCGTATAAAAGAGGCACCTAGTGAGATTATCTCACTCATGAACGTTCGCTAGTCCAGTTTTCTAATCATAACTCCAGTTGATGTACCCAAAACGTAAACGCATTTAAGAAAGTAGAAAAAAATGAAAGACGCTTAAGAGAGAAATTAGCATTTTTGTTATTCTGTTCATAAGTTGTCACGTGATCCTGTCTACCCCAACATCAACCCTAGGTTTGGTTTGGTTTGGTTTGGTTTCTCTATTTAATGGCATATCAACCTTTGTAGGTTATTTAATGACAAAGCCATTCTTTTAGAAGAACAGTAGTGGTACTATATTAAATTAGCATTTTTGTTATTCTGTTCATAAGCTGTCACGTGATCCTGTCTACCCCAACATCAACCCTAGGTTTGGTTTGGTTTGGTTTGGTTTCTCTATTTAATGGCATATCAACCTTTGTAGGTTATTTAATGACAAAGCCATTCTTTTAGAAGAACAGTAGTGGTACTATTTAACCCATAGCTGGGAGGATAAGGGGGTTCATACCTTTCCCAAGGGTATTTGCCCGAAAGTGAACGTAATAACGCAACTGGAGTATGAACTCGCTTACTATGATTCCACAGTCCATCGCTTTAACCATAACACCACGAGGACACCACCCCCACATCAACCCTATGTTTTGGACAACACTCCATGGTCATTTATTATCTTTTACTACTAGAGAGGTTTGGTTACGTTGCTGCTCTGTTAAAACCTGTGACACATAATAGTCAAAATCTCTTTGTGCAATTTAAATTGCTCTAAAATTCGTCGAAAAACCAGTATCCGTTATGAAATGAATGAGACCTTCTCCGATTACAATAAAATGAAATCTTTTACTAAAAGTCAAGGTATTACAGTAATTTTACATGCTGAAATGCCAGACAGGTTAGTCTGCCCCTCTGGTTTCTTGTTTAATGACATATCAGCCTTCATGGGTTATTTAATGCTGAAATCATCCATATAAAAGAACTGTGGTGGTCTTTTACAAGAATGAATTTTGCCATTAACAAATAAAAATTTTTTTGGGCTGTTGGCTTTTATGGCATATCAACCTTTGCAGGTTATTTAATGCCAAATCCATTCTTTTACAAATAATCAGTTCTATTTCAAACAATTCAGTTTAGCATGAGTACACAGTTTGTCAAAACATTTTTATTTCAAGCTATTCAGTCTATTCAAACAGTTCTAATTCAAACAATTCAGCTTAGCATAAGTATAGTTTTTGTCCACACACAGTTAAATGTCAAAATAATTCTATTTCAAGCAATTCAGTTTAGCATAAGTACGCAATTTCAATGACAAAACAGTTCTATTTCATGCCATTCCATTTTGCATTAGTACGCAGTTTAAATATCAAAAGTTTTATTTCAAGCAATTCAGTTTAGCATAAGTATGCAGTTTAGTTCTATTTGACCCATAGATAGGACCCTTATCAGGTGCTACCACTCCGGGTCAGAGGGGATCTGGGAGCGATGGCAATGAAGGGGTTCTCTGCATTCCTCAAAGCTTCAGCATTACCGGAACCTCACCATCAGATTGTTTAGTGTCCTATGTAGGACAATCATTGCGAGAGTGGGCGTTTACCCCGCTGGGCAAAATTAATAATAGTTAATAGTTCTTTGCTTATAACTTTTTGCTATGACTAAAAGAATTTTGACAAAAAATGATCACTTCCTATGTGTTTCAAAGACTTTTTTTAACACTACATTTTAATATTAATTCAGTCCTGGTAAAAGCTGATCCTATTTACCAACCCCTCCGCTCGGACAGGATATGACACAAGGTCAAATTTTTAAGCGGAGTTTAACAGGTTTGAATTCAGAGTTTTCCTTCTCCTAGACTAGTTGCCTCACCAGCCTGTCCTACTATTGACCCATAGCTGGAGGGAGAATAATTGGATTCATACCTTTTCCAAGGGTATTTGTGCTATGTGAAATGCAATCAGCCTCGTCCAGGTTTTGAACTCGTGTCGCCGTGTCCATTTCCTACGACGATAACCATTACACTACGGGCACCTTCTGGTAAAAGCTGATGAAGTTCTAATGCTGTCAATCCATCCGATCAACAGAAAATAACAGGATTATTTAAAAATACTTTTTTAAAAAATTGTGATGAATTGAATAAATATATAAAAACTTTTTTTTAAAATGTATCCTAGAAGCAATGGAAAAAACAAATAATGGCTAACTACGAACGAAGACTATGTGGCCCTGTGGTGTATTGGTTAACGTCAGATGGTTTAGTATCAAATTCAAGAGATTGTATGGGTGGATGTCAATCATTTGCAGAGACGAAGTCAGCGTATTTTACAACTCCAGCCGACTCGACTGATAAAACTGTAAAGTTATTTCGAATCAGAACACACATCTGATAAATAATACTGTCATAGAAAAATTATTCATAACAATAGGAAATAGAAATTCCTTCTGAGATGAAGTATCTAAGTATAGACAATTAAAAGCCTATATATATATATATATATAAGTAAAAATAATCACTTCAACCATTATAGTAACCTGAGAAGCCTAAACATCTACTGACTAATATCTTTTTATTTATAAGTCAGAAAAATCCAGTTGATATATATGAGCGCCTGGAAACTTGTATATTTTACTATATCTAAAGTAATTTCAGGATGGAAATTACAGCCCCTCAACTTATAACAATTTCACTATCATGTGTCGCTTTTACTTATATATATTTGGTAGAGTTGTAAACAACAGACAACGGTTTATATGCGATAAAACGCAACCAAACCAATATAGAAAGATAATAAGGGCTTACGGTCAAGTCACGTTAGAACACCGGTTCCAAGCTCCACCCCTCCGAGATCACCCAAGTTAAGCCAGCGATCTAATTGGTCAATCCTTAGAGTACTTTGGGTGACCACTTTGGAACAGAAAGTACTTTTAGAGTAACTTAAGGCCTGTGTAGCAGGTTGAGTAAAGACTAATAAATGAAATCTCTAATATCAATAGAGTAAAACAATGACGCATTTATTCGAATATTACACTCTGTTTTTATCTCATTCCCTTTAGGTTTTCAGGAAAAAAAAGGAGAGAACCTTCCCCCTTACAAAAAAAACAAAACAAAACAAAACAAAAAAAAACAATACCCATCCAAGAGAAAAAGAAAGCAAATATAATAGAAATAAAGATAGAAATGAACAAATCAGGGGAAGCTATAACGCTGCCGAACAGATATTTTCCCTCCATTTCAATAGGATAAAAGAAAGGGAAGATGGAAAAAAGGTTTCTATGATTAATGGTACATCAACCTTCGTGGTTTATTCAATACCAAAGCCATCGTTGTAAAATACCTGTTGTGGTACTATTTAACATATAATAGGGATAATAATAAGATTTTACAAGTCTCCAAAAGGCCATTAGTCCGAAAGTGAACATAATAGCACGACTGGGGTTCGACCTCACTTATTACGATACCAGCACTTTTACTTGGACCGATGACCGATAGGGATGGATAAGGAAACAAAAGGACTTCCTGTTACCAAAGAGAATTCTTCAAATATATAGATGTAAATGAACTCCTAATGATGTCAAAATAAAAAGTCATTAAAAAAATAGGAAGAAAGGGATTGACAGTGATTAAGAATTAATGCCAACGTTAATGCCAAAACAGGGTTATTATGTGAGTAATTAAATTTAAGCAACTGCGCATGTCGAGGTTAAACCATGATTTGCCTTCGCTATTATATTTGATTCCAACTGGCTGAGTCATCGGACAAAAAGCCTCGTATCGTTTTAATTGTGACAAATGTTCAATGTCTTCAAGCCTTCATTAGAGTTTAAATAAACAGTGGCGTGTTATTCCATTGAGAGATGCCGACGACGAAAAAATGTGTGATCCGATTCCAGCTGTATTTGGGACAATTTTCTTACTAAAGCATGTTACCCAGAAGAAAAGCGAAGGTTGTGACGTGGGAGACGCACCAACTTGCATTCATTTCCGAGGAATGGCCAGAATGGTGTGGAATTCTTGGAATCTGCCAAGAGTATATATTTACCCAACCCCTTCTCCACCACGAGCAAGATGTGATCCAACGTGAATTTTTGAGTGAAGCACAGCTGGTTTGAATTCAGAGTTTTCCCTTCTCCTAGACTGGTTGCCTAACCAAGGCTAAAGAATTATTTCCCATGTAACAGAAGGGAGAACAGACGGATTCTTGCTTTTCCCCAAGGCATTAGTACAAAATGAAACCCAGACAGCCTGGTCAACGATTTGAGCTAGGAAGGCCCATTTCGTTTTCTACGACGATAAACATTTCATAGAAAATACGCCCAGAAGGACAACGTAGTTTCGATGGTGATATTCGAGCGTAAATATCGAACAAAGATATTCTAATTTCTTTCTTGTTTTATTTGCACTATTTACAAACCTGCATTTATAGAGATCTGGTAGCGACAAGTATCGTCTCATTTAGGTGCATCTTTCAAAAATCCAATCTATATGTCTTAATGCCGTTGTAACTATCTACCAACCTTCGTTATCGGTATTTGGGATGTGTCAATTTAAGCGGAAAACACTCGGCTTATGCGAGTAAGTGAAAGTCACCAAGTTCCATTGAATCTATATCTATGCTATCCAAACTTAGATAAATATGCTCTATCACCAATATTGAGCATTCCTTATTTATAAATTTAGCAAACTACACACACACACACACACACACACACACACATATATATATATATATATATATATATATATATAACGCCAAGTCAGCCGATGGTGGGAACGATTCTATTATTGGATTTTCTTTCAACAATATCCTTGTAATTCAAAATCCAAAAGAGAACTCAATGTAAAATAATAATAAAATAAATTACAGATCAAATAATTCCATGTAAAAGAAAAATCTTTAAAAATTACTCAATTTTTTTTTGTAATAATATTTATTTCAGTAGACCCTATATTTTTAAAATGTTAGATCTGCATCTTCAGACAAAGAAACCTCTTTGTCTAAAAATGGAGATATAACATTTTAAAAATATAAAGTCTTCTGAAGTAAATATTATTTTAAAAAAATATGAGTAATTTTTAAAGATTTTCCTTTTATATGGAATATGTGCGTGTTTAAGATAACGCAACTAGTTCTCGAAATATATTCATGCTATCCGCGGGGCATATTCTTTGCAGTGGCGTATATTTGGTATGGCACTAAACGGTATCTTATGGTGAGATTTTATGGGGTTACAAAATTAAAAGTAATAACGTTACTTCTGTTTGTTATCAGAAGATGAATGAAGGGAACACTATTCTTGGGCTGTGTTTACAGCATTTAGTGGCTTAAATTCACTCATGCGCCTGAGTAACCTCACGGCAAAGTTTCTGTTCACGCATCTTTAGTATTGTTCTTTTTTGGCTGTTTGCTAAATTACATCAAGGCCACGCAACCGGATTTTTAAAAATATTCATTATTTCCTATTTCATCTCTAGTGTTTGGAATGTACTTCTGGCTTGAAAGAGAATTTTTAGTCTGATCCAAAATATTATTTTCTTCTTTTATTCCCCCCCCTCTTTTTTTAAATACAGCCGTTATCACTGCATCTAGCAATAAATTTGTGAAATCTAGTCAGTCCTTCCACGATAGATTCCAGACAAGGAAAGGAGATTATATATATATATATATATATATATATATATATATATATACACTGTCTCTTAGTGGTAACAAACAAGGAACTTTTTGTGTCTGATGAGAAACATCCACTCACAAGGAATATACACCAAAAGAGAATAAACATTTTTACAAGAAAGAGTATCAATTTCGGAGGCTCATAAGATTAAGAAAATAGAAGTTAGATTTACTTACTTGAGATTAGTCTAGCTCAAAGCCAAACAAGTGGGACAGGGAAGAAAATACTTTGTAGTGTACGATGTTTGGTGTGGTTTTATGGGATATCAACCAATATTGGATTTTTAATGCCAAATCACACACACACACACACACATATATATAAACAGGAATTGTAAGCGCATAGTTTGTAGATAACATTCCTAAACGAGCCAGAGCTTATTTGTTTACACACAGTTAAATTGTTTCAGATATTTCTATCTAACACTAATGATTTTCATCATCATCATGTCGCGCCATCACAGCACGGATCTCCCCGACCATCAGATTGTTTAGCGTCATATCCAGAACTCTCATTGGTGGGAGGTCTTACCCCTCTGCTGAGGTGCAATCGATGTATTCTACAGCCCCAGCTGACTGGGCAATAAAATCTGGGTGAGGCTTGAGACACAAAAGTCATTTACCATTTCCAGAAATAAACCTACGTGCTGCAGAAAATGGAGGACATTAGTGGTATTTTAAATTCCACAATAATTTCAAAAAACCGAAATAAATATAATTTAAAGAAAAATCTTCAGGTTCACTCTGTCCCAGAGTGGTGGCAAAAACCTCGACAATCAGACAAGGTCAGCTTGGTCTAAAGCCATAAATTCTGAGATCGTGCTCCAGGCATGGTGAATTGCTCTGTGTAAGCAGGTGAACTCGGTACCGCAGAGTTCAGTTGTGGTTAGTTATTTTCACAACCTTGACAAAAAAGCATGTAACCAAATTTTTACTCATCGTTGTAAATGAATGAATAATGATTGATATTAAAAATACGTTATTCTTGGTTTTAGTGGACGTAGTAGATTAATGCAAATTGATGGTTTGGTTGTTTGGTTGGTTTTTATGGCATATCAACTTTTGTAGGTTATTTAATGCCAATTTCATTTTCACACCAATAATCAGTTCTATTTCAAAGAATTCAGTTTAGTATGAGTACACAGTTTGTCAAAAACATTTCTATTTCAAGCTGTTCAGTTTAGTGTCAGTACAGATTTTGTTTACAGACAGTTAAATGTCAAAGCAGTTATATTTCAAACAATTAAGTTTAGCGTAAGTACTGTTTCAATGTCACAAAACGGTTCCACTTCAAATAATTCAGTTTAGCATACAAAAACATTTCCATTTCAAACAACTCAATTTACTATCATAGATAGGACCCTTATCAGGTACTACCACTCCGAGCCAAAGTGGACCTGGGAGCGATGGCAATGAAGGAATACTCAGCATTCCCCAAAGCTCCATCATTACTGGAACCTCACCATCAGATTGTTGAGTGTCATATCCAGGACTCTCATTTGGGGGGTTACTCCTCCGCATAGTAGCAGTCCTGGGCAAACTAATGGTATGGTTTAGGTTTCTTGGTTTTATGGCATATCAACTTTCGTGGGTTATTTACGGCTAAAGCCATTGTTGTAGAAAAACAGTAGTGGTACAATTTAACCCATAGCTGGAAACGCAAACTGAATAGGGCATCTGTGTTACTCTATTCCAAAAGCCGAAATAAATTAGAAACCGATTTTACCCAAAAGGCAGACTGTCACCTGATGTTGTCAAATGTAAAATGTCAAGGATTTTAGTTGGTGAAAAAAAAAATGTATTGTCTCCACATTTAGACTGTTATACTATATACTTATGCAGACCTCGGGAATATCCGAAGTGCCATTTACTTGGCTCATACTGGTACAAGGCCAGAATTACGGGCGCGCAAATTCGTTTATTACATAGTGATTACCCTGTTGGTGTTGGTTGAGTGTGCTAACTGCATCCTCACCAAAGGAGCAAGACCTTCACCTCCCCAAAAAAGGATATCCTGGGTTTGACACTAAGCAGCGTCCGGTGGTGAGGCTCCAATTCTGGTACGCGGAGGTGGAGTAGCCTTTTATACTATTACACCGAAATTCACCCTGATCCAGAGGTTGGGTCCTACTTAGGGCTTAAATGAATCTGTCATTAGTATTTGATAAGATGTAGGTTGGTTGTTTTTTTTGGTTGGTTGGATTTAGACCGTACCAACCCTTGTGGCTTATTTAATTCCAAATTATTGTATATGGGATTTGTAAACAAATCGTTTTTTGGAAATATTTTTAGATATGTTGTGAGAGCTCATTTGTTCGCAAATATTGATCACTTTGCACACAGGTAAATGGTATCAAATATTGTTATCTAACATTAGTAATTCTATTTGTCAAGTATTCGTATGTAATATTAATGATTTGCCCCCAGCAATAGGGTTTCAAATAACTAATCATTCTTAGCAAATGATTAAACAGTTCTATTTGATCCATAGACGGGACTGTAATAAGTACTAGCAATTCTGTTACGAGTGGACCTGGGAGTAAGGGCAATGAAGGAGTACTCCACATTCCCCAAAATTATAGAACAAGAATCTCACCATCAGATTCAGTTTAGTGTCATAACCAGGAAACTCGTTAAGGTGGTTGTCTTGCCTGTCGGCAGAGATGCAGTCGGCGTGTTCTGCAATCCCAGTCGACTGGGTGATTAGATTGGAACACGTGAAACTATATAACTGTGTGCAAAATACATATACTTTTTCTAAGCATAGCTAAGACCTGGCACAAGACTTCAAGTATGGAGCACCTAGTGAGATTAATATCATTAACATGTTGCAATTGGTTGTCTAAATTTCTTAGATGAAGCTTGATGATTTTTATCATTAAGGGTTTTCGGACTTTTGCCTTCTTCTTTATTGTTATTTCCACTACATTTCGGCCAATATGTCCTCCAGCAGGACACATAGCGTTATAGTAATAGGCGTTGGTTCTCTTAGCTTCTAAGGAGACAATCATCTGGAGGTTGCAGGTTCAATCCTGACTGCAGGCGAGTAACAATACAGGAATACTTAACACTTGTACCAGGTTATACAGGATGTTGTCCTGAAGACCTACCTAGGGCGATGAACGATAGGGAGGAGTGGCGAGAGAGGGTCAGGGATATCCGTGCTACCAGCGCGATATGATGATGATGATGATGATGATGGTTAACGGAATCAGAACAGGCGACCCCCGTGGGTTCAATAAAGGACGTAGTTAGAAGTTCCGTGAATGATCTCGAGTTCGACAAACACCTGAAGAAGGTCGGAGGTCATATCGGCCGAAACGTTAAAATAACAATAAAGATGAAGACAATAGTCCGAAAACCCTTAATGATAAAAATGTTGTAATTGGACTTGACTGCCGAAATTTTTCCTTCGGTCGGGTAACCTTCAACAAAAATTTTAAAGATTAGATTTTAAAAATTGGCTCAAAGCCAAAATGTGTGATACCCTTAGTGAGGCTTGGTTTCTTAGCTTCATGACATATCAACCTTCGTGGGTTATTTAATTCTAAAGCTGTCTTTGAAAAAGAACACGAGTGATATACTATAACTGGAGAGAATAAGGGGATTCATACTTTCCCCCCCCCCAAGCGTATTAGTCTGAAAGGGAACATAATAGCACGACTGGAGGTAGAATTTGCTTACTACGATGTCACAGTCCAGAACGTTAGCCACTACGCCACGGAGACTCCTCCCGTTTAATAAGGATCAAAATCCTGACGCTGTAACAGAGACTAGAAATTTACTAAGCTTTTTGCTTAGATGTGGCACAAGGCCATATGAAAGGGGCACCCAATGAGACTCGAACTCACTCGTGTAGGTTTGCTAGTCGAGCTTGCACGCTGTAACAGAGACTAGCTTGTTTAACTACAAAACTAGGGCACCTCGTGTGGCTTAATGGTTTGTAAGTTTGTAGCAAACCTTCACGAGTGAATTCGATTCTCACTAGGTGCCCCATTCTTACGGCCTTATGCCCCATATAAGCAAAATGCTTAATACTACAAAACTAGAACAGAGTACACGAGCACAGACATAATAAAGAAGTCAAAGCCATTAACAGTGACAAGCCATTATTGTTTGTTTGATTTTTTTTTTATCATAATTATTAATAGGAAATAGACATTTACTTCTGTTGAACTCCCTCTCCCATTCAGTTATACTCTATCTCACTCTGCCCCAAGTCTTTAATTCTTTTCATTTAATTTACTTAAAAACTATATGGGTCATTACCTGTCTAGCGTCTGAAATAATTATATATTTCCTACCTGAAACAGAACTCAGTGTTTAAACCTTCCAGGAATAACTCATGATTTCAAATGCTGATTTTCTTGTCAAACAGTTCTTCTTCAGTGGGAAGATTGGCGCTGCATCATCTTTCTAGTTCAATTTGGTTTTAAACCTTGCTCATATAAACTTAGTGGATTGCGAAAATTTTTAGTTAATTTCCAAGAACATTTTCTAAAATTCTTAGGAAAGGTATGAACCACTTGATTAAAGTGGTTCATACCTTTCCTAAGAATTTTAAATGGGTTAAATGGTACCACTACTGATCTTCGACAAGGATGGCTTTGGCATTAAAAAACTTACGAAGGTTGCTATGCCATTTAACAAGGAATCAAAAAATAAACCTAAGCATAGCTTAGTTTAGAACAAAGTAAAAAAATGGGACACCCAGATTCTTGTTCTATAATTTTGGGGAATGTGGAGTACTCCTTCATTGCCCTTACTCTGAGGTCCACTCGTAACAGCATTGGTAGTACTTATTGGATTTGATTGATCTTAACGGCATGTCATCTCGCTTAGGATTATTTTATGTCTTGAAGTTAAGGAATCGTGTTCAATATACATTTATATTTCTGTGGAGACGTTTCTTAATACTTTTGCACACTTTCTGCAATTCATGTTATCAAGAATTCAGATTAAATACGAATAATTTATACGTAAATATATCGTTTCAAGTATTCCTATCTAATACGAATAATTTATACGTAATTATATCGTTTCAAGTATTCCTATCTAATACGAATGATTTATACGTAATTATATCGTTTCAAGTATTCCTATCTAATACGAATAATTTATACACAATTATATCGTTTCAAGTATTCCAATCTAATACGAATAATTTATACACAATTATATCGTTTCAAGTATTCCTATCTAATACGAATAATTTATACAGAATTATATCGTTTCAAGTATTCCTATCTAATACTAATAATTTATACGTAATTATATCGTTTCAAGTATTCCTATCTATTACGAATAATTTATACACAATTATATCGTTTCAAGTATTCATATCTAATACGAATAATTTTTGCACAATTATATCGTCCAGGTACCTTTTCTACTTAATAATAGTCAATTATTTGCCTACAGTTATCTGGTTTCACGAATTCAATTTTTTAAACAGATCATTTTGTCCCATAGGTGGCACCCTAACAGATACTACCACTTTAGGTCACATAAACCAGATAACAGTTGATAGCACGTTTGTTTTTTTACACTGACAGATATTTTTTAGTAAGAGCTGGGTGTCTCGCCGTAGGGTGATTGTATACGAGCTAATCTCGGTGTCTACTCTGCTTTTGGTAAACCACTGTTGTAGTATCGTACCAGATTTTGGTAAGGTTAAAAAAATACTGGGTGTTGTTGAACAAATCCTGGAAGCAGCAACCAACGAAACAGCGGTTGTGCGTCCACTTACTTCCCATCTCACAAACCATCCCAGTAAGACAAGCGTGACAAGCTCGGCAGAGCTGAAGAAGTTAGGTATTACTCATAAGCGACTTTCTCCGATGAACTTCTACACGAAGACATACCAGAGCGAGCCGATCTGCAAAAAATTACATTTATCAGCTCTGTGCGTACGCTGGGTTCCACCAAGAGGACTTCTCAAGAACAATGAACAATGGGAACGGATGGAGGGAGAAAGAGAGAGAGAGATTCAAGGAATTCTGTGTTGCCGAGACACCTTGAAGATGATGAACTGAGATAATGAATGGTCAATGGCTCAGCCCTAAAATCCCTCTGAAAATTAACATTCGGCCAGGTTTCTTTGTTTAATAACATATCAACCATGATGGGTTATTTAATGCCAAAACCATCCCTGTCAAAGGACAGTAACGGTACTATTTGGTCCATGGCTGATGGGTAGATAAGTAGGTTTATTACTCTCTCAAGGATATTTGTTAATCGTAACCATGGGAATGGGCTGGGCCATGCGAGTACAACAGAACGTCCCTATGTGCCATAAAATAGTTCTCCTCCGAGATTTCAGTTTTAGATTCGGCTCAGCTTGTTACACAGCTGACTGCTGATAATTTACCAAACTCGCAACGAAAGTGAACGTAATAGTGCTGTCCAGCTCGCTGGCCACAACGCTATGGGAACTCTCTCGAGTTAACATTCAAAATTGCGATAAAATGTTCTTTTGAACGATCTCCTGTGGTGTGAAGAAAAGAACAATGATAATACAAAAGACAATCTTGGTGCACTAATATATATATATATATATATATGAACTCATTATGTGTTATAGGTGGCTTTAAGATTTAGTTAGATTTGTTGTGAATCCTTTCACAGGCAAAAATCACTGTAGAGTGGGGGAATTATTTTCAGAAAATTTACAAAACAGAAGGTATGTTCAAACAAGTCAACTTTATATATATATATATTACACAAACAAAACATAATAATCTGATTTGTAATTGTGTGACATAGTTCAATAACATAAAAACAATGAGTTTTTTTTTTGTTTAATGGCATATCAACCTTTGTCGGTTATTTAATGCCAAAGCCATTCTCCGAGAAGGACAGTAATGGTACTATTTAACCCATAGCTGGGAGGATAAGGGGGTTCATACTTTTCCTAAGGGTATTTGCCCGAAAGTGAACGTAATAGCGCGACTGGAATACGAACTCGCTTACTACGATTCCGCAATCTATCACTTTAACCATTACGCCACGAGGACAGCCACCATAAAAACAATGAAGCGTTCATTTTTTATTATACTTTTTTGCAAAACAGTCTTTACGAAATCCGACACCACAGTGGGAGTGACGTTTCTTTACGTTACTATTGAATTGGCCAAAGAGAAAATTCCTCAGATTGAGCTTAAATGACACTATGTACATTTAGTGACAAAAACGTTGCTCACTATTCAAAAGGATCACCGCGTATTCTTTGTTTAATGGCATTTCAACCTTCGTGGGGCTATCTAAAGGCAAAGCCATTCTTGTAGAAGGACCGTAGTAACACTATTTAATCTATAATGTAGAGGATAAGGAGGTTCATGCTTTTCGGTGTTCAATACATGGTTGAGTCATACCAAAGACTCAAAAATGGGATTTGATACGTCCTTGCCAAACACTCAGCATTATAAGGTACGTATCAGGGATAAAGTAGAGAAATCCAGGGAAAGGAGAAGAGCCCTTCGCTACACATCGGTGTAGCAGCTATTGAAAAGGGGCCTTCGAGTTGCCCTCGACTACGGTCACCAACCTTACTTACTTGATACCTTAAAAAAAGAGTCCTTGTATTCTGAAATACTTCTAAAATCCAAGCTAACAGAATACAATTCACCCCGCCACTTCTTCACTTATACTTAATTTCGATGTCTGCGATTACAATTACCCAAGACGAATAGCCAAAAATCGATTGATGTGGTTTTAACGGCATGCCAAGCCGTCTAGGGTTATTTTATGTCAAGAGGTTAGAAAATCGTGTTTCACTGTACATTCATATTTACATTTTTGTGTTGTTTCTTAAACTTTTTTGTTGTTGCTTTTTTTGCATTTTCCTTTGGAATATGAACAATTTTTAGCAAATGTATCAGACCCATTGAAAGGCTTCTATCAGTTATTATTACTCCGAGTTTGAGTGGACCAGGGGATAATAGCAATCACGAGTCACTTCACACTCCATAGAGTTCATCATCATATAAAGTTTATTGACATAACCAGGATGCCCGATGGGAATTCACAATAGAGTAGTGGCTAACGTGCTAGGCTGAGACATCGTAGTAAGTGGGTTCAAACTCCAATCGTGCTATTACTTTAAGACTAATACCCTTTAGGAAAAGTATAAACCCCACTTATCGTCTTAGCTCTTGGTTAAATAGTCCCACTATTCTTCTCCAAGGATGACCTTGATATGCCATTAAACAAAGAAACCCGACCTAATTACCCAGGACACCCCCACTTTTTTTTAAAGGTTGGTCCTTACTTCTCTGTGGTGGATACAGTCAGCGTATTTTATGCCTAAAGAGGACGTCACAAAAATAGACACTTGAAAATTTTTAGTTTACTAATAGACTCAAATAGTATCAATGCTTTCATTTCGGATACGCGAAAAAAATGTTAAGTGATTCTTTTAAATCAAAGTGTAAAAGTTCTTGACTTAATAGCTGTCTTTGAATTGGGATTAGAATACAGTAGTTGTAGAGAGAGAGAGAGAGAGAAGCTTGGCCCTTAGGATTGCCTACTACCCCAAAGTACTAAAGGCGAGAATTGGAGAAACTGATATCTTCCTTATAATATTTGCTGAGACCAGGGATTTTTTTCGGCTCACGTGCAGGGGTCCAATTTTAAACTATGTCACGCGGTGCCCGTTTGAGAAGATGCTTAATCACCGACTCAGTCCGGAAATTTAAAAAAAAAAAAAGTCGCTTCTGAGGTTACTAACGTTTATGGTAAGAACTAAACTTCTATCAGTCAAATAATTTTTCATTATAGAACCAGTCGGACAGAATCTTTAATTATTCTTTGAAATTTAAAGCCTACATAAAGACATACGCAGCTGAACATTTTTTATTATAAAGTGATAATGACTAGAATGTCTACACTGCTTTCTTCCTCTAGACGAAGCAGCATCAATTTTCGATAATTTTAGAACAGGGTTTTTTGATGAGACACAGGTTTGTGCAAGTGTAACAATACCAACTGTACACATGAAACCAAGCTTCCTGTGACTATCTTGTTTCCTTAACTGAAAATTCTTCTCAATTGTAAAATCTGAAGGCGTGAAGAACATTGGATGACAGTGTAGCTCCGCTCAATACCAAAAACAAGGGGATGTCCTCGTGGTGTAATGGTTAAAGTGATGGACTGCAGAATCGTAGTAAGCGAGTTCGTATTCCAGTCGCGCTATTACGGTCACTTTCGGGCAAATACCCTTGTGAAAGGTATGAACCCCGTCATCATCCCAGCTATGGGTTAAATAGTACCATTACTGTTCTGGGAAAATGGTTTTGGCATTAAATAACCTACAAAAGTTGATATGCCATTAAACAAAGAAACCAAACCAAACCAACCAAAAACAGGAATGGCAGAAGTTCTCAGAACAATAAGCGTGTGTAAAGGAGAACTTTGGAAAAAAAAGTTTCATTCTTCATGGGTCTTTTCTGTCTTGGTAAATACAGTCAGATTTATAATACGTACTACCTGAAAATCTCAACCTAAAAAAAAGGAAGTTTGGCAGGGTGACAATTCTTGACGGTGAGACATTTTCGGATTATAATTGTTCGGATATTTGTTAGGTTATTATATATAAGTGTCTAAGTATTATTCTAATATTCTTTTGATTATAAAGCATTGTTTTTTTTCTCCTTTTTTTCCCTCCTTTGTTAATAGACCTAATTAATTTGAAATTAATTTCCGGAAAGCAATGACTCAAAACATATTTCAAACTCTCGTCCTACCTCTTGTGTAACAACGATTCATCTAAATTTATTCAGCGATATGCTGTCTTGTCGGCGAGGCTTAGAACATGCTACCGGCACCCCCAGCAGAGGGATAAGACCCCTTAAAAAAGGGGTGGGGTTGACCTGGGTAACTAAATTCTATCTGTCAGACTCAAGTATTGCAACTCAGTAGAGTGTGAAGTACTCCTTCGTTGCTATTACTTCCAGGCTCACTCTGACCCGGAGTGATAGAACCTTTTAGGGTCTGATCTAGGGGTCAAACAGATCTGCTAAAAATTGTCAGCATTCAATGGAACTGTGTAAAAAACAACAAAATCTTAAACAACTACACAAAAAATGAAAACAGGAACGTACAATGAACATGATTCTCTAACCACTAGAGCATAAAATAATTTTTGCACTTTAGCACAAGATCAGAAGTACAGGGTACTCAGTGAAAATCGAACTCACTACCATCTAACCCTATTGGTGGAGCTGAGAATAAGCCGACTGTATCCTCTGTATGGGGGTAAGATCCCTACCCTAAACAAAAGTGTGTGTCCGGAGTATGTATTGACCAATCCCTCCGCACTGACAGGATGTAACACAAGGTCAATTTTTTAAGAGTTTAACCAGTTTGAATTCG